>JAEIFS010000731.1:1370000-1722500 GCA_018904165.1 Zaprionus camerounensis
TTAATCGCATTTAACACAAAAATGCTCGGACCGTTCCAAGGCAGGCCCCGAACTTTGCGTGTTGTTGCTGCTTAGGTTGCAATTGCTGCTGCTGTTGCTGCTGTTGTTGCTGTTGCTGTTGTTGTTGCTGTGGCAATCTAGGCACGACATACAACAATTAAAAAACTTTTTTAATAATCGCACCGTTTTTTCTTGAATTTAATTTGATGGTTTGTTGGGTTTTTTGCCGGCTTCAATTCGCATGCAATTCAATTCTCTCTCCCTCCTCCCCCTCATTAGATTTAACTTAAGGCAAGCTAACTGTACTTAATCGCACTTCGATCTTAACGATCGCCCACGCCTAAGCAACTCCGAGGCACCCTTTCTCTTCTAGTCCATTCACACGCCAGATTTCGATAACGATTCTTCGATTTCGATTGATTTTAACGATCGCCCACGCCAATTCAATTAGAAACTCTACCCCATCTCGATCAAATCTTAATCCCAATCATAGTCTCAGTCTCTATACGAATCCAAGTCTTCCTGTCATCATCGACTTAATCGGACTTTGATTCGTTACGTTATTAAGCCCAAATTGTATTTTATTTGGTGTTTAGATTAAAAGATTTATGGCTACAAATTATGGTACTTTATGGGGCGATAACATTTCCGTTCGTTCGCTCCGAAAACTACTTAAACTCAACTTAATTTCATCTGCCCAGAGACCAAAATGAGACCGGCAATAAAAAATTAACAATTAATCTTGAATACAAAATCTAACGGCCAAGAGAGTCTTCCCGACGAGTCTCTTCAGTT
Source organism: Zaprionus camerounensis (assembly GCA_018904165.1). Lineage (NCBI taxonomy): Eukaryota > Metazoa > Arthropoda > Insecta > Diptera > Drosophilidae > Zaprionus > Zaprionus camerounensis. The sequence goes on from JAEIFS010000731.1 coordinate 1,370,796, forward strand.
CTGCAGAGAGGCGGTTCTTAGACCAAATTGAGTGCCCATTATTAACGCCGTAGTCGATGCCGAAGCGAGTCGTAAAACTGAGAAATATATTCTCACACCTAATTTGAGCTTCTCTCTCTCTCTCTCTGCCTCTCTCTCTCATTCAGCTCATTAACGCAGCGCTGCAAAACACACACCTTAATTTGTCATTAATTTGCATATGGAGAGAGTCCGCAGAGCCCAAGACAAGCCGGGCAAGGTATACACCCCCACGAAGAGAGCCAAGGCAGGTCGCCAGGTTCGCCCCCAAAAATGAGAAGAAGCATGAGAAGAGAAGCAGAGGAAGCAGAGGAAACAGAGAAAAGTGGAGATTAGATTAAACGCAATGCTCGCTGGCTCTATCGAGGTTGGTGTGAACATAACTCTTAAACCAAATTACAATAAATCATTCCACAAATTCCACTTTTCACCTACTTCGGCCCGATAGACAAAGAGACCGACCGAGAGACGGACAGACCCCGACATACCCCGACATACCCCGACAGACCCCGGCAGACTAAACGATCGTCCGACTCAACCAGTGACCACGACTCCTACTTCGACCCGTACTCAGGCAGGCACAGCCCAAGCAAGCACTCAAATTTGAATAATGTGGTAATAATAGACGCGCTTCAGTTCTTGTAATGAGTGGTAAGCAGCCCCAGCTAGTTACCTAGCCAAGGGTTTCGGCTTTTTTGGGCTTAGGGTTTTACTTTTCAGCATTTTCGGAGTTTAAATCCAAAATATATAGCGGGGTATACTAGTTTATAGAACGGTTTGTACGTGCTAGCAATGGAGCAGCTAGAGAAACGAAGTTCCATCTAATATTTTAGACCTTACCTTCATAAAAGGCACATATCATATACACTTATCGGTGCAGAGTCATCAAATTATGTACACCCATTGATAAGTTCTCCATTTACTTGGCAGCAGAACTTCAACTGATTTCAATAACAAACATTAAAGTTATTAAGCCTTAACTAGTTCCTAACTTCCGCCTCCTAGCGTGCCTGAGTATCTTAGGGTATCTCAGGGCTGGGCAGCACTGCGCAGTGGTTCCCACTTGTTATAGTCTTGGAAACACTTGTTCTTCGCTCTCTCGACCCTATAAATTAGTTTTTAGCAACAGCATTTAACGTCTAACGAACCGTTCTACGCGATTCTTTATCTCCTTTCTTTCTCATTTTGAAGGTGCATTTGTATTTTCCTATTCATATTATTTGCTCGCTGTTCATTTTTTCCGCTTCAGCACACTTCCCCCGGAGCGGCCTTAGGGCAATTAATCACATAGCCAAATTATCAAGACACTCTCGCACACACGCTCATTTAATATGCATATGAACATTTGTTCTTAGATAAATGTAAATTGTACGGGGTGCGCAGTGTAATCGCTGAGATCGCAGCTCATAATTATGGACGTATCTTCAAGATCTGCTCGCATAATACGAGAATCTATTAGGCAAATACCTTGCCATAAAATGCATTAATATGCCATAAATTGTGTGAAAGCAGCTTAAACAGACGTCAGTGCAAATGTGGGATGAGAAAAGTGTAGTGTAGTGTAGAATAAAGTATGTAGCATAGTGTAGAACGTCTCAATAATTTATTATGAACTTTTATTAGATTCATTCTATGATTAGTTTATAGTTTTAATATTATTATTATAATCATTGTTTATTTAATTAATTTTAAATTGTAATATTATTATTATTAATATTGTCATAATCATTAATATTATTTGCATTATTATAATCATTATTTAAACTACTATCATCATTTTAAATATTATTGTCTTAGTTATAATTTATTTATTTTATTCTCTTCATTATTAATAATAAATATGATTAATATTATTTTTATAATTATATTATTATCATTATTATAATAAGGTATAGTGCTGTTAAATAATACTATTACCATAATTGTTTTTGTATTATTAGTTTGTTATTTATCTATTTTTAATCATTATTATATGCATTATGATTTGAATTATTATTTGAATTTTTTTTGCATTATTATTATCATTATTAGTTGCATTGTTCTTTGCATTATTATTTCCATTATAATTTGCATTATTATTATCATTATTATTTGCATTGTTCTTTGCATTATTATTATCATTATTACTTGCATTATTATTTGCATTATTATTTGCATTATTATCTGCAATATTATATGCATTATTATTTGCATTATTATTTGCATTATTATTTGCATTATTATTATCATTATTATTATGTTTTTATTATCATCATAAATGTTTTAATTATTATTGATATGATTTTTATTATTATTTTCATTAATAATATATTTTTTATTATTATTTTTATCACTGTCATTATAATTACTATTATCATTACACTGATCATTATTTGTATTATTATCATTATAATTGTCATTGTTATTACTATTACTATTATCATTAATACTATATTGATTATTTTTATTATTATTCTTATCATTATAATACTCACAAGTTGGCCCACAAACTCGGACTAATCGCCCCGCTTTGGGGACCGTTAGCTCTCTCGACTTAACTTATGCCGATTAATCGGCAAATGATCTGTGAACGCGACTGGCAGCGCGCGACTCTTGCACCTGCAGCTGCTGCTCGGCGCTACTCGGGTCTGCTCGACTCGGCGATCAAATTAGCAAGACGTGAAAATGACGATGGGGCGGCTCAGTGATCTGACTACACGCTTTTCCAACCGCGCTGCGCATGCGCAAAGCGACAGCAGACGGCGACGACGACGACGACGACGACGACGTTGGCAACATCCGCTGTAGACTAAAATTTATGCAGTTTTAAGTAAATTTGTTAAATGCGCGCTTTAATGCTTCGTTAACGCTTCGTAAATTTTTCACAAAAACAACAACAAAAAACGAAAACAGAACCAGGCAAAAATACAAAAAGGAAAAACTGAGTCAAGACTTTTTTAACAAGCCAACAACGCAACGCAACGCGACGTGACGCGACTCAAAAGGTTAAGGGGGAAGAGGGAGACAGAGGAGGAGGGAGAAGGAAATGTGGAGCTGTGGGGACTGAGTTCGCTAGAAGCGCACAGCGAACAGCGCATAAAAGTCAACCACCTGTAATGAACTGACGCCACCGCAATTTAATTCAGTCCACACACCACACGCCTCTCGCCTTGCCTCGCCTCGCCTCGGAGTCGACTCCAGTTTTGTGGCAAGTCGTCTCTCAGTTTGCAGCGGTGCAAAACTGTATGCACCGCTAATGAGCGGACGAGAGCGCTTTGCCTGTTGCCAGTTGAGCTGTTGAACAGTTGCCCAGTTGCCCAGTTGCCCCGTTGCAAGTTGCCCTGCTGCAAGTTGCCCCGTTGCAAGTTGCCTGTGGGCTACTCGGCGAGCGCTCTTAATTAGTCATAGTCACACTTAGCTCCATGTAGGGTATATATACATATAGTATATCATTTATATATTTACATATACTCAGCCACGGCCTTGCCTCAGTCGCTGCCTCTGCTGCTGCCTCTGCTTGTGTGCTGCTGCTGCGGTTGCAAGTTTCCTTTGAAATTTAATCTATTGTAACTAATTAAGCTGCGACCGGTGGCCCAAGGAAAACGCTTAATTTGCTGTTAATTTTGCAGCTTGCGGCTTTTGCATCAATCGACAATGCGAACGCATGTTGCAGCAACAGCAGCAGCAGCAGCAACAACAACAATAGTTGCTGCTGCCCGCAATTGTTTGTAAATTGTTTGCATAACATTTTACACCAGTTTAGCTGGGCCAAGCTCAGCTGCGGCTCAGCGCATCTGTGAGATACTTTTGCCGCACACAACGTGTAATTAAGAGTTGCTGCTGTTGCTGCTGTTGCTGCTGCTGCTGCTGTTGCTGCTGTGCTGTTGCTGCTGCTGCTGTGGTAAGCTTGAGCAGCAGTGGATGCACTTGCAACTGTACCTGCTGCTGGATTAACTTGTGCATCGCCTTGAGATTAATATGCTAAATTGTTCTCATTTACTCTCTCTCTCTCTCTCTCTCTCTCTGCTTTGCTCTGCATTCTTAAACGTTTTTCTTTCTTCTTCTCCCTTACTTGCATGTTTATGTATTCGTTAACTACTCTTCATTCTTCAACTTAAATATTATGTATATTATATATTATAATATAATTCATTTGTCATTCAATGCATATTCGTTTTGTCATTTTCACATTATTCTTAAACGTTTCATTGCAGTGCAGAAAGAAAAAAAAAGGAAGCCAACTTCTATTCATTCTTCATTCTCTAAACTCTTTTCTAATTCTCTCTTTTGTGCCTCATCTCTTTGTTCTTTCACATTCCTCACATCTTTTTCTTGTTGTTTTGCTTTGCATTCTTAAACGTTTTGCTGGCTGTTAAAGTTTTCCAAGAAATACAAAACATTCTCTAATGTTGTCAAATTCTCTACTATTCTTGACAGTTGTCTGTAAATATAGTCTCTGAGAGAGTTTCCTTCATTTTGCCATTCTCCACGCCTTCTTAAATGTTTCAATTAATTGAGATATTTGCACTCAACGCATTCTTTCACTCTCGTTCGATCTCTTCAACTTTCCTTCTTCCCTTTTTCCCTCCTCTTACTCCCTTTATTCCTTCTTTCATCCTTCTTCTTCTCACTCTCTCTCTCTCAATCTCTCTTCCACATTCCTCAAAGTTTCCTCTAGCTTCATCCGAACTTAGTTCTAAACTCATCGCTCACTCAAAAGCATTGCATACTTTGCGTCGCTTCGCATCGCGTCAAACTTCCAATGCACCAATCGATTTTATCGCCAGCCATAATTGAGCACCGGCATTAACACTGTAACACATTTTGCGCCTCTATCCACAGAGAGGAGAACCACTTCTCCCTCTCCTCTCTTGCCTGCCTTGCCCCATCTGCAGTGCCACCTCGGACAACACTTAAGCTGGCTGCATCCGCAATCTGAAACTGCATCTGTAAATGTATCCGTATCTGCCACAGTATCTGTATCTGTATCTGCAACTGCGTCTGCATCTTGCGCTCTTCAAATGGCCACTTTTAGGCGTGCTGTCAATATTCGTTAAGCCATTTCATATGTCGTTTGTACGCTAAAGTGTCAAACCTGACAACAGTCCCGACTTTTGCTTAATGATCTCTCCCTCTCTCTCTCTCTCTGTCCCTCTCTCTGTACCTCTCTCTCTGTACCTCTCTCTTTCTGTCTGCCTCCCTCTTACTGTCTCTCTTGCACTGAGCAGAAATGGAGAGTTGCTAATTCCCCATCAATTGTTATTTGCTATACATTGCGAGCTGCACATTTAAAGGCTTTTATTTGCAGAATGAGCACTTGAGGTATCGTTTATTATATCTAATATCCAGCTTCAATAATAAGACATATTCACAACAAATTTGGCAGTCCCAGCTCTTATAGTCTCTGAGTTTAAGCTGTTCATACAGACGAAATAGGTAGAAATAGGTCGAATTAGGTTAAATTAGGTTTATTCAATCAGTGCCACCTTCAGGTTGACTTTGTCTTTGTCTACCAAACTGTATTCAACCATTTCCTTATGTCTGCCTAATCTCAGCTCAGTTTGAACAACCATTTCAATTGCACTGGCTATTTCTTGCAGTGTATCCCACGCGCACAATATGCAGATAAATCATAAATGCAAAATCGACTTGATCGGCGTTTCTCCTTTGCAATTATCAGCATTATGTTTTCGATAAAGTTCAGTTTCGGTCTCGGATCGGTTCAACCCCCTCCCAAAATGCAGTCAACCTTCCCCCACACCCCCTTCCACGGGGCAAAGCGTCTTAATAAACTTGTTGCCAACAGACAGACAGACAGAGAGAGAGAGAGAAAAACGCTGGAAAAAAACCGAAATTATAAATCGTTTCTGACATTTCAATTGACAGTCGCCAATGAGCGAGTTAATTTTCCAGCTCCGGCACGGGGAGACGCGAACAGTTAAGCGCGTAGCGAGACAGTGGCTGCAAAAAAGCACTCGACACTCGACGGTTGGCCAATCAACCTCAGTCCAACCCCCTCGTCCTCCTCTCTCCCGGCTACTGTGTTAGCTGTCGCTCAAAGAGGCGATCAGCCTGGCGAGGCAAGGTGAGACGGAGGCAAGGCGAGGCTCGACGCGGCGAGTCGACAAATCCGAAATGTGATTAATTTCGTGCATATTAGAAATCATTTTTCAATTACCGCGATTTGCCCCTGCCCCTGCCATGTGGCTTCCCTCTGAGACGGGGGCTACTTACTTGCCGGCTTACTTACGGCCTGTTATGATTTCTGACAACTTATCAAATCGAACGACAGAAAATCAAAAGTGATATCAATAAAGAGATCAACGAGCCGTCGTGTAAAACTGTTAAGAGAAAGCAACAAAAATCAAAACTCAAATCACAAAAATAAAGGAAAAGAAAACCCAAAGCCAAATGCCAACACACACACACACACACACACACACACACACACACACACACACACTCAATCGCATATCAAACTGATGAATGAATGTGTAAGAAATTGTGGAATAGACGAGGGGCAACTCAAGATCGTCTCGATCACGACGGTCAAGCAGACAGCCAGGCAGCAGTGCCCCCTCCCTCTCTCTCTCTCTCCTTCTCTTTCTCTCTCTCCGTCTCTCTTTACCTCTCTGCCCCTCTTCCTCTCCCTCCTTCCTTCCCTGTCCCTCTCTCTTTCTCTGCAACGCAACGCAACGCATCGCGATCTTTAAGCTGCTTAGGGGATTAGTGTTTTGAGACATTTGACACGTTAACGTTGCACACACTCACTAACACACACACACACTCACACACGCACTCACACACACACACACAGACACACTCACACACGCAAGCACACCTGGTCTACCTCTGTGGCAACTGCTCCACTAAATGCCAGAAAGGAAGTGCGTTGCGCCGCTTAAGAAATGTATCCAATGAATGCGCACAAAACTCAAGTAGCCACAGCCACTGCCACAGTGGAACCTCGTCATGGAGCGTCACAGTAATTACAAGGCGTGTGTGTGTGAGTGTGTGTGTGTGAGTGTGAGTGTGAGTAAGCGAGTGTGGGTAGCTTGGCCGGCAGCTGCTGCCTACTTGCGGCAGGTTCAATTTAAAGTGTGAATAAAACCGCGAACAGTTGGTGGTAAGTTTAATCATGAATATGAATATGAATATGTGTGAATATATGTGTGAATAGTCAACAGAACACTCAAATGGCTTAATACTACGGCACTCATAGTAGTATTCAATGAATACAAGCTGTAAATATGAGTGAATACACTCATGAATATGAATATGAATATGAATATAAGTGAATAGTCAGCAGAACACTCAAATGGCTTAATACTAAGGCACTCATAGTCGTATTAAGTGAATACAAGCAGTGAATAGAAGTGAATACACTCATGAACATGAATATGAATATGAATATAAGTGAATAGTCAGCGGAACACTCAAATTGTTCACTGCTACTCAACTAATAGTAACATTCAATGAATACAAACAGTGAATACAAGTGAATACACTCATTGGCATTCACAACAACCAGAACTACTTATTCATAACATACTTACACTTTAGATTTTACTTGCTGTGCATATTCATATGCAAATCACACTTAATATTCAACAAGTTGATGATTATTCATGAGTCTCATTCAATATTCAAACGTTGCAAATTATATTCACATTATTCAGATGATGAAAACGATCAGAAATGAGTAAAGAGAGAGACTGAGCGCGCTAAACTGTTTAGCTGTTGCACTTGTTTCAGGCTACACTCACTTATTCACTTATTCACTTACTCACTCACTCACTCACTCACTCAGTCGCTCATTCATTCATTCGTTCGTTCGTTCGCTGGGAATGGGAACTTATTCACACTCATTTAACATGCATGCAACATTCCCATCGATCTTTGCTAAGCGGCCACAAAGCGTATTCTCCCGCTACCTCTCTCGCTACCTCTCTCTTCCCCTCTCCCTCTTTCCATCCCATTCTCTCTCTCTATCTGTTTCCCTCTCTATCTTGGCTACTTAAGTTTACCCCCCCTGTCCCCCTTTAGTGGTGCCTGGAAACGTTTAAGACACCTTTTTGGTTACGCGCCAATGCGCAGCAATGCAGCTAAAAGCCGCGACGCACTGCAGCAGCAGAGGCTGAGGCAGTGGCAGTGGCAGTGGCAGCAACTGAGGGGCAGATCGTGGACGATCGCAACGATCCCGCGGTGAGTCCAAACTGCAATTCCTTATCTTAATCTTGGCAAATTTAATTTAAACTCAATACGCAATTTACGCAAAAAGCATTTTAGATAAAAGGACAAAAAACGTGAGCAGAAGCGGCTTATGCAGTCGATGCCGCCACTGTTTCACTTCTGCTTCGCCCTCTGTTTCCTTTTCAGCTTCCTCTTCCCCTTCTTCTTCCCCTTCATCATGCACTTCCTCTTCTTCATCGTCTTCTGCACGAAAGTTGACAAATGCCAAAATGCAAGCGGATTGTGTGTGACACTTTGTTTGAGTGGTCGATCCCGACAGCGACGGCGACAGCGACAGCGACGGCGACGCAGGCAGCAACTTGCAACGCACTGCGCGGCTCTCTTGCAACGAGGCGACTTAGCACCTTGGTGCGGAGAGCGTGACACGATCAAGACACGGCATGATGTCGTATGGAATGAAATTGACACAAAGTAACAAATGTAAAATAATTTATACAAAATAATGCAAATATAAATAATAAAATTAAAGTAATAAATAATACAATTAAAGTAATAATAAAATAAATGAATAATACATTTATCTACTCCGATTGTTGCTATACTTGTGATATATAATGCAGTATTTAATGATAATGTATGTATTTATTGACAGCTATAGGAACTATATGTAAACAACTTTTTTTATGAAAATCTTTATTGCCAACTGATTATTTCTATGTAAGGTACATGATATAGTTGTTCGATTTTATTCAAATGTGAAATATATGTAGATTAATGTCTAATTTTGATTTGCACTGAAAATCTAGGTTTTGCCGAAGAACCATACTAGGTTTCTTACAAGAACCCCAATTTCGGCTGATTTTTCCTATGGCAGCTATTTGTTATAGTGGTCTGATTTTGATTTATTTATGTATGTATAGTTTTTTTGTAGAAAAAGTCCAATGAAGTAAATTTGCTTGGAACAGATTCGATTTGAAACAACTAAATAACAATAAACCAAAATGAAAAAAGAAGTTTTTTAAAAAACTGAAATTTTTACATATAAAATCTGAACAAATTAAAATTTCTACACCAATTGAAAAAGCTTCTATTTGTTTTTTTTAAATGTATTAAAAATATATATAAAAAATATAAAGTAAAAAATTAAATGACTAATAATGGTTTTGTAATTTGAATTACAAGTATTTAAAAGAAACACAGTACCCCCATATATGTATGTACATCTATACATCAGCTTGCTAGCTTAACTATCGCTATCGTGCCCTCATTCTGTCACATCTCTAGCACGCGCTGCAGCTTTGCATCGGCGATGCATTCAATCGTTCAAAGCGTTTTGCGCTTAAACTCACGTGACGAGTGCAGCGAGAAGAAGGACGATCTGCAAAAGGACGAGGAGACTGAGACGGAGAAGGAGAAGGAGGCGAAGCGGATTGCGAAATACTGTTCCCTTTCGTTAATGACTCTCTGTCTTTGTCTTCATCTCTCTCTCCCTCTCTCTTGCACTGCTCAGCGTTATCAGATTTCTTAAGTGCAAAGCGAACTTGTTGGCTTTTTGTCATCTTGAATGTTTGAGCCGCGAGTTAAATGTGACACTCGCTTTGAGTTTGATTGGATTGGGGAACGTTCTCGTTCCCGTTCCCGTTCTCGTTCTGATTGCAGTTCGTGGGAAAGGCAATGGCAAAATATGAAATAATTTTGATATAATCGCAAGCAGCGATAATTCATAATGCAACATTTTAAGATCTTTTAGTTTCAAAGAGGCTTAGGCAGGCAATTAAGGCAGAGAGTAAGTAAATAAGATGCAGAAGATTCTCGATAAAGAAGTAGAACAAACTATCAAAGCTTAAATAAGACTCTAAGATATAGAGTACATATGAAAACTATGTCCTGAAGAACGAAAGAAGGAGACAGATACAGAGAGACAGAGAGAGAGTGTCAAATGAATAGAGCCATAAAAAGTTATGCTCGAAAATTGAAAAACCATGTTAAGCGAAAGATCAAAGAGCCACAGAGAGTTGAGGAAACGAAACATACATTTCGATTGCTGATTGAGACAAATGAAACATTCTACAAACTGGCAAAACAACAACAAACACAACAACAACAACGACAACAGCAGCAACAACTCTGGCCACACGCCTCGCCTGCTGCTCTGTCAAACTGCATAAAAATTCAAATCAAAACCCGCCGCAAAGTCCCCAACAACAACAAGAAAAAACAACAACAACAAGAACATCAAACATCAAAGCGCAACAAACTCCAATACCAGCTACATCCCCCGACTCTAGCTCCAACCAATTCCGACTCCGTTCCGACTCCCCATCACCATCACCATCTCCAACTCCATCTCCATTTCGATTTGGTATTGGGTTTTAAGATTTCGGGGTTTGGTTTCAGTTTCAGTTTCGTTGTTTCGGTTTGTCTCTCTTGGCATCTCTTGGCCCCCAAAGCTCTCAGATTTAATGCTTATTTGGCCAAAGTCAAAACAGATCTGCTCTGCCCCCTTTAACCCCCGTATTTCCCCCACCACTGACCACTGGTTAACACTAACCCAAGCATCTCATCTCGCCCCGTCTTGTGGTGCCTCGTGTCGCTGTGTGCCTCGTCGTAATCATGACATAAAAAAGCGCAACAAAACCGATTTTCAATTCAATTTCAGTGTGCGCGGCAATTTAATTAAACTTTTTTAACTCTTTATACCCTAAACGTTGAGTACCTCGGTTTTTCTTATTAGTTTGTGCACATTTCTAAAGAAATAAGGAGACTTTTTGAACACTAAATTTATTATGATTATCAGCTGTGTATAACTAAAGAAACTGATTGAATTTACAAATAACTACAAAAATTAATATAGATATACATATTTAAAAACATTTTATTTTTCCCCAAAAATATTTAAAATTTAATAATACTAAATGAATAATGAATCATTATAATATGCATTTACATGTTGCCTTTTGTAAAGTATAAGTTGACACAGTGTATATACTTGATTCCTCTTAATTCCAATTCCTGGGAATACCTGCAGTTGATTCATTATAAGAAAATAGATTTATTATACTCCAATCTCTGATAATCCATTAAAACTTAAGCTTAAAACAATGTTTTCTTTGGTATAAAACTATTATCTCTGCCCATGTAGCTCAATTAAGTAAGTTCTCTTTCCTTTATTCATTCTCTGAATCTTGTGTCTTTACAAGATATTTCTATCAAACTTAGCACATTGGTTTGTTTTATTGTATATAATATGTTATCAAAATTTAATCAATTTCAGTGCACTGTAACATATGGCTACCAAGGAAACAATTGACCAAACTGAAGAGGTTTGTATGTATATTTTTATTTTTTAATATACCAACATCAAACTATTCCCATTTTAAATTCATGTAACTCTTTGTATACTATACTATACACATACTATACTATACTATATAAATACCAGACTATATAATACTATACTATAAATACACTATACTATACTATATAAATACCATAATATATAATATATATATTATATATAGTATAAGTATATACTAGAAAACTAAATGCCATCACATTCTTGGGAACATTCTGTCGAAAGTGTGTGCAAACTTCAGCTAGTTCAAGCTAAGCTCAACTACATGCAAATTGATTTCAGACTGTGCGAAGCAGTGTGCACAGTGTGATCACAGTGTGCTAAAAGTCATTAAATTGGACATGCGATTAACATTATTTCACTCTAAATGACATTAAATGCACTCGCGTTGCAATAGATTAGCCTAAATGTGCCTGCCAACGTGTGTGTGTGTATCTGTGAATGTGTGTGTGTCAGTGCGTGTGTGTGTATCAGTGTGTGTTAATGTGTGCTAATTGTCATAGTAAGCATGAGCTTTGGCTTGGCTATCTCCGCGTAGCTGCGATTTGTGCGTGTGAAAGCTTAAGGCGGCGACCTTGAGTCACACACGTGTCTATCTACCCTCTGCCTCTGTCTCTATCACTCTTACACTGCTACTAACACTGCCTGCCATCTCACTCTCTCTCCCTCTTTTTCTCCCTCTCCCTCTCTCTTTCTCTCTACTCCCACTACACTTGAAGCAATTTGCAATTCGATTTGCCGATGTGTATCAGCCCGTCGTGTTGTCGTTGTTTCTGTTGCTGCTGTTGCAGTTGTTGCTGTTGCTGTTGTTATAGTTGTTGTTGTTTGCTGTTGCAATGTGAAACAATGCCACAGCTTCCCAGCGAATCTGTGCCTGCCTGCAGTAGCCACAGTAGTCACAGCCTGAACGTCTCTATCAGTTGTGGGTGCAATTAAAAGCGAAGCCCCAGTCTGAGAATGTTGTTGTCTGCCCAGCAGCAACAACAACCACAGCAACAGCAACAACAACAACGGGTAATTGGCAACGGGCAGCTTTAAACAAAAGGAAATGTTTAAACAAATTATTTCGAATTAAACCGCAGGTATTTATTAATGTTTTGCGCTCGGCCGAGCATGGCGCTTGCAACGCATTGCTCGACCAGATGTTGTTGCTGCTGTTGTTGTTTCTGTTGCTGTTGTTGTTGTGAGTGCAGCTTTTCAAGTTGTTGCCATTTGCCACGTCTGTTGCACACTGCGCTGCCTTATTGTGTTTTCCTTTTGCCGGTACAAAGCGGCGTATGCGTAATTTGTTAACTGCTGCTCCCGTGCCACACTGACTGCAAAAACGTTTCAATTTCGCGCTCGCAACACGGAAGTGCCCGCGCAATTTTTGGCCACAAAACGCGCCACGCCCCCCGCCCCCCTCCGTCAGCCCTCTCTGCACACTTCTTGCCTCGAGCGAGCATGCGCTTCGTGCGGCATGCAACATGGGGCAAGTTGAAGCAATTAAATCCATGCGGCTTGCGGCTTATGCAATCGACACGATCGCGGATTTGCTGCCATAAGTGTGTGTGTATTATATATATATGTGCGTCTGTGTGTGTATATGTACATATGTGCCTGTGTATGTGTGTGTGTATGGCACTGACTTGCACGAAACGAAGACGAAGTCGAAGTCGAAGACTAACTAAACTATTTAAGTACTTAATTGCAATTAATTAATTAATTATGTGATCATGCAACATGGGGCAGTCAAACTAATCCGATTTTTAGGCACTTTTGCCACACTGTGCCTTGCCAAAGTGGCACGTAATGCAAAGCAGGTGTGCGCTTTAGGAGAGTGTATTGAGAGAGAGAGAGAGAGAGAGAGAGAGAGAGAGAGAGATAGAGAGACCTTATTCACATAGTACGCATCTTCTTCCCCTTTCTCTTTGTGCCTCTGTCTCTGCCTCTTCTATCTCTCACTCCCTCTGCTATATTCCCTCTATCTCTCTTGCATATATAGTTATCGTTTACAGATATATATCATATATATATCATAATGTGTATCAACAATTACTTAACAATTTTGGTAACACGGCAAGCAAACTAAAGCTGTTCATGAGACGACGACGAAGGCAAGAGCAGAGAGAAGAGATAACTATAGATGCACACACATACACACACACAGACTCTCACACACACACACACACACACATTAGGGCTGGTACACAAAGGGCCTGTGTAACTGTCATAATTAAAGTAATTTGGTAGAAAATTTTTAGCCAATTAACCAGAAAGACGCAGAAAATGTAAGACGAGTGTGGAGAAAAAGCGTAACAGACAGCGCTCGAATAGACAGACAGAGTGAGAGACAGACAGACAGACGAACGGTTAAATAGACAGACAAACAGATGGATGGACAGACAAATGTACAAACAAACAGACAGACAAACAGACAGACAGACTGACTGATAGATAGACATACAGACGAACGGTTAGATAGACAGACAAATAGATAGATGAACAGACAGACAGAGAACGCAGCTAGTCAGACAGACAGACACATAGACCCACAGACAAATAGACAGACACACAGAGAGTCAGACAGACATACAGAAATACAAACAGAAAGAGAGCGCATACAGACAGACATGGCAGACAGACGGGCCTGAGAGACGCGAGATGAGCAACGAATGCTACTTAGTTTAATACTTTAAAAAGTCACAATAATAATAACATCAACAACAACAACAACAACGACAACAACAACAGCGAACGGCGACGATGATGCCAGCAAAAACAGACAGAAAAAAAGAAGCTATAAAGAGCTAAAAAAAAAAGAGATAAAAAACTAAAACCAAAAACGTGCCCCAAAAATAGTTTGACAAAATCGAATTGAAAATCGTTGCGCATTTTTACGCATTTTAGTTTCGCCCATTTGACTGGGGCGTCAGGTGATTGAATGCTGAAGCGGGAAGGGGCAGAAGAAGTAAAGAGTCGGTAGAGGGCAGAGAGACAGGAAGGGGGTATGTGTGTGTGTGTGTGTGTGTGTTGCAATATGTATTTCTTATGCGATAGCTCACTTGAATTTCATACAAATCCATTCGATTTTCTCGCACATCTCGAGACATTGCGGAGACTTTTGTTGTTGTTTTGTTGACCTTTTTTCAGTTCTGCGACTTCCTTTATTGCCCTCTACCCTCTTTCCCGTCAGCACCCTGCTTGGGCTGACCGCAAAAGTTTTGACGCTTAATCAGCAAAATCAGCAAAGCGTTAATAATGCCACGCCCTTTTGTCTGGCATGGTTCCACTCGATTCCCGATTCACGATTCCCGACTCGATTCTAGTCAAATGTCACAAGACATTTGTCAAAATGTGCAAATCGAAAGTGTAAACTGAGCAACGCAGAGAGAGGAGAGAGAGGAACAGTTGGAGATGGAGATGGTAGATATCGGGGTTGCTCGAGGCCACTCACGAGTGTATCAAAATGTAATCGAAACCTGGCATTGACTTATGGCGAGATTTCAATTAGACTGTAGTGCAGACTAATTCAGACTAATTCTACCTGAAGTATAAATACTTTAGAGACTGTCTGAGATCTTAGACTTTAATGACCTTAACTTTATATTTACCATTCACACTTCCTGTAACACACAATTTTAAAATGTCATACAACACTATGCCAAACTAAACCATATCATACCACACTTTGCTTAAGTTCCTATACGATTTTCTGGTATTACAAACTATTGAACTAATTTATTTAAGCTTCGATATACTTTTGTATAATTCTATTTCTATAAAAGGTCTGACAAATCACGTAAGTTCTTAAGATACATTTTAGGATCAGTATTACTTACTGGTGCTTACTTTATTTTGATATTTATATACATACAATACATTCAGTGTGTACTCAGTTTCCTACTTTTTGTAACACCCTACTTTAAAATGACATACAAAACTATACCATGTCATACCATCCTACGCTTAATTTGCTCTACAATTTTCTAAAATAATGAACTGCTGAACTGCCTTAAGTAAAGTTTCTACTTCTGCCTTATTCTACTTCTATAAAAGGTCCTACAAATGGCATTACAATTGTTTTCAATACATAACAGACATTGTAGGATCGGTAGTAAAATTCTTACTTTATCATGATATACATATACAATACATTCAGTAGGTACTCAATATTATACTTGCAGTAACACCCTACTTTAGATAACCATACAATACTAGACCAAACTAGACCAAATCTTCCTTTTGCTCTACAATATTATTTTATACATATATTTATATTATATTATTATTATATTATATCTTACTAGTATTTTAAGTTAAATGTAGTTTTCAGTTAGTTATACTTCTGTACAAGGTCCTGCAAATTACAATTGTTGGCAATTGTTAATAAGATTCTATCAATTCAAAATAAATATACAAATTCGCTAAATCCTATATATAAGACTGTCTACATTATTATGACTAGTTTTGTTTAGGAAATTGGGTATTTCCCCTTCTTCATCATAATCTTCTCCTCCTACTCTCTTTCTCCTTACCATAACTTCTCTAATTCTTCTCCTCTTCTTTTCATTGCAGGGCTCCCAAGGCACTTCTTGAGCACAACTCGGCGTGTTTTCTCCATCGATTTTGATTGAGAGAAGCATTACAAAATTTGTAACTTGTTTCTCAATGGATACAGTTCTCACTTCACTTCGTTCATTCAAACATTCACATTGAAGCATTCACGCACTCACGCATTCATTCACAACGTCTTCGTTCACAATATGCAATCTCATTGTTATTCTTGCTATACCCGCTAGACATTTGATAGAAGGGTATTATGGAAGGCATGATGAGCTAAAGGTGGCATCAGTAATTTCACAAGTTGTATACAGTGGGGACCAAAAGTGAACGTTTTCATGTTTGAGTTTACATAAATATTAAACGAATAATGTAAATGAGAAAAACTTTTTTTTTATTGAACACCTTGTTTATGTTCTACAATTAGGCGTATATAGCAAAATAGAAAAAGAAGAAATGGAATTTTAATAATTCAAAAACCAAAAAAAGGCATGTACTCAGTTTTGCTCCATTTAAGAAAAAATACAAAATAAATTCATTATTAATATTTTGTCCAGAGACCCTTATTTTTTATGACATTTTTCATACGTTTTGGCATGCTTTCAACTAATTTTTCGAATATTCCTTTCGGGATAATATACATTATCCCATTTCCATTTCCATTCTTGTTCTTGAACAGCGCAATAGCCAAGTCAATATAGCCATATCTGTCCGTATGAACGCTTATAACTCAGAGACTACATAAGCTAGGTCTATCAAACTTGGTGACAATATGCCTAATAATTGCACGCAGATATAGTATGTTTTAGAATTCGGCCACGCCCAGCGCAGCCTTCTTAAATTAGTAAAACACTATTTATAAGTCTCCTTTTAAGGTTAGAATAATTGTTTATTAAGTATATAATAATTGTCACTATTTTAATGGTGTCTATAAATTTGTTTATAGTCGGACATAGAACACAGTATTTATAACAATAATAATTGACATGTTGGATGGGGTACAGGGTATATGGTAGTCGAGCACACAAGAGTATTTGCTTTGCTTAGCTTTGTCTACTCTTTCTTCGTCTGACCCGCAATTTTGTCACTCAGCTCAGCTGACCCGGCGTATGGATCCAGCCTAGGGCTGCCTGGGCTACTGTGCTGCAGCCCCCCCTCTACCTCCCTCCCCCCTTACGCCACTCTCCACTGTTGATCGCTAGCTGCGTCGCGTCGCGTCGAATTACAAATACAAATTATAATCGCCGCCGCAGGCAGAGGACAGCGACAGCGACGTGCCATACAAATCAGAGACAAACAAGAAACTCACCACGCTGTGCAGAGAGTTGGTGAGAAGGGGAGGGGGGTACGAAGAGGGAAACCAGTTGGCAGGCAAATCAAAAGACAACAACAACAACAACAATGCTGCGCACGCACTGAAGCTGCAGAGACAGAGGCAGAGAGAGTGTGAGAGAGCGAGAGCGAGGCTGAAAGGGTAGAGGGAGAGGGAGAGGTTAGTGCAAAGGGGAGGGGAAGGGGGCTACAGTCCTTGGGTGGTTGGCGACGACGTCTTTGTCTGCTAAGCTGCCTCGTTTAAACTCCGCCTTTTATTTTCTAATTGATTTAAAGTGTGTTAACTTCCGCTGTCGATAATTTTGGTCCAGGGGCAGCGACAGCGACAGAGAGCAGAGCGCAGAACGCAGCGCTGGCTCGCTCACTCACCACGCCATGCCATGCCCCGACTCACTCTCTCTCTCTCTCTCTAGCTGGGCAGCGCTTGTCGCGTGACAGACGAGCCGTCTCGCTCTGGCGCACGCATCAATCGTTTGCTCAACTTTCGCACCAATAAGCAGCGGCGACAGCGACAGCGACGGCAGCGACGGCGACGTTGACGACTGCCAAAAAAGCAACACAACAACTGACGACGACGATGAGGAGGAGGAGGAGAAGGAGGAAGAGGAAGAGGAGGAGGAGGAACAACAACAAAAGCCACTTGGCTGCCTTTTTACAGCAAATTGTTAATTAATCTTTATGGCGCCCGCTCTCTTTTCCCTCTCTCTCTCTCTCTCTCTCTCTCTCTCTCTCTCTCTATGACTAGCTTGTCAGTTACACTCTTACTCTTTCTTACTCTCCTTCTCTTTTCTTCTCTTTATCTCTATCTCCCTCTCTCTCTCTCTCTCTCTTTCTCTTGCCGCGTGGGTGTGCAAAGGAATTCGCTCGCCCTTTCGCCGTAGCTGTCTGTCCCTTCCCTTTCTCTTCCCCCCTCTTTACCACTAGCCAATTTTGACACCTCGTGCGCGTCGCTGCCAGCGTCACAGTCGCAGTCGCAGTCGCAGTCGACGTTGACTGGCTACGCTGCCAGGATGTTAAGTAAAAAGCATTTTAAAAGTTATTTTATGGCATTTAATGCAGTTTTGGATACAGAAAAACTGTGCGTTTAGATACTTTGACTTGAAGTTTGTACACACACACACACACACACCAGCATAAGCACACACACACACACACAGTGACACAATAACACACACTGTCTCTCTCTTTCCCTTAGAGCTTGCTCTTCATGTGCTTTCCCTTTGGGTGTGTGGGAGTGTGTGTTTGGGTATGTGAAAATGGCGTACGTAACGGAAACGCTTTTATGCAATTAGATGGAGAGTGTACGTGGACAGGATAAGAGAGAGAGATAGAGAGAGAGAGAGACAGACAGAGAGAGACAGAGTGGTAGAGAGAGAGAGAGAGAGAGGCTTGAGAGGCAACCCAAGGCATGCCAACGATGCCAATTGTCGCTATTGTTATTGTGCTTAGAAGTGTTTCTTCTCCTGCTGCACCTTCAACTTCTTCTGCCAACTGGGGAACAGGGATTAATGGAATATAAACTATTCTGTAAAGTATTCATTATAACTGAATAAGAGTAAAACAGAGGAAGATATTTGAAAATTAGCTGGCAATATCAAATATAGTTTTACATTTTAGAAACATTCATAGAGATGGCAGCGGATTTGGGCATAAGAATAATTTCCTCAGGCATAAAGTTAAGAAAGACACTAAGCAACAAAAATATGAAAAAATACTTATAAAAAACTTAACCAACAACATAATAATAGCTTATAATAATGTAAACTAATACCTACATTTTATATGCCTTTTCATTGATTCTTATAAAGTGAATTCATTTATAATAAAGTGAAGATATCAGAAATAAGTTTCATTCCAATTGATACTATACTATGATTTGTATTTGAGATTGGAATTGAGATTATACTATTTATATAGAATAAATGACGATTTATGAAATGTGGTTGCAATACTTTGATAAATAACTTAAATTAGAGGATAGTTTGTATGGCAGCTATACAATATACATATATGCCCGATTTTACTCGTTCTGTCTTATCAACAGTATGCAGATATAAGAAGCAAGAAAGAGACGAACAGACAAACTTCCAGACGGACAGATAGACAAAAAATAGAAAAAACCACAGTCGCGCTGCACGCGACAGTGGGATACCCTTCGACCTATGTTCCGATGTAGTTTAATTTGTTAAATTCATACACATATACAAATGCGCATGCTTTTAAATTATTTCCGACAGATGGCGCTCGCGCTTTGCGCTCGCCCGCCTCCTTGTTAGCTGATACAAGCACTTGGTTTTATGCACATACTTTCTTAAATAACTTCTGTGTTTTTTGTCCGATCGGATTGCAATTTCGAGAATACGTAGATATTTTAATGAGCTTAGTATATGTTTAAGTCAGAAAGTTGTATCATTTATACAGCGCTTACAAATTAAGTTCAAAAATTAAATTATTGATTTGCGGGGGCGGTGGGCGTGGCACCTAACATTTGAAATAAACTTGATCTGCTTATAGTACACAGGAGTCTTCCTGCCAAATTTGGTAACTCTAGCTTTTATAATAGCTGAGATCTGTGCGTTCACACAGACAGACGGACAGACGGACAGACAGACAGACATGGCTCAATCGACTCGGCTTGTGATCCTGAGCAAGAATATATATACTTTATGGGGTCTCCGACGCCTCCTTCTGCCTGTTACATACATTTGCACAAAGTTAGTATACCTTTTTTGACCATTTTCAATGGTCGAAGGGTATAAAAAGACAGAGAGACAGACAGACAGATGACAAATAGACAGACAGACACGCCTAGTTCGCCTTCCCAGTTGATGATAATTCAGAATATATACGATATATACACTTTATAGTGCATTAGATATCTCCTAAGCTACGTTGCAAACTGCTGCCCACAATGCATACACCCTTAGCAAAGGGTATAAACTTGTAAATGTATTTTAATTGGAATTGAGCACATTAATTGGAGGCCACAATATGAAAGGCTTCCCTTGCATGCCTGCACCTTCTCCCATTCCGATTTGCAACTTTGTTGAAGTAAAAAATCGATAACTAAAACAAACTCGGGCCATAAAAGGCGCTTACAAAGTCAACAAACAAAACAAACAAGCCGCGATACGATGCGATGGCCATGCAAAATGAGCCA
Organism: Zaprionus camerounensis; assembly: GCA_018904165.1. NCBI lineage: Eukaryota > Metazoa > Arthropoda > Insecta > Diptera > Drosophilidae > Zaprionus > Zaprionus camerounensis. The sequence goes on from JAEIFS010000731.1 coordinate 1,391,375, forward strand.
TTACCGTTAATTAGTTGCGTTTAAAACGGCAACTGCAGCAACAGCAGCGACTAATGAAATGGCTGCAGTCGATAAAGCGATAAACAAACAACGAGCAGCAGCAACAACAACAGCAGCAACAGCAACAACAACAGCAGCAACATTGCTTGTTGCGACAGTGACAATTTAAGTGCAATTAATTTTTTGCCCACGACTGTGTTTGCAACATGCAACAACACGGGGTGGCAGAGCTGGCCTGGGTGTGGCAGCCTTGGCCAACTGTTGTTGTTGCTATTGTTGCTGCTGTGGTTGTTGCTGTTGTTGCTGTTGTTGCTGTTGCCAAATTGTTTGTTGATTTTGCGCTCAGTTGCAATTCTCGAGGCAGGCGATGCGGAAGAAGCTCCAGCGGGTGTAGCAGAGAGAAGTGCGGGGGGGAAGTGGGCAGGCAGGAGCGTCGCCGACGCCGACGCCGACGCCGACGACGGGTAGGAAGCGGGCCAAATAAATATTATGACGCTATTATTAAATATAATTTGCTGTCACGCCATGCCGCACACGTAATGTTGATTATATTTTAATTAATTTTTATACTTTAATGCTTTAATAATTTCATTTCGCATTGTCTTCGCTTTTGTTTTTGCTTTTTCCCCATTTTGCACAATTTTGCAGTTGCCCAAATTTGGCATAAATATCATAAATATAATTTATATATACCATATATTTATGGTGCGCAATTAGCTGATGACTTAAGATATACAAATTGGGAAGTTAAATAATTGTTGAGGAACTGCAAATCAAGCTGCAAATTGCTTTGCCATTCTAATTGCAAATAATCAACAGCAAGAAAGGCTACTGTACGTACATACATATACATATGTACATATACATATGTGTATATCTCCTCTGATTGTTCCTATACTAGTTATATATAATGGTGCAGTATTAAATGATAGTGTATGTATACATTGAAAGCTTTTTAAATACAATCGCTGGACATACATACATATGTATACAACTTTTGTATGCAAATGTTTACTTTTAACTGATTGTTCCTATGAAAGCTATAGCTGTCAGATTTTTATAAATTGGTATAGTATACATATACATCGCATATATAGTATATATATATGTACATCGATTACTATCTAATTTTGATTAAGACTGATAAGTTAACTTCTTTCTAAAATAACAAATGTTCTGCATAAAAAAACCTCATTTCGACCGATTATTCCTATGGCAGCTATATGTTATAGTGCACCGATTTTGATGAAATTCACGAATTATGTATATAACAAAAGTCAGATTTGGTAAATTTTGTTGCCATAACTTGATAAACAACAAATATAGGCAAATAGGTCGTATGGAATATAGGTCGAATTTGGCTGTAGATATGAGAAATCACAGGAAAACACTTCTATTATTTAGATTATTATAAATAAACAATATAATAGTAAACTATGTACATCTTATTTTGTTTCGTAATGGAAACATGCAATGTTCATAGGCTCTCCAACTGTACTTCCTCTATATCTCAATATATAGAGTACAATATATCCATACAATATGTCCATTATATCTTTATGAATCTGTCAAATATATTATTATCCTTCAGTCTGCTGAGTTTCATGACAATCCTATGTCGTTGAAGGGTTGCAACTCTCACTGACTGAGGACAGCCTGCGCTTAACTGTTAGTTAAACACTCCAGTTGGTAATTGGAAACGGAAATATGTTGGTCAACAATTCACTTGGCCCGAAAACCAACAGAACAAACACAACAACAACAACAGAAGGAAAAAGGAAACAGCAAAGTAAACAACTACAACTCGAACTCAAACTCAAACTCGGGCGCGCTGTTACGTGTAACTGTAATTAAACGAGTCAGCGATACATGATTTTAACGCCTGTCGTAGCCACAGAAGAGCAGAGAAAGGGAGAGATAGCGAGGGAGGGAGACAGACACGAAACACCTGAGCCGAAAAAAGAACAGAACAGCCACTAACAGGTTCGCTTAGGGCTTTTAAGGACGCGACCCCGCAGGACACGTTGCTGTTTATCTAGTTCGAGTGCCAGCGCAAGGACAATGACGCCACACAAAAATGCTACGTGCACAACATGTGCAGCCCTACAGAGTGTGTGTGTGTGTGTGTGTGTGTGTGTCTGTGTGTGTCTGTTCTGTGTCTTGTGTGTGTGTCCTGTTGTGTCATGTCCTGGCCAGTTTTGTTTTCATTGCGACGAACATAAGTGACCAATTTTATGTGTCATTAAAATTGGACGCGGCTACCTTCTCCCTCCCTCCCTCTCTCTCCCTCCTGCCTACGCTCTCTTTCTTGGCTGCACATAATTAAATTACACCTGTCCCTGTGCATTCTGCATTGTCCTTTATCCCTTGTCCATTGTGCCTTGTCCCACCGTGTGGCCACACAGTGGCAACGCTTAAAAGTTCATTAACGCGCCTGCGCGCCAGTTCAGCAAGAATGCAAAGAAAGCCTTTACCGGAAATGAAAAGGTCTCTAGAGCAGGGGAGGAGGAGGCTGATCTATAGCAGAGCTGTTCATAATTAACCCCAGACATTTTACAGTAGCAGTTGCATGTGCCTCCAGGCAGGTGCCCCACGGCGTGATGCGATGCGAACGAGAATGCTAAAGGGAAATCCCCAAAGTGACCTATTAGACCTATTTGAGAAACGAACTGTGTAGCAGTTCTAGCAGAAGTTCTCAGCTAAAATCTCTAAAATCTACAGAAATTAAGAATTAAGTTAGAAGGTTTAAGCTAGTAAAGTCTTCCACGATATAATTTGTTGGAAAGATCTCATATTTGATCAGCTTATTATTATAGCAACCTCAAGAAAACACAAAAACAGGCAGATCTCTGCATTTTACTGAAGAAAGGTAATGAAATTTGTGGAACACACTCTTTTCAAGTTGCTTGTTTAGGAAATATATATAGTTAAGGTACCAAATGACAAAAATACTTATCAATATTCATTAGATGGATAAAAACTAACAGATCTCTCAGAAGAAAACTTATCAAATTTGCAGAACACACTCTTTTCAAGTTGCTTGTAAAGGAAATCAATATAGTTAAGGTACCATATGATATTAAACTGGCAGAATAGTTCTCAATACTGATTATATAGTTGAAGTATGCAATAAAAACCGGCAGATCTCTGGTTTTTCTTGAAGAATACCTATCAAATTTGGAGAACACACTCTATTCAAGTTGGTTGTATTGGAAATAGATAAAGTTAAGGTAACAAAATATAGTAAACTGGCAAAATAGTTCTCGATATTCATTATACAGTTAATGTGTGCAATAAAAACGGGAAAATCTCTGGTTTTTATTGAAGAATATTTATCAAATTTGTTGAACATACTATTTTTAAGTTGCTTGTATTGGAAACTGGTATAGTTCAGTATTCACATAAAATAGATATGCTTAAATTCATTTCATATGGAATAAAAAACAATTTATAACTGAAACCTAAGCGACATCCAAGTCTCTTGACCCGCTTTACCTCTTTGGTTCATTAGCGTCGACCGATTATGTTTGGCTTATGGATATTACGCAGTTTTCCTGCGGAAACTGAAGAAATTCAATCAGTGTTACGCTTATTTTCGCCTAGTTCTAGTTGAGGGAGATACGCTCCACAACGAATCGAGGCATAAGCTCGATTCGATTATGATTTGCTAGAGTTGGGGGATCCGTTTCGAAGCGAGTCGATTTCGAATCGAGTCGAGTGGAGTCTGCTTGTGTCTTTCAATTTAAAACCAATCTTGTAGCGCAGACCTAAACGCCGATCATTAAAGGATCATTAGTGCTCATAATCTGATTATAATGCGCTCAGTTTGCGCTCTGTTTTAGCTTGGCTTTTTCTCTACCTCCCTCCCCCCCTCTCTCTCTGTCTGTCTCTCTCTCTCGCTTTCATTTGCTTTGTATTTTGTTTTCATTTAGTTTAGTTTTCGTTTTATTAACAACTTTTACCTGATCTTTTTGGATTTCGGATGCTTCCCCTCTCTTAATGAAGCACATCCCGTTGACCAGCTTTGGATCGCGTGTCAGCGACAAATCTACAGTTGTAGAGGGGTGGAGGGAGAGAGGGGCAAAGGGGGAACGGAATTGACCCCTGCGAATGGGTATGGGAATGTGAGGTTTGTCGGTTTCAGAGTTGGATACAGGCAGCAGTAGGAGAAGGGGAAAGGGAAGAGGAGGGAAGGAGGCTGAGCTAATGTGCCGGAAATAGAATTATGAATACGTTGGCGTGCGTAATTTATGCCGTTGCAAATGGCCCGGCTAATTGGTGGCGAGTCCATCTCAAAGACCAAGACCAAGACGAAGACGAAGACGAAGTCCAAGTCGAAGGCTTTTAGATTTATCTATGGCCTAGCACTAAATAAGCAGCCTCAGTTACAGCCACAGCCAGGCCAGTCTATGCATGTGTATGCATGTGTGTGTGTGTGTGTGTGAGCTGCATGTGCCACAGACGGGCGTTATAATTTACACTTGAGCTAAAATATTGATACTCGAAAAGCAATTTAGATAAGGACGGACGGCAGGCAGACACTGGAAATTCCGCTTCACACCTACAGTCACAGGCCCCTGAGGTGTGAAAGGTGTCTCTGTCTGTGTCTGTGTGTGTGTGTGTGCCCGACTAAGTGCGTGGCAGGACGCACTGACGACGCACCAAGAGGCAGCTGTCACCACGTCGAGGCGCGCAAAAAAAAAACACAGAGAGAGAACAACAACAACAACAGCAACTGCGCTCTCAGCCTTGTTAGAGACTGAGCCAAGTCGAGCTGAGCTGAGCTACCAGCTGTCAGCGCCACGCCCACCGCCCCCGTCCGGATCTAGTTGTGGCATTAATGAGTGCGCGATAACATCAAAAGGCCAGACATGATTTGTCAGTCAGTCGCATCGCATCGCAGAGCGGGTCAAAGGGCACTGAGGGCGCTGAGGCGCCTCCCAAGTCAAGTGCAGCGCAGTTCTCACACCCAAAAGGAAGTTGCAGCTCGAAGGTGAAGCGTATAATTAACGTTCATTTATTTTCAAATTAACATTCGATCAACAGCAGCAGCAGGCAGAAGGAGGCAGCAAGAGGCAGGCTAGAAGGGGGCGTGTCTGTCGATCATTAGCAAGTGCCGCCTGCCCTCAATGCTCTAATTTGCAAACGATCCTGTTTGTTCATTTTACGCCGTTTTTAACTCAAATTTCTACGAATTTAGCTGAGGAAATCGATTAATTATCGATAGTTTGCTGATAGTAAATGCAATGCTGCGATAGTGAAGCGTTTGCAGTTATGGGAACTGTCGAGGCTACCATGTATCGAGTGATGATATATCGATAACTTATTGATGTCTATTATTTATCGATAGACAGATGGTAGTGTATGTGAAGCTGCGATGGGAATGCGTTTGTAGCTATGCGAATTGGCTAAGCAGCCATGTGCCGATTGATTACATCCACATACCGATAATTTATCGATAATTAGATCATAGTAAATGTATAGCTATAATATGAATGCATTTAAAGCTACGCGAACTGTCTAGGCAGGCATGTGCCGATTGACGACTTATCGATAACCGATATCCACTGTTTATTGCGATAATTTATCGATAATGAGGTGATAATAAATCTACAGCTGCGATAGCAATGCGTTTACAGTTATGGACTTTGTCCAGGCAGCCATGTATCGAAAGATGATATATCGATATCACATGAATGTCGATAATTGATCGATAGACAGACTATAATAAATGATTAGCTATGATATGAATGCATTTGCAGCTATGCAAACGGTCTAAGTAGCCAAGTAGCCAGTCAATAACATACTAATATCGATAATTTATCGATAGTTAAGTGATAGTTAAGCTACTGGAGCGATAGGAATGCGTTTTCAGCTACGCGAATGGCCAAGCAGCCCCGTGTCGATTAATGACACATCGTGACATATCGATAACTTATCGATAGTTTACAGTTTTAATGTAACAAGGCACACTTTCAAGTGTTTTAATTCCAATTAATAACTAGAGTGCCCTAGTAAATATCAATAATTCATAAATTTATAGATCATTCTCACTTTTAAGTATTAAAGTACATACATACAGTGCCGCTCAACTGAATAGGTTTTAATAATCTTTCTCACATTTTGTTCTTTTTCTTTGGTATATAGGAAATTTATTTGAATTTGGCAAGAAATCTAATGAATGTTTGTCTCTATATGTATTGTAGAATATGTGTATGGTTTCTATATGTAGAATATGTGTATGTAAGTCGTTAATCTGAAACCAATGGATTGAATAGATTCCATCAACATTCCTTAATCATTTCCATAGTTTTATTATTATTATTCAAATGCGAATTTCGTTCAATGTTCAACTTAAGATTATATATACAATATTTTAATTCAGCTTAGCATTTTTATACTAATGTAGATCAATTATACCAAACATCTTCTCAACTCATCTGCATAAAGTGCAACAGTCTATTGTGCCTTGCCTTCTTCCCGTGCTAATAACCTCCAAATCGAACCCACTCTCAACTAGTAGTTGCCTAATTAGAGTGCCACTTGAGTTAACTTTTAAAAGGCTACCCCCTTATCCTTTCCCCTACTCCTCCCCAACTCCAACTGACTAATGACAAAGTTGTTGTGTGTCCTGCGAACAAAGCAAAGCAAAAAAGGCAAAGTTGACCGTGCTTAAAAACAAAGTTGCCACTGTTGCAGGCAACATTATGTTGCCCCCGTCCAACAGAGAGAAGAGAGAAGAAAGGAGGCAAAAAAAAAATGCAAAATGTTTTTAATGCGAACACTTTTAACACTAATGGTGCCGGAATATTTAATTTGGCCCCAGCGACAAACGCCTGCAGAACGTGCCACAAAGGGAGGGGGGTGAGGCTGGTGCAGGGTGTTGGGAAATTGGCTAAAAAGGCAGCCGAAAGCCACATTAAGCACACTGGCAAGGCAAGTAGGTGGGAGGGCTGAGAAGAGTAAAGGGGGCAGGTGAGCAAGCAACAAGAACCACCCGCGGAGAAAGCACACCGCAAAACATGTCAAATGTGACTTGCCCACACCCAATACCCCCTCACACTCCCCCCCACACGCCTTGCACACTTCAGCTACCCTCCTCACACCCCCCCTTGGACACGACCCTGGCACTCACACGACACAGCACTGGAGATGTTGGCGTAAATTTGTTAATTCGGCACCGATGACAACCCCCAGAGCAGGAGAGCAAAAGCCCACCCCCCAGACAGGAGGTGGGGGGGGGTGGAGCAGGGACGGGGAAGGTTACCAGCAACAGGCAAAGTGGCTGGGGTGGGGTAGAATGAGGTGGAGGAGGGTTGGCAACGCTACGCTTTATTTTTCAGCAAACAAATTTTTTTGTTGCTCGCGTTGCTGTTGCTGCTGTTGCTGTTGCTGCAGCGCGTTGGTGTTGCGAGTTAAAATTGTTTTAATGCCGGGGCAAATTTATGCAAATTGCGCTCTTTTTGCATATTTAAAAAGCGAATACACGAGCACTTTGCCAAAGTAATTTGTTACATAATGGAGGACGGGCTCCAGGCTCCGAGATGCTGCCAAACAGGATACACAACACACACAGAAACAGCAACAGAATGAGAGAGAGGGAGAGAAAGAGAGAAACAGAGAATGAGAGGGGGGGAGTGAGGGTGCCAAGCGCCATGTTGGAAAAGTTTAATTTGCCATAAGTGCGCGCCATTTTGCAGCGTTTTCTCAACTTTTTAATGGAACCTACAAAAAGCTGTCAACAAACAACAACATCAACAACAGCAACGGCAATGAGAATGACAACTGACCATGCCACTGACATGCAGATGCCCTGTAAACTGCTGGACTGTGAACAGATTTTAGGGAGTTCAATACACAAGCCAAATGTCATGGCTATTTCTACAAATTTAGCCTTATTTTGGTACCTTGAAGGGCCTTCTAAGTTGTCTCTATCGATGCCAAGAAAGATCAAGACGAAGCTTCATTAAAACTCTTTGAAGTTAAAAGATGCCAAGCTCTACAATACGTATGCCAAATTCAAGGGCTCTAATTAATTCAATTTAATTCTAAGTCTAACTATTCTAATTCATCAAGGCTCTAACTTGTAAATTGAGCAATGTTTCTCAGTTGTTTGCTACCTTCAAGGACCCTCTGAAGGGGTGTCTGGATCAATACCAACCCAGATCGATACAAATATTCAATGAAAACCTTTTGAAATTGAAAGTTCTCAGGCTGTTCAATATACAAGCCAAATTACATAGCTCTTTGTACAAATTTAGCTTTTTTTTTGGTACCTTGAAGGACCTTTTAAGTTGTCTGTATCTATACCAAGGAAGATCAAGATGAAACTTCATTAAAACTCTTTGAAGTTGAAAGATGCCAGGCTATACAATACTTATGCCAAATTCAAGGGCTCTAACTAATTCAATTTAATTCTAATTCTAAGTATTCTAATTCATCAAGGCTCTAACTTGTGAATTGATCAATGTTTCCACATTGTTTGGTATCTTCAAGAACCCTCCAAGTTGTTTGGATCGATACCAACCAAGATTGATAAAAACCTTAAGCAATTGAAAGTTCTGAGGCTGCTCAATACTCAAGCCTGTGAATTGAGCAATGTTTCTACGTTTTTTGCTACCTTGCAGGTACCGTCAAGCTGTACAAGAAATACAGCCATACACATGCCAAACATCATATCTATATCCCAACAAAGATCGAGACAAAAAGCTCATTCAACTCACATCACACATTCATGCATTCATCCATTTACAGGGTATCAGGAAACAGAAAAAAGCAACCAAAATGGGCAGCTATTGGGGGTCGGAGTTGGGGTAGTTGGAGTGTACTGTGAGTGGGCGTCAGCGTGGGCGTGGACATGTCACAAAATTATGCAAATGCCGTTTGGCTGTTAAAATATGTTAATGTGGTGCGCTCGTCTCTTACTCTGTGCTCCTCCTCCTCCTCCCCCTCCTCATGCCAGCCTGCTCTTTCTGCACTTTGCAGCACAATTCTCGTCATTTCTCACTTCTCATTTGTCATTTCTCGTTTGTCGCATTTCTCTCTCTTTCTCTGTTTGCTTGTTTGATGCTTTTAACAAATTTTGAACAAATGAGAATCGGTTAGAGGAAGGGTATGTGACGGGGCGGGTTGGGTAAGAACCCCAGCACATGTGATGCAAATGGGCACATTGAGCTGGGGTCGTTGGTGCCATGCAGGCATCGATGGAGACTGCCGACAGATACGAGCGAAAGTGTCAAACAAATTGTCAAACTGCAGCGGGTCATGGCAGTTTGGATACTCTGAAGCTTAGCTCTACAAACTTGTTGCAACATTTCATTCATTTAAATGACAGTGGTAAAATATAATGAACAACAATTTACAGATATAATTATGATGGTTAAAAGTATTCAACATACCAAAAATAAACACAGTATCTTTTACTTTATATTTGCAATTGACTTTTTATCGACTTATGGCATTGGAAGGGGGCATGGTCAAATTCTAATAGGCACTTGTTTTAAGTCCATTTATAGCGCACGTTGTCACCAAACTTGGTGGCTCTAGCTTCTATAGTCCCTGAGATCAAGGTGTTCATACAGACACATAACGAGAATAAGGAATAGTCGCAGTCGTAAATGACTCCAACTGCCTGTTATGACCGGCACAAAGTCCTAGTACACTTATTCTCTTACTTTGAACCTTCTTCATTAAACTGACAAAATGCTGAAGAACTGTCTATATATGTTTTACCTATTCAAATAATATTCATAAATATATTTCGAATCACAACAAATGTATATTAGCATATTTGAAATCTTGCTTTAAATTGAATTAACAAATTGCTTAAGCGCTCGCAGCATTCATTAATTTTTTGTATATTAATATTAATTACAATTCCCCTCTTGGGAAATAGAGTAATATAATTCAACAGCAGACTTGACGCTGGCCAGTCAAAATGCAACTTTCCAAAACGCTGACACCTACGCAAAGAGGTGCAGAGATTGAGCAGATAGGTAGTTGGATGGATGGTTGCTTGGTCACTTGGTTGGTGGATGGATAGACGGATGGATGGTTGGATGTGGACAGCGATAGCAAGAGCAATAAATTGCCACGCCCCAGAGACAGCGACAACAACAGTTGCGATAAAAACCAAAACCAAAGACAATAATAATAAGCTGAAAGGGAGAGAAAAAGAGCGCAAGGTAGACAGGGATGGCAGAGGGAGGGGGGGAAGGGGTACAGCTCAATGTTAGCATTAAAAGCAACGGGCAACAAAACTTGTCAACCTCTAACGATAATTGAGTCATAAACTTTATCTAATGACAATTTATGCCATTGAAAACAAACCACAGAACAAGCTAAATATAATAAAAAAAAACTCTGACTCCGACACCGGAAAGATCGAGATATAGCATACACACATATATCTATATACGTATATATGTATTGGGGGGTATAGTCTATTTGTTAGTGTGTTATATATCTGTGCGTGTCTCGCATAAATCGTAGTCTTGCGGTTTTAAATCATAACTTGAAAACTTCATAACAATAACACGATGATAATCACGATTATAACGATCGGAATGGTGCCTCATTAGCATTACGACGACCCGAACTAGTTGCCGTTATTTGGCCAGTTTGACTGACTCCCTCTGACTCTGGTCTGTCTCTCTCCATTCTTCCTTGTCCCTGGTCCAGTCAGTCTGTACAGTATTTGTTGGGTCAGTCGTCAATTACAGAAACCACAGCGCACTTTGGTAACGACCTCAGCACTGAGAGAAATCAGGTACCTTAAGGAACCTATGCTAGAGCTAAACAAGCCTGTTCTTGTTTTCGATTTAGTAGAACCTTCTTCATTGAAAATAATATTTTACCATTCATCTTCCCTTTTCGCTCAGTGTATAGTTTCCTCTGGCTGCCTCTTGCGAAGCGTAAATTTCACCAACGGCAAACAAAACCCGCACTAATTAACTTAAATTTCAATTAAAATGTCTTTTGTTATGTGATTTTTATGTGGTCGGGTCGCCCATTAGTTCATAGCGTGGCGAACCGGAAACTTTTGTCACCCAAAAAATGCTAATGAACGCGCACGTCCCTCGCCCTCCCTTCCTCTCTCTCTTACTCTCCCCTCCCTGGTGTCAACAGGCAGCACCTGCAGCTAGTACGATCAACCCGCCTATGCTCGTTATAGTAGTCCAACCATCCATCCATCTCTCTTCCCATCCCAACTCGGCTCGTATCATTTCATTTCGGTCTGCGGTTTCTCGTGTTTATTTGTTAATTTTTGGTTTTTGGTTTTTCGCTTTTTGTTCGCCTTTTTTTTTGTCATAAAAATTTCTTCATTAACGCATAAATTAGGTTTAATTACATTTTAGTTGGCTTTATTAAAAATCATCTGGCTCAACGACAACAAAAAGTGACGACACAACGGAAATGCAACAGAGTTTCCAAGTGCGAAGAACGGGGGAAATGAAACTCAATTCTGTTTTCATGTGAAGTTGAGTCTTCTAATGGTTTAATTTATAGTATGATAGATAGTTAGATTTTTTCTGAGAGACACTTGATTGCAGAAACATACGAGAGATGTTCTTTATATAAATATAAATTATTATATATATGCGTATAAATATTATATGTAATCAGAGGAAACTCAACTTCAATTTCAATAAGATATCAATTTGAAGTCTAATTTTACATTAAAGAATACTTTATGAGTTGAGATAGGTACATTTATTAGAGAGAGTATATAATAAATGAAACTATCTCAAATTTAACACTCTATTCTATGCAAACTTGTACACTCTTTATATATATTTCTGTAATATCAAAAAGCTATTTCAATTCACGAAGGATTTCAAGTCTAAGACTTATTTCAGAAAGTATGATTTGTGAGTTCCTGTCTTTACTTTCTCAAATAAACTTTAATCTTCAAACGTACGTTCTTCTTCTCTATTTCTATAATATTTATACTTCTCATATATGTAAAAAAATAAGATAACTAACATCAAAATAATGTGTCTTAAATATTGTAAGCTTAAACTTAATGCGTAATTATTTTTTTAAATAATTCTTTATGTCTAATTCAGTCGACTGTATTTAGTTGACTTTAAATTAATTAAATAAATAAATAAAAATAGTAAATAGAAGTCAAAGTCTTATTTAAGACATCAACTAAGCATTCTACGTGAATCGTTTGCTAATACTAATTGTAGATGAGTTTAAGATAATGCCAATATCATATAATATATTGCCATCATATATTTATATAATTTACCATATATGATAAATAACATATAGTAGTAAATGTATAATCGCATTGCTAGATCTCTGCTTAAACCCCTTTTAAATCAAGACTAACGAGCTCATTTCGAAAGTGAAATCTTTCCAATTTTAGAGTCAGTAATAAGACTCAAGATATCATTAGATGCACAAGTACGTGTACTACGATATATAAAAGCCAGTGTAGTAAAGTGTTATTTTGGGCTGGTTTTTTGTTTCTTTGGCTCGAGTGGAGGCATTAAAAATGCATCTGTCGGCGATTACGACTGAGCAAGTTGGATGCCATTGAGTGTAGAGTCCATTGTGGCCATTTCCCATTGTTGTGTATGGTGCGGACCATGGTGTATGTAGTACATACAATCTTCACAGTTGGCCGTAAGTTGTAAGGCTGCTAATGGTGGCTAATTATGGGATCATTTGAGAGAGGCTCCAGCAAATGGCGCTTTAACAAGTCGCGAATTACATGGGAAAAGCGACAGTTGTCGCTCGATTCGTGTCACATGCGTTGCGTAATAAGTATGTTTCCCTTCCCCTTTCCCTTCCCCCTTCCTTGAACGCACCTGCAATACCCCTTTCGTGACAGCGCCGGGCAGTTCCATCACTTCATTAATCACATACCATTAGCCCGACCAGGCCAATCGATTGTCAAATGCTCAGACTCAACTTCAGTGCAGGAGCAGGGGAAAGCGGCGGGCGGGGGTGGGGGAGGGGGATTGATAGAGCGGGGGAGAGAGAAAAACAATTATATTTATTTATTTTTATCGTCGCTTATTTATCTTAATTACTTTTTCTCTCTCTCTCTCTCAGTGTTGAGTGGCTGTTGCTCTGAGCACGTCCTTAACTGGGCTCGGACCTGGCCCTGGCCCTGGGCCTGTGCCTGATACTGCCCCCGCCTCCGCCCCTGCCCCTGCCCCTGTTACTGTGCGCGTCCCCTTCTACTTGTCGCTGTTGTACAATTCAATTTGGTTTCTCTGACAGCTGGAAAACGACAAGGCATGCTGTGAGTGTCACCAAGAGCGACTCTCACATACCCTGTAATCTTTTTAAGGTTGGTAAATTTATAAAATATATATAACTTGTAAACTACATAAGAAAATCAAGTGCATTTTGATGCAAAGAGAGATGACTTGAGGCAAAGTACCCTCTCCAAAGTTCTACTCTAGTTTGATTGGTATATAGCAACAATATACCCCACGCATCTCTCGCTCAAGCACAAAACAATTCAATCAACTGCGGCTCACTGGAAATCGTCGTCGTTGTTGTTGTTGTTGTTGTTGTTGCGGTGCCGCGTTATCGCCCATTGATATCCTTTTTAATGATACGCGCGCTGACCAAACCTTTTTCAAGCGCTGCGACAATTAGAGAAGCCTTCGGAACCCGAACCGATTTAATGACAGTTAGCCTCATCGTCGCGTCATCATTGCGTCTCGTCTCCGTCTCCGTCTCCATCTCGTTTCGTCGTATCAATTTACTTTGGGGCGGTGGCGTTGGTAATGGAGACGGTAACGTACCCGGAGGCGGGGGCAAAGGTAGATGTGTTGGCGTCAGGGATCGTGGGAGGGAGGAAGGGAGGGAGGGGGTTGTGCCAGCACAAATATGTCATCAAAATGTGAACGAGAGGTGGAGGAAGAAAAAATGGTGTTGTTTTGATACACCGCAAAACAAAATAATTCATCAATCATGCACACTTGACCGGACCTGAACGGACCGTACCGGACCGGAGAGCGTATTCATTGGACTAGTACTGCCGCACAGTGGGTCACATTGATGGAACTTAGATAGTTAGGCTAGCAAGCATTGAAAATAGAGTAAAAGAGCAACCTAACCTCACATTTGATAAAAACTTCCTAAATAAAACTACCTTACAATAAATAAAGAAGAATTGCTTTGATATACCTTGGATAGTTCAGCGAGCAAGCACTGAAAATTAAGTATTGACTCGTAGGGTACATAAGTACATAAGTGCTAATAATCAGCGAAACCTAACCTCACATTTGGTAAAGACATTAAAAATAAATCTACCTTAGAATGAATTAAGTAGGAATTGTTATTCCATTCTAAACTATCTTGTTTATATATAGAAACGTATGCAATCCATTTCTATAAAACGCTAATTCTAAATTATATTTAAGAAACCTAACCTGTATCTATGAAACCTAACCTCAAACTTACTAAAGAATGCCAGCGCAAAAGTTTAAGGTAAAAATATAGTAATTGCAATTGTATATATGTATGTATTTCACTTGTGAATTATAGAATATTTTATTTACTTAATAATACCTCACCTCAAATTGTATAAGGAATGCAAATGAATCCTTAATGAATTAAGGACAATTTACTTTAAGATACATAAATTTACTTAAGAATGCCCAAAGAGCAGGAGCTCTTTAATAGTTCTCGTATCGTATTTTTAGCTATTTTCTTTTTTTAATTATTAAATATATTTCACTAACAATTACATAACCTCAAAGTACATAGGAAATGCCAATCAATCCTTAGTGAATTATAGAATATATATTTATTATGTTTACATTCCCATTCAGTTATAAATCATAGAATATATATTTATTATGTTAACATTCCCATTCAGTTATAAATATTTTATAAAATGTTTAAATTCTCAACTCGATTATCCTGTTTGTGCCACGGTCTCCTTGTGAGTTGAGCTTCTTATCGATACCTACGTATATTACTTATGCGCTGTGTATGTATTTGCCTTGCTCGTATATGTGGCTACTTCTCAGTAGTTCCCCCTCTCCGCTCCACTCCTCTACTCCTGCTCCTTGGCATCGGTCTAGCAGTCAATCGAGTGAGGCAATCGCCGCATCCTTTAACTAAATTGATGGCCGGCAGTGTGACAAATGATCATCAATCACATTGCGTGGGTCGAGGTCGCGGTCGCGCTCGAGTTTGATGGTGTTGTTGTTGTTGTTGTTGGATGTTTCAGGTTTCGAGTGGTGCACTCGAGTGTCCTCTAAAAGCGGCACGCCCCGTCAACGTCCCCGTCCTCATCTCCGTCCCCTGTCGCTGTCCTCGTCCCAAAGGGGCCTCTATCGCATGACGACTTTCGCACGACGCTTAACGATTCAATAGTTTCCAGCAATTTAAGCCAAGTTACCAAGTTACCGAGTCACCGCGTGGCCAACTAGCCGAGTGGCCAAGTGAATGGCCACTCGGTGTGAATGCGAGTGCGAGTACACTGAGTACACTCGTATTAAATGCAAATTGGCAAACGTTCAAAATGTAATCGATGCGCAGGCGATGCGTTTGCGTAGGTAACCGTATCCCCCCTAGGGAGAGCGAACTTTCAGTGCAGGGGGGCAGGGGGGGTAGGAGTATTGCCAAGTGCTCTGTGAAGCGGGGCAAGGCGAGCCTTTTTGACCAAGTTAAGTGCTCATTAATGCGTAACACGGAGATTGGACTCGAAAAAAAAGGCCATGCATCGAGTGCCTTTAATTGTTATTAAATTACCGAACAGCGAAGCCCGTTCAGAGTATGTGAGTGTGAGTGTGAGTGTTGGTGTGAATGAATGTAAGTTGTAAAAGAAAGAAGAATACACTGCTCGACTGGCAGCTACCCTGCAGCATAACTGGCATATGGTTTGGCGTATCATGCTGAAGTTTGCAGGGAAGTAAGTTAAGATAATCAAAAGAAAGGGTATTAAAAATCAGGCAACTGTTCAGATTGCCAAAGTTATATACGAACCAAACTTGAAAGAGGACACTCAACCAACCAGTTAACCCGCTGCCCGTTTACAGGGTATGTGCAGCTGATGGGGGGACCACACACTGGCAGCATGAGAGCATTTTAATACATTTTGATTTTATTTTAAACATTATGTAGCGCCCTATTGTTGTTTAGGCTTTCGCTTTAAAAACGCCATGATTTTGCATATTTCGCATAGCTGCAGGGCAGCACACAGAGAGAGAGGGGGGGAAGAGATAGAGAGAGAGGGGGGAGGAGGGCGCACAGCAAGCGGCAGTCGTGCTCAGTTCATTCAACTGAACATTCAATGATGCCTCGGGCAAGACGCAGAGGCAGGCAGAGGAAGGCAACGGGGTCGGGTGTGCGGGGTCGGAGTCGGAGTAGGGGTCAGGGTCTTATTTGAAGCCAACGTCGGCGCACAGTAGCCGAAACCCAAAAACGACGACAGCGGATGGAAAATCGAGCGATCCAAATTCGAATCCGAATCGAAATCCAAATTATTGACACTTGAGGTGAGACGAGCCGCCGCAGGGCAGGGTCGAGGCAATAGAAAATATAATGAGCGTGGAGTACGCACTCTTTCTTCCCCTCTCTCTCCCCCTCTCTCTCTCTTACTATCTCTCTCTCTCTCTGTGAAGAACAAACTCTGCGATCAGCTACTGAAAATTGTTCATTAATGAAACTTAATTGATTCCATTCATTAATCATCAAGCGTCGCCCAAGAGATGAGCAGCTCTGGCGCAGGCTCAGCTGAAGAGTACTGCAAGGTACCGCAGAGTACCGCAGAGTACCGGGTACCGAGAGTGTGTTTTGGTAGAGCGTGTTCGGACACTTCCGCTCTGTATAAGAAAAGGGTTATGCGAGAGAGATGACGTTGCGTATGGATTACCAAGGCAGGGCTGAGCTGTGTGTGCGTCTTCCTCAGTGAATGTGTGCGACTTTCACTTGACTCACACACACACAGAGAGAGAGAGAGAGAGAGAGATAGCGCTGGTATGCTCAAATTACACGCAGGTAGATCGTAAACTAAGCTTTGCCATATATCATCTTCCTAAACAGCAAACATTATTTATACCATAAAGCAACAAATTCAAACTCTATAACTGAGGCAGCGAGAGCGTCTTACAGATACCCTATAAGGTGAGAACTGTATGGAAAATAGATGAAACTTTCTAGTGAAAAGTAATACTAAGATTATAGTATCTGGATTTGCGCATTTAATGATGAAATTTGCACAAGTTGAGTTTAGTTCTTGAACTACCTAGAAGCCCAAGGTTCTTCTTCTAGCTCTATATATAACTAAGTTACATACAGATACCTATCAAATAATACTTAGATATGCAGATATCATGATGAAATTTTGCACAAGTTGAGTTTAGTTCTTGAACTATGTACAATCCAAAGGTCCTTGCGCTGGCATGATTTATAACTAGGATAGACATATATAAACACTACCATGTGTAACTAAGTACATACAAATACCTATAAAACAATACCTAGATATGCAAATATCAATATGAAATTTTACACAAGTTCAGTTTAGTTCTTGAACTATCTAGAAGCCCAAGGTCCATTTTCTAGCTCTATATATAACTAAATTACATAAACTTATAAAATAATACCTAAATATGCAGATATCATGATGATATTTTGCACAAGTTGAGTTTACTTCTTGAACTATGTACACTCCAAAGGCTCGATATATAACTGCGCTGGCTCGATATATAAGTCGATGTCGCATGCTGTCTGCCACATGCCGCATGCCGCCGGCCAAGACGACGTGAGGGCAGCTCAATAATTTTGATTTAAAATGTGCGCAGGCGCAGCTCAAAGCAGACCGCGTCGCACCTTCCCCCCTGCGCCGTGGCAAATGTGACAAATTTATGAGACGGCGACGAGCCCAGAAATCACTTGGCCAGTGTTGTGACAATGAAAACGTTTTCTTTCGCCTCTATTGAATAACCCGCAGGAGGAAGAGACTGCCAGAGAGAGATAGAGAGAGAGAGTGTGTGGGGAAGAGGGCAGACGGAAAGAAGTTGCCCGCGGAGTTGCGGCTTTTTAAGGTGCTCTTTGTCGAAGTGTGCTTTGTGTGTGTGTGTGCTTTGTGTGTGTGTTTTGTGTTTTGGGTGTTAAATTTATGTTTGGCTTTTAGCTAAATTCAAATTCTATCGCTCAATTATGTTGAGATAAAAGGAAATTGCTGCGACATTAACACTTTCTTAATCTGATGTTCTGAATTTATGTGCGGCCGTGGAATTTCGTCGGCGTCGGCGTCTCCAGCAGCGGCCCGCCTGCTTGCCCCATCTGCCCCCTCCCGTTTGCCACATTAATGCCACGCGCAGTGTACCGCGGCGCAACAGATCTCGAAAGGGTTCCTCAACCACAACCAGAGCCATCACCAAACAACAGAGCCCCGACGCGAGCTCAAAACAAAGCTACAGTCCACACTGCCTGACTCTGATATACCCGATACCAGATCCTTCAAATGCTCACACGTTCCTAAGTAATAGACAACATTTAAATGCTTGTAAATATTCTAAACAAAACCAAAAGAATTAGTGTAGTCTTAAATTGCGCTTTCTTTTTTGATTTAAGGCGGTGAAAGTGGGCGTGCACAAACTTTATTATGACCTTTATCTAAATTAAATTGTAAGACATCTTGTAACCAAATTTCATAGTCCCAGCTGTTATAGTCTCTGAGATATAAGTGTTCATACATACGGTATCAACTGAATTTGACCACAATGCTAATCTCGAGTAGGATCTTTACCTCCAGCAGTGTCAAACATCATTCGAATCCTGACTACTATTAATATACACTAAAAAACATTGCGCTTGCCTTCAAATTACTACAGCAAAAGGTTTTTTCCGATTTAAGGGAGTAAAAGCGGG
The DNA here is from genome assembly GCA_018904165.1 of Zaprionus camerounensis. Classification (NCBI taxonomy): domain Eukaryota; kingdom Metazoa; phylum Arthropoda; class Insecta; order Diptera; family Drosophilidae; genus Zaprionus; species Zaprionus camerounensis. Next base: position 1,410,233 of record JAEIFS010000731.1, read on the forward strand.
CGTGGCTAAATTTAAACCGAATGTTATTTTAGGTCCTTAACTTAGACATATTGTCGCCAAAATTGATAGTCCTAGCTCTGACATTGGCAAAGATTAAGTTGTTCATACGAACAAAAGTTACAAAATAGTCTCAGCATTCACAGCAGAACAAGAATATAGGTAAGAAGAAGCCTTCACTTGCCTGTTAACAAGTTAAAATACCCTACTTCCCTTTGGTTAGCGGGTATAAGAACGAAAACAACGACCAAAACCAAACCAAATCGAACCGAACCGTGCGCTGTTTATTTTAAAATTTATTACCAAAATTATCGACTAAACGATGCAAGCAAAAACAATCGATAAAAGTGAATTCTTTAAGCCGGGCCAGGATGACTACGAGAGGGAGAGAGGGAGAATGGGCAGGGCAGGGCAGGGCAGAGAACTCGACGATGGCTTCGAGTCGAACGTGGCCAGTTTAAAAGCCATTGCATTAAACGTCAAGAAAAACCTTTTAATTTGCTTGTAACAAAAATTTGTTATCTCCTAAACTGTGCCATAAAAAACGAGAACGCAAACGAGCCGAGGCAAGACGAGGCTGCACTTCGGCAGGGACAAGGAGGAGGAGAGAGGAAGAGGGAGACGACGAGGCAAACGAACGCGGATCCATTTTAATATATCACGGCGAATGGGTTCGGGATTGGGATCAGACTGAAATGGGAATGGGCAATTGAGAGGAAAGACTGAGGCAGAAAGAGAGAGAGACACAGAGAGAGAGAGCGAGACAGAGAGAGAGAGATAGAGAGAGAAAGAGAGACACAGAATGGGGCGAGAATTGAAAATTTGTTCAAGTCGACATTCAGTCTGGGCGCGACTGCGGCTCACTCTCTCTCCCTCGCTCTCCTTGTTTCTCTCTCTTTCACACTGCCTCTCTCCTGTTGAGACTCTTAAAAGGTGTCGATGTTTAAGTTTAACATTGTTTCGCCTTATCGTTATAGTTTAGTGGCAGCAACAACAACAACAACAACAAGAAGAGCGGCCCAAATCCCAAAAACAAAAAAAGACCCGAAAAAGCAACAACAACAACCTGAGCCTGGCTAATTGATGCAACTTTTATGGCGGCGAAGGGAGAGAGCAAAGCAGAGCACAGAGAAAGAGAGAGAGGAAGAGATGAAAGGGGCCACAGTTGAGGCAGGGGCAGTGGTGTAGAGAGAGGGGAGAGGGGAAGAGGGGGAGTGCCTGGAGTTAGTATGTATTTTTAGCGCACGTTTACAACGCGGCGATAAGCATCGCAGCACTTGAGATAACAACGCGGCCAACAACAACAGCAATAACAACAAGAGCTGCAACAACAACAAGAGCTGCAACAACAAGAGCTGCAACAACAAGAGCTGCAACAACAACAACAACAACTGCATTGGTCTCTGCGTTGTTTGGCATCTTGTGGAGTATTTGGAGCACTCGGGTACAACTTTTACATTATGCACTTTGAATACATCTTGTGCGATAAGCGCAGCTCTTGTTGCACTCCCCTCTTGCCCCATGCCATTTGCCCCTTACCTCATACCCCCCCCCCTGGCTGTTGTCTCCGTTAAAATATATTCATCACAGCGCAGCTGATAGTCGCAGGCGCTTTAATGAATGGCCAGCTCAACAGAGCGAATCCCAGTCTCTCTCTCTCCCAGTCCACAGCCTCATCTACAGCTGTCTCTCTTACACACACTCTCTCTCTCTCTCTATCGCTCTCTCTCTTTCTCTCCCTTGCTGCCTTGGCATTTGCAGGCACAGGCTGTAGGTAGGTGTGCTAATTGATGTGCCATCTCGTGGCCAAGGCTTGACGCACGCGGACAACGGACGTTGGCGCGTGGGCTTATCGCGCCCAAAGTTGGGGCGTCATAAAGTTGCACGTTGTCAACGTGCCTTCGAGCCTTCACACACACACACACATAATACACACACACACCAGACACTCAAACACACACTGGCCCCAGCTAATGCATCAATCTGTGGGGCAACTATTTGATTTATGTGCAGCACAGGGCAACAGCAACGGCAACTGGCCGCAACTGTGCACTGTCGAGCTGTCTGTGCAACTATCGAGTGTACTATCGATACATTTGTATCGATGTAGCTGAACAAGAATTGCACTGAACATTCGATTGATGTCAATTTATGAACGGGAAGTATGACCGTGAAGTGTTGTCAATCCTAAGTATATAGACTATCGAATTTGTTACTATATAATGCTGCCAATCTACAATAGTTATCGATAACCAAACTAGTACCATCGATAATAATCACACTTTGGTTCAACTCCCTGCGTCCCTTACCCAGAGCACCTTCATGTATACATATTCCAGTAAATAATGTGTAAATAGAGTATCGATAACATTGTTATTCCTTTGTTTATCGATATGTGTAATCAGTTATTGCTAACTACTCTGGAAAAACTTTTGATTTAAACGCTATAAGCACTACGGCGAGAACTTTTTATCGATTACAAAAGGATTTTTATCGATAATTATCATTCTTACACTTATCGACTATCGATATAGTTACTTATTGCTAGCTATTCTGTTAGAAATTGCATATGGAACAGTATTAACACTGCCGCCTGAGATATCTATGGATTACCAAACAAGCACTATCGATAATTTTCACTTTTAGAGTTATCGACTATCGATATAGTTTTTTATTGCCAGCTAGTCTGTAAGAAATTGCATATGTAACACTATTAACACTGCCACCTGAGCTATCTATTGATTACTAAACAAGTACTATCGATAACCATCATTCCTAGGTTTATCGATTTTCGATATAGTTACCTATTGGTAGCTATTCTGTAAAAATTGCATTTTATACAGTTTTCTACAGTATTAACACTGCCGCCTGACCCATCTATCGATTCCCAAACAAGTACTATCGATAACAAGTACTATCGATAACTATCACTCTTAGTGTCATCCCCCACACTCTTCTCTTTACACTTAAGCCACAACACCTTCATACGTATTTCAGTGGGTTGATTTGCCATATCTTTTAATGGCTCAATACGATATGCGATATGGCAAACTGGAAATATTATCGCGAGAACAAGAACCAGAAATTCAGCCTCGTCGGAATTATGAATGAGGCTTAAAACAGTTGAATTATAAATTGCGAAAGTGTATCGTAAAATGTCGATAGATGTAAAGCGCAAACGATTCAACGATTCAACGACTTCAACACTTGCGACAATATCGATCTGTTCTTGATCTGTTCGATCCATCTACCTGTTTCTCGGTTCGATTACCTACTTATCCATTTATCTATCTTACTTATGTCAGTCTCGATTTGGTTGCCATACAAAAGACCACTTAAAATCGATGGCTATACGAATTAGTTGGCTGAGTGTGTGTGGGAAAGAGAGCGCAGATCGATAGGGGTCTAAAATGAAAAACTAGATAAATGTTGTACAAATTGTTAACTGCTTTTTTATGTTAATCGTTGACTATGTTTAGACAAACAACACAGCTGAGACACTGAGAGAGGGAGAGAGAGACGGGGTGAGGGTGCTAAGAGAAAAATGACAAAATCAAAGCGCACGCCAAACGTTTTGGAGATGTTGACCAAAGGCAAAGTTGGCCAAAAGTTGAGCAGGTGAATTTGAATTCCGAATTTAATTTATGAAAATGTATAAAGCCAACGTCGATTCTATTTGCCATTTCTGCAAAACGCACCTCGTCGACCCAAGCTGAGCTGAGTCAATTGACTTGATGTCGCTGTATCTGTATCTCTTGCCTGCTCTGAATGTATCTGTATCTGTATCTGTCCCTGCTGGCCGGTTCTGTCGTCGTATCTGAGCGCGAGTCTGGCAAATGGCTTGCTAAGTGGTTTTAACACTTTTATAGCGTTAAGTTTTTAATTTTATTCGCTAATAAATAATTTAAGTCAATTCTCCGCACAACCACGAGTGACTACATGAGTGTGTTTGTGAGTGTTTGTGAGTGTATTCATTAAATTGTCGTGCCCTCCACGTTTTGTTAGCGACTTGAATTCAAATCGTGTTCGATTCGATTTCAGCTCACAGACATTTGCTATATGCATATATCGGTCTACCCATTCTGCCGCAGTTCATTCACTAAACTCACAACACTCACACTCACTCACTCACACAGTCACTCACACTCACGCCGGCTAATCGAATCGGCAACAAATTCGACGACAGGCTTTGTCAGTGAGCGCGTTTCTTGCTTTTGTTCGGAATGACATTTAAGTAATTATCTAATTAAGTTAACATTTTGCTTAAAGATAAGTGCTAAATTATTTATTTACCAAATCCAATATTCCCCACACCCATACACACACTCACACACACACATTCATCTTATACCTCAAGCCTTTTGTTGCCTTCATTCATTCTGCACAGATCTCTCTGTCTGTCTCTCTGTCTGTCTGTCTCTCCGTCTGTGTTTTATGGCGTTTCGATATTCTCAAGTCGAAACTCCAGTCTGATAATTAGGTCAGCTGATCTATAGTGTACTGCGCTGGGTAGGGTATACGCATATTCGTTGCCTACCTACTGCAAAAGATTCAACTCCAATTCGTTTTGATTTGACTTAAGAAAAGACTGTTAACAGCTTTATATTCTATAGGGAAATAAATTTCCTTTCATTTGTATAGTTCTTTATTTTACTACCTTATATTTCTTTCCTTTAATTTTCCCTACACACACAGGGTATTTAAGCGTCGACCTGCCTTCGCTCATTTACCCTTTTCCGCTGTTTATGCATTTTTATGGAATTTGTTAATGCGCCACCTAAAATATATTTCTTCTCGATTATCTTTTGTGCTGGCTTTTATCTAATTTATATTGTGATCTCAATGCTGCCTTGGCTTTTGTTCCTGTTTTTTATGCTTCGCTATCTATCTCTCTGTCTCCCTCTCTCTCTCTCCCTCTCTCTCTCTCTCTCCGTCTCTGTGCTTTGGTTTGCTTTGCTCTTTGGCATCGCATTATGATTATTGATTTGCTCAATAAGTTTACCATGTTCCGATTGAGGTGTGCGGAGGAGGGCTGTGAGAGGAACTGCTTGAGGTGTACTGCGCTGAACTAAGGTTCTTGACTTGCTTCTAACAGCTAGGGTTCTCCCATCTGTTCGTATGAACACCTATATCTCAGTAACTATAGAAGTTAGAACTATCAAATTTGCTGACAATATGAATAATTATTGCGTGTAGATAAATATTATAGTAGAATTTGGCCACGCCTTCTTCTACTCCTCTAAATTGAAAAAAAGCTAAGTGCATAGTGTAATTTTAAAGCTAGAACTTTCTTCTTGGGTATGTACATATATTAATTAAATATATTTTAATAATTTCTAAAGTTTGGGTTACGTTCAGATTACATAGAAGCTATTAAAGTAATTATTTGGTAGATGAACAAGTGATTTTTTGTGTATTCTTTGTTCTTCAGTACCTTCTTTAGTACCTTCTACTCTTTGTTTATTTCTTGTTCTACATCTCTTCTTTTCTCACTCTCACTTCTTTCTACTCTCTCTCAGGAAGAGAGCCTCTGCGGACTCTCGCTTTCTTCGTCTATCTCTCTTCCTCTCTCTCCCTCTCTCTTAGCCATTTTCTCTGGCGCAATAAAAAATAATTTGAACAAATCAATCTTATCAGGCAGATGTAATCAAATCTGTTCAAGGATTCAAGTGCAAGCAACAATTTCCGCATTTCGTTGGTAATTCGAGACGCTTACAAAGTTGCCCCAGCTTTGTCCCTTCCCTGCCTGCACCACAAAGCACCCAGTTGCCAAGTGGGAATTCCACATGGCAAATGAAAAGTACATCTAAATAATAATCAAAAGTAATATGCAACAACAACAGCAACAACAGCAACAACAACAACTGGAACGACAGACGGCACTTGAAGCTGAGTAGAATAGAATCGAATTGAGTCGAGTCGAGTCCATCCATCTCCACATCCTGCCGGGTTGGTCACAAAGCGTATGCTACACGACGACGGGGTGCTGCTGCCTCTGCTGCCCCGGCCCCCCGCGGTCTGCGCCTTCCACTTGGTTTACCGCGCACATCAACACCCTCAGCTAATTGATGACAAATTATTATGAGCCGCTCGCACCCAAAGCCAATTTTGATGAATGGAAATGGAAATGGAAATGGAAATGGAAATGGAAATGGAAATCGAAATAGAAATGGAAATGGAAATGGAAAATGTGAAAATGTGTCGGGGTAGAGGGCTGAGCGGAGGGTGCGGGGTGCGGAGTTGGTATTGGCCAACTGACATCCAAATGCGGCTGACAACTGTCAAATTAGCAAAGCTAGACGGGGAGAGAGGAGAGAGGAGGAAAGGCAAAGGACGAACGGCCAAACACAAAAGAAATTAAGGCAAAAGAAAAAAAAATTACATTTTACATACGTCGGACGATGGACGATGGAGGAAGGAGAAAGGAGGACAGAGGAAGGAGGAAGGACAAAACAGCAGCACGAGCCAAGGACGCGACGTGCCGTTTCTATTCAAATTGCAAGCATGTTGAGGTCGAGCTGAGCGAACGAGAGTTGCCAGAGAAGTTGCCCCATGCACTAGTTGCAGTTTACATACACTTTACTTTCAATACTATATATACTTTATAGTCAGATTGTGAATCTATCCTATTAACATGATTACTATGTCATCAAATCATTCAATCTATTTTAAAATTAGTTCCCAAATGGATTCCGTTAAATATATTCAGTTTTTAGTGACAGAAGGAGCTGAAACTTAGTTGCCAGACTTGAAAGATACATATAAAGATAAATAAGTTAAAATTATAAATAAAAATTAAATTGAAATTAATGTAAATTCAAAATTAAGTTTAGAAACCATAAACTGCATTAATAAATTAGTGAACAATTTGCTAAATAAAATATATTAGCACTTATAATTATTATTATTATATAAATTATTTGGTATATATTATTATTATTACATATTCATATGATAATTTTACCTTTAGAGTATGTATAGTGTTATTATCTACACTAAAAAGCAAATAAAGTTATTTAGAATGGGAATCTTTGTTAGAAACTGTTTGGGAGTTACCAAAATGCATAGAGGAATTTAAATATCTAATCTATAGGCATATAATAATTGTATTCTTAATAAAAAATATTTACAAATCAAATAATTAGTATAATATGTAGCACATAAAGTGTTTAAACTTCGTAACTTAATTAAATTTCATTTAAATATTAGTTCAATTATAAAATAATGAATGACATAGAGCTAATATAATAAATATATAATATTATAACCTACCATACTTTGCACTTGCATTGCCAGAACTCACAACTGTTGTGGCCACCCTCGGGCAGCAGCGTCAGCGTCATCATCCCCCAGAGCGGACAAGGACATGGCGTGTCAAAGAGACTCTGCGTGCCAGAGTTGAGCTGCCTGGCGACGCTTTGCATTGCCTGCTGTTGCCTTTTTGGCCCTGGCACAATTGAAAATTGGCTCAAGACGGACAGAGGGAGGGACGGACGGACCGAGGAAGAGAGGGAGAGTGCAATGCGCGGGGGGTAATTGGATACCGTGTGCAACTGTTTGCTTTTGTTTGGCCTTTTGTCTGCTCATTAGCGTGTGCAGCACTCTCACTCGCTTGGATTTCTTCATCGTCGTCGCCGGCGGCACCTCGCACAGCTTGCGGTCCATGAGGCAACATGAGGCAACATGAGGCAACATGAGGCAACATCGTGTCCTGCTCCGTTGGCCGTAGGCGCAGTTTAGTCACACTTCAGTTGACACTTGCCATGAGCCACTGACAGAGAGAGAGCGAGAGAAAGAGTGTGCCACGTGGCAACGGGGGCAAACAAACAAAGGGCTTGACTTGTCAAAGCGAAACGCTGCCACATGCCACTTGCCACCCCGCCCACCCCCTGCTGCCTTATCGTCTTACGGTGAGAACCTTTTGACATTGGCGTGTGCCCGCACTGTGCTGAGACTGTTGCCGCCACATGCTGCCACTTGCGGCATGCAACATTCTTGGCTGCCGCGCTGATTGCTCTGCACAGTTAGGATTGATTGAAAATTGGTAAACCGCAAATGCAATTGCGAAGCGAATTGCAAATCGAACTCCAAGATGAAGCCCCCATCTATCTGTATCTGTATCTGCATCTGCATCTGTATCTGTATTTGTATCTGTATCTGTATCTGCATTGGCATCTTTAGCCTGCGCCAAGGCAAGAACGCATGCAAATTGGGCCGCAGGTTCAAAACCAGTAGCCGCCACTGCTGCTGCTGCTGCTGTTGTTGTTGTTGCCGCAGTCGGTCTGAGTAATTTGTAGCGTTTAACTGGCGACGAGGGCCACCGACAAATCGATTCCCGCAACTTGTGGCGCCACAAAGCCATTTACAATAATTTAAAGGCAGCCGCCAAACTAAACTTGTAGCTGTATCTGTATCTGAATATGTATTAACAACTGTATTGTAGATGAGGAAATGTATCTGTATCTGCAACTTATATCTGCATCTTCATCTGTATTTCCTTCTGCATCTGCATCTGCAAATCAAGCGGATGTGGGTGCGTACGAAGGGGAGGGGGGGCAGCGTTGAATCAATATTGACTTAGACTTAACCTTGCCACAACCTTTGCCTTGCACCATGCAAAACCCTTGAACTTGACACACCTCTGCCCCGCCCTACAGCCACCCATCGCCCTGGCCCCAACTGAGGCAAACAGCAAGCAAAAATTAAAAGGAAATTCACATGCAAATTGTTATTTATTTATTTATTTATTTAAAGTCAACTAAGAACAGTCGACTGAAAAATATGAAAATTATAAATTATTAAAAATATAAAAATTAATATTACATTATTTTATATTACAATAAATTCAAATTAAAATTTAAGAAAGAAAAACGAGAAAATATGTATATAAAATTAAAGTTTAAATTTACGTTAAACATTAAAGCGTTAAACATTTCCACTGTGATATAATTGTACTTAATAATTGCTTAAATATTATTATAATTATTTTATTATGCACAATATACAACCTTAAGCAAATCTATTCAATTTATTTAAGCTATTTTGCATGATTTCCTAAATAAATTCCATATTTATTATCCGATTCTTATCAAACTTGCAGATTATATTAAGATATGATAAATTATTCCACACATAAAAAATTATGAATATCCTTTGAAAAAAACAACATTCACAATTCTTTACGAGGGAGTTAGTCAAATGATAGTCATAACTTTAGTTGCGTGCTGTAATTAGGCAAATTACCAACAAATTTGATAACCCTCGCTTGAATAGTCTCTGAGTTATAGATGTTCATGCGGACAGACGAACACTCTATATTGCGATATGCCACTGCAAACACTTGCCCAGTAGTTCAAGCTTGGCTAATCCAACTCAATTGGCAAGTAGAGCCAACCAAGCACTCCTTACCATGCTCTGCATCCTTTTCTCTCAGTGTATGGCACATAAATTTCATCAGCTTCCGTTTGCTGTTGTGAAAGACGTACCCAAAGGGCAGGCAGGCCTTCTTTCCGCCCATTGATGGAGCGATGCGTGTGGCATGCTGCGAGTGGAAAAGGGGGGGGGGGTGTACGAGGTGCGGGGTGGCAGGGTTGCACTGTCAGTTGTCAGCTAAATTCGATAAACACGCATTTAGCGCACAAATTTATTGACAACGGAAGCGACAACATGCAACGACGACGACGCTGCTGCGACTTGCGCCATTATGTGCAACAAATTGTCTGTGTAATGAAAGGCAACCCCTCTCCCTTCAGCCTCCCCCTCCCTCTCACTGTGTGCTCTTCTCCATGCTCCAATCGGCTCGTGTCCTGTGACAAATTAGCCTCACAAAAGGCGGCATAAAAAAGCGAACGTTGTCAATTAGCCAGAGGGGCAAAGAAGGGACCGGAGATGCCGAACGCATTGCTGCAGCTTCCGGCGTGAAAGCATTTTGTCACGAAAGCAAGAAGTTTGCCGCTCAAAGATGCCCATGACAATGGTCAGAAATGGCCAACATAAAAAACTGACTGCACATTTCTTGAGCAACTTCCTTTGAGGCAGCACGACGGATATATGTACGTTATGCTAATGTCCACGGCTCGACCCAATGAGCTGTGTGATGAAGGGAGAGTTATGTGAGAGGCGGTAGGTGGGGGAAGAGAGAATAAAAAGGAATAAAATATAATAAAAGCATAGGCAAAGCTCAAATTAACTTCATGCCCAAGTAGTTACAACAACTTTAGATGCATAAAGACATTCTGTAGCGCCTTAAGGGAAGGCTCTACTTCATTTCTTAACCTTATTTGCCTTTAATCGAAGCTATATGTTTGTAGATTGTGTGTGCAAAAGTATATCTCTATACTATGCATAGTTTTTTCAATGTGAGTGTCTGGAACCCACATGCTCTAGTGCAAATTCAAACATGCTAAACACTTCTCTGGCACTAAAACAAAACGGAGTCTGATCTTTTCATTCGATTTACTTCGTTTAAAGTGTATTGCCATGGAAATATTATTTAATGTTTCGAAGCTGAAAGTTAGCAATTAAAGTAATGGATTTATGAATTTTAAAAGAGCTTAGAGAGGAGAAAAGTTGTTCAAAATCCAATCCGTATGCCAAGTCTCTCTAACAAAGCAAATTTATGTCTTCAAACGTTAAGATCGTATGTCTATTCATCCTCCTCTCACGTGTACTATAGCTATGTATTGTAATAGTTGTTAAAGCTATTATCACCCTGGCCCACTTTATAGTCTGTGTAACAGGCAGAGCAAACTTTCCCGCCAGACTCCTCAAGGTATACACGCATTTCTCATGTTGAACTTTCCGTATGAACATCTATATCTCAGAGAGTATAGGAACTAGCACCATCAAATTTGCTAACAATATGTCTTCTGTTTGCACGCAGTTAAAGTACTAATCGGTATATGCACATGCCCCCTTTCGCCCCTGTAAATCGATAAAAATCGATTTACAAGCGTAGTTTTAAAGCTAAAGTGTTCAGTTTTTATGGTGTACAACAGTTATTAAACTGCTTATGATATCTACAGATCTCATTTTAATCATATAATAAACTAAAAAGTTATTCAAGTAACAATTTTACTGAGAGTGCATATTTCTAAGGCAACGCCTGTTGGCTATATTAAACACGTTTGGCAGAAGTTAAATACTCAATAAGGGAATATATATAGCTATAATCTAGAGTATAAGCTGAAGATTAGAAGCTCATTCAGAAGCTTTACCCCTCGACCAGTCAGAGTCCCATCAGATCGCCCTCTCGAAAAAGTTTCGCACGGTTTGGAGAGCGTGCGCGATACTCATAAATTTATAAGTGGCACTCATGGAAATTCAAATGGTCGGCGGGAAAACCGCAACAAATAATCAATTTGCTACAGCGACGCGATGCGATGCGAGGCGAGAAATCCCAGGAAAGTCGGCAGGAAACTGCTCAGCTCAGGGTCCTTCTACGCACAAATCGAACCCTTCACACTTGACGATGACGATGACGATGACGACGACAACGACTCAATGATTGACTTTCTGCACTGGCAACAGGCCGACACAGGGGGGGAGGGGGGTTGCTCGAGAGGCAGCACAAATCGCATTCGCTTAGGCACAACCCCATAAATTAGAGCGCAAAGCGGAAGGAAGCGGAAGCATAAAAAAAGAAGAAGAGAGGAAAAAAACTAAAGTAGCGAAAATGGCAACAACAAACAAAACAAACAGCAGCGGGGTGGCAACTCCCTCCCTCCACACTCCTTCTCACAAGGGGTTGCAACTCAATTAGAAACGTTTCGTGGCGGCGGCAACTTTCTCAAGCTGCCAAAAGGGCAACCAAGAGTCGCCACTCCAAGAGAGTCGAGAGAGAGAGAGGGAGAGAGAGAGGGAGAGGGAGAGAGAGTCAAGAGAGACTTCGAGTGCGCTCGACCCGTTTGACTCTTGAGTCGAGTGCGCAAGTTGCAAGTGACGCAGTTTCCCAGGCAACCCGAAAATGCAACAGTTTTTCAAGCATGCCTCATGCCTCATGCCTTATGCCTCTTATGGCTCGAGTGGCATCTTGTGTCAGCTCGCATTAGGATCACCAGCCTCGTCAGAGTTAGCAGGCAGCACTTGGGTTCAGCTTGCAACCCCTTCTTCTCCGCCTTCTTCTCTGCCTCTTTCTCTGCCTTCTCTCTGCCTTCTTCTCTGCCTTCTTCTCTGCCTTCTTCTTTGTCTTCTTCTCAATCCCCTTTTCTACCTTCTTCTCTTCCTCCTTCTCTACCCCCTTTTCTACCTTCTTCTCTACCTTCATTTCCGCCTTCTTCTCTGTTTCCTTTGCTGCCCCTATTTATACCCACTACCCACAGGGTTGAAGGGTATTATAACTTTGTGCCAAGCAAATTTGTATGTTACAAATAGCAGGAGGCTTGCCAGACCCCACAAACTATATATATTCTTAATCAACATCAACAGCCTAGTCGATATAGCCATGTTTGACTGTCTGTCAGTCTGTCTATCTGTCCATCTGTCCATTAGTCTGTCTGTCCATCTGTCTATTTGCTTGTCTGTCTGTCTGTCTGACTGTCTGTCTGTCTGTCCGTCTGCCTGTCTGTCTGTCTTTCCCTCCGTATTAAGACCTAGATCTCAGAGACTATAATATCTAGAGCTACCAAATTTGGTGTCAATATGTGTTATTATTGCACGCAGCTCAAGCTCATTTAAGATTTTGTCCACACCTCTTTCCGCTTCAGTAGATCTATTAAAACCGAATTGCCAGCTTAATTTTAACCCAAGATAGTTCATTTTTAGTAAACACCATAACTATCAAAGCATAAAAGAATGCTTCTCGCTAATTTGCTTGCAATCGGATTATAAACAATGAAGATATTTAAGAAATGATTTGAAAGAGTTATAGATTTGCAAGCCACTGCAAAGTATGCAACACAAAATGCGCTAATCATAATTGAGAGATAGTTTTGGTCAGTATGTAGCTTTCTTGCTTGTTCTACCCCCTTCTCCACCCCCTTCTTCACCATCTTCCCCTTGCTTAGTTTGCCTTGGTTTCATACGTTTCATACATTATTTCTTTATTCTTTCATCTTGCTACACACAAAAGACATCTTAAGATTAGGCACAAAAAAAGGGAGAGAAAAAAAAAACACTTTGTGGGGAATAAAAAAAAGGATTTGCTTGCAAAAAAAAAAGTTTTGGTTTTTCTTCTTTTTTTTCTCAATATGTACAAAAAATTTACAAAAATTTACAAAAATTCGTTAGGCTACAAAAAAAATGAGTTCTTCTTGGACTTTAAGCTAGTTATATATGCTATATATATATATGTATAATACACACACAGCTGTATACTATATGTGTGTGTGTGTGTGTGTGTGTTTTGTATATGTCTGTTTGTTGCGGGACACGCGGAAGGCAGCTACAGAGAGAGAGAGAGAGAGAGAGAGGGAGAGAGAGAGAATCCACCTCTACACTCTCTTCTGCTGCCTCTCCCCCTTCTCCACTGCCCCTTGGCACGTGCCACGCCCTTCTGAGATCCAGCTCATGCAGCGCCCCTTCGCACCTTTGCCTCCTGCTCACACCTCCAGTGCCAGCTCCTCATCCTCCTCATCTCCCTCGTCGTGTTCAATCTCCCCGCCATCCTCAGCCTCAGCTCCTGCCTGCTCCTCCTGCCCCACAGCATGCTCTGGCAACGCCTCTCCCTCTCCCCCCAACGCTTCTCTGCGTGGTGGGGGACTGCCTGGATTGAGGGGCGGACTGGGAGTCTGCAATCTCTGGCGGCTGCTGCTGCTGCGCTCGTAGTCCGCTTCGCTGTTGGCGCTGTGACTCGTGGCTGGCGAACGTTCGCGCTGTGGCGCATTGGCGCCCAACGTGGGCAGCGGTGGTGGCGGCACTGGGGCTGGGGCATAGTAGCCACCAGGTGGCGGCGGCATACCTGGCAACGTCATGCCCGGAGGCATGCGACTGCTGGGATAGATGCCGTAGGAGGCGGCGGGCAAGGCGGGCTTCTGGAGGGCAGCAGCAGCTGCTGCCTGCCTGTAGTAGATGTCGATGGCCGAGGGGGGTGCACCGTGGGGCGTCTGGGCGGCAGCGGCGGCCGCGTAGGGCCACGCGCTCAAATAGGGCGAGGCACCGCCGTAGAGACGCTGGAAGGCGGCATAGTTGCCGGCCTCGGCGAGCAGCTCCAGTCCGACGGCCGTTTGGCGTTTCCATTTGGTTCTGCAATAGAGAAGGCAGCAGGGAGAGGGGGAGAGAAAGAGAGAAAGAGAAAGGGAAGGAAGATTCATTAGTTGACGTGTGACGAATGCTTAAAAAGAGCAGAGCAGAGCAGAGCAGCGCAGCGCAGGCAGCACAGAGCGGGGGGTAGAGAGGGCACTCGAGACTAAGCCGGCAACTGCGGTCGCACATTAATCATGCCACAGAATGTTGCCAACTCATGCCGCATGCAGCATGCCGCATGCCGCGTGTCCTGCTGCGCAGGACGAGACTGAGTATGGGACTGTGACTGAGACTGAGACTGACTCCTGATCCTGTGCCTGAGCCTCTTATTGCTGTTTATATTTCGCACTTAATTGTTTTGTCATTTATCTTGCAATGTAGAAGGGGGCGGAGGCACGCCCACGACGCCGCAGAGAGAGAGGGAGAGAGAAAGAAGGAGAGAAGGAGAGTGCCTGCAAATCCTTTAATCGCCTCTAGGCGCCAGTCGCATTCCTATGCCGATCTTCGTTTTCGCGCACTCATCGCACGCAGCTGTGAAAATGTTTAGGGATCATGTCGAGACAGGTACAGTGGGATAATTAGATAATTGCCCGACAAGAAACTAAAGAGAAAACTCATTATACACTCCAAAGTGTATGCCAACTTTGTGTCTTTGCACAGCATCAATAGGCAACGCAATTTGTAAATTTTAGTTTGTATGAACGCGCTAAACTCAGCTAAAATAAAAGCTAGATATAACAAATTTGGCATGGGGGTGTCTCTATGTCATGTCTAGATATAACATATTTAACATTTTCGCTGATACGCCTATTTCCCGAGTAAATGGGTTTTTTGCTGATATTGAGCGCAGTATTTAAGTTTGAATATTCTGCTTTGGCATATACTTGGATAGATGCCTTACACACCAATCTACCAAATTTCATTACAATCGGACAATATTTAGCTATAGAAACCCTCGAAAATCGTTTATTTTCTGATATTAAGCGAAATATGCAAGTCCTAACATTCTGCTTTAGCATTCACATAGATAGATGTTTTATACATTTATCCACCAAATTTCATTACAATCGAACTATATATAGCTTTAGAAATCAAGTATTGCTTAATATTTCTCAAGAAAAACAGAAAAATAAATATAAAAAACTGGCAATAAAGTTGTTAACCTTAGTGAAATCGTATTTCTCAGTTTTTAGTGCCTATTAAGTTCTTCATCTTAGTGAATTCTCAGTTCTTCAGGTCAAACATAACCTCAAAAAAAGAGCTTAACTTTAAAATTGTTCCCTTTAGCTTATACATTGTTCTTCAAGTCAAACATAACCTAAAAAATACCTCAACTTGAGGAACTGCCTTTAAAATTGTTCCCTTTAGCCAATACAAGTCAAACATAACCTCAAAAAGACCTATACTTCAAGTATAGTGTAGTGCAAGAGACTTAAGTAGAGTGCATTGGCAAGTCGAGGCGATTGCGAGTGCAGACACTGCTCGATATCCGGTTGGCTAGCAGTCTACCTCTCCCTCTCTTCATCCCCCCCCCCTCTCTATTGCTCTGCTGGCGCTGTTAATGCCCGACAAAATGTGACAAGTCATTGGGCAATAATTAAAAAAGAAAATAAAATGCTATTAAACGTAATAAGGCAGCGGCTTTGCCAGCTATTTTTAAACGCAGGCGAACGTTGAAGACCATGAGGGGCCATTAGAAATCGCAAAGCGTTAGAGCGAAGGCAAGAGAGAGAGAGAGAGAGAGAGAGATACGAAGAAGTCGAGCGCTGCTGAACGAAAGACTTAGGCAACAAACTTGCCGCAGTGTGGCACAGCAAAAAGTAAACAACTCATTTAATAAACAGCGCCAGCATTTTTTACGACTCCTGCGCAAAATGCAGCAAATTAAGCAATCAGCATAAAAACAAAACGCATAAACAGACCGACAAGAACTGGTTACCCCCCCCCCGCCCTGCTCCCCACTCCCCTCTTGCCTGCACACGCGTAACTATTAAGTTGATTTTTATTGGAAAAGTGCGCGAAGAAATGGGCAGTTCCATAAAAAGGCTCTCTGATTAGCACAAGGTAGAACTTCCCCCAGCCCCCCCCCTCCTCTCCCTTCCCCTCATTCCGCTCCCCCTTCCTCTACACTGTGGCAATTAGCGCAGAGCTCAAAGCAGCCGCCATCGGTTGGCTTTACTCACCTGCGATTCTGATACCAGGTCTTCACCTGGCAATCGCTCAGCTCCAGCTTGTTGGCCAGCTCCATGCGATCCTGCACGCTGAGATACTTCTGCCGCTCAAAGGACTTCTCCAGCGTCTGCAGCTGATGATCGGTGAAGGCAGTGCGCGCCTTGCGCTGCTTCTTGCTCAGGCTCAGGCTGAGGTGCGAGTCGCCGCTGTTGCCACCGCCACCGCCGCCGCCTCCGCTGCCGTTCTTCAGACTGTCCTCCCCGTCGTCGTCCTTGCCGCCTGTGTGTGTGGAGGAGAGAGAAAGAGATGTTGATTAGTAAGTGAGTATAGCCAATTATTACCCCCCCTCCCCACACACCCCCTAGCGAGACTGTTTAGATTTGCGCGCGCTATTTAGTTTTATTGCGGCGGCACATGCAACAACAAAGTTGTTCTCCAGCGCCTTCCCAGTGTGGCATGCCACGGCTAATTTGCAATTAAACACTTTATGAGCACAGACGGCAACAACAATAACAGCAATAACAAAGTGAATGCATTCGAATGCATTCATTGATTCACATTGAGCGACAAGTGGAGCAACAGATGCGAGACAGTGAAGCTTCAGTTAGCCTGCCTCTTCATTGGGGCAGTTGGTGCAGTTTAAATATGCACATATATGCAAATAATATTCACATATATACAGTTTATATATAACATTATATATACATATCATATGTACTATATACAACTGATCATGTGTATGTTATTGATCATATATTTTATACTAAATAATGAAGATCAAATAAAGTATATATAGATCATTTATTATATATACAGATCATACTATATAGTAATTATATATTGTTACTTTAAACAGATAATATATGCATATATGTATACTGATCATATATGCAGATCATATTTAGTCTATATATTTACATATATCTAGTGTATATATTGCTTTAACTGTTCAATTATACTCTTCTTACACTCTTTCCTTTGTGTTTATTCTCTGCATTCCGCTCTTCTTTCACTTTCTCTAGCTGTCTTGGCTTCTCTCTACTCCTCTTCGCTCTTCTCTTCTTCTCTTTCATGTGTTCATCTGCATCTCTGTGCATGTCTTCAGCTATCATTATCAAACTTGCGCTTTTCTTTGCTGCTCTGTTTTTGTTTTTCCTTTTGTGTCTCTAGACTTTGCTTTTCTATTCTATCTTGCTCTTTCTCTTCTGCTGCTTCTCCCACATTTCTACTTTTTATATCCTTTCTATACATTTTTTTATGTTACTCTCATCTTATTTTTTCCTGTGTCTCTTCTTATCTCATTGTATTTTCTGCCTTACTCCCTTTTTTTTTCTAATCTGCTTTACTTCTTCTTTACTTCTTCTCTTATTTTCTCTCTTCTTCTCTCTTCTTCTCTCTTCTTCTCTCTTCTCTCTCCACTGTTAACTGTTTTCGCTTCGCCCACAGCAACTGTTGCTGCCACCTCAGCCCAAACGCAGCCAGCAAAACATTTCCGCAATATCTTGCTGCGCCTCTCATAATTCTCCCCCCTCCACCCTCTCCTCCACCTACCCCCTTCCACTGCCCCCTTTGGCTTTGTGCATTTGTAATTAAGTGCTTGTGGCTAAACTGTATTAAGCATGCTTAAGTGTGCAGACAACAACAACAACAGCAACAACAACAGCAGCGACAAGAGGAACAACAACAAGAGGAACAACAGCAACAGCAGCAGCGACGGCAGCAACTTCCTTCTAGCAGCAGCTGACTGAATTGTGTTGGCCAAGTTGTTGCTGCCATTGTTATTGTTGCTGTTGCTGCTTAAGCTGTTGTTGTTGTTGCTGCCTTCGTCTGCATTTAATTGCAGCTCGGCAGCAACATTTGCAATTGGCCTTTTTGCATTTTAATTAACAGCAACAGCAGCAATAACAACAACAAGGGGATTGCTGCTGCTGCTACTACTGCTGCTGTTGTTGCTGTTGTTGTTGTTCCTCTTGTTGTTGTTGTTGTTGCTGTTGTTGTTGCTAAACGTTTATCAGCATTTTGATAATGTGCACGCTTTAAATGCGCGCTTGAAGCGGCAGCAACAAGAAAGCGCTTGCATAACGCTGACGCCGACGCCGACGTTGACGTCAACGCCGACGGCGCATTAGCAGAGGGGGCAGCAACAGTTGCAGCGGCAGCACAAAGCACAATGCAAAAAAGCGCAGTTAGTGCATGAAAAATTGAATTCGAAATGGAAACGAAATGAAGGAAAGAAACAGAGAAAAACAAAAGACTTAGGCAACGAACTTGCAAGGTGCACAGAGCAGTTGAAGAAGGCATTCTTGCTGCTGCTGCTGCTGCTGTTGTTGCTGCTGGCCACACGCTTCGCTTGGCTTCGCAACGGAAAAGTTCAAGTTGAAGTTGAGGAGAGAGAGAAAGGGAGAGAGGTAGAGAGGGAGAGAGAGAGAGAGAGAAGAGGAGCAAAGAAGAGACGAAACGCAACGAAATATCAATTTCAATTAGTGACGAAAAAAGGAGCAAAGCAAAGGCAGCAAGTGCGGAGAGAAGAGAAGCAGAGAAGGAGGGGAAGGGAGGGGCAGGAGGGGTGCACTGAGAAGTGTGATACGAGTGTCTGCTTGTCGTGGCAGATCAGCGCACAGTTCATTTGACAGGCGGCTAAGCTGAGCCTGAGCCTGAGGCTGAAGCCGAGACGAAGCTGAAGACGAAGGCGAAGTTGAAGTTGAAGTTGGGCCGCCTTAGCTGAGCAGCGGTTCGAATCGAACGACGTTGGCTCAATTTCAAACGACGACGGCGAATCCTGAAACGATCCTGAGACAGAGAGAGAGAGAGAGAGAGAGAGGAGGGACGGAGAGGAACGAGCAACTGTCGCTCGCACGCGTCTCAAGTGACACGCGAGTGTCACCAAGAGAGAACCCGCAAAGTGGGCAACAAATTTGAGTTATGAGCAGCAACAACAACAACAAGAACAACAACAACAACAGTAACAACAACAACAACAAGAGCAACAACAACAGCACATTCCTCTGCTCATTTCTTGTTGTTGTTGGCGGGCTTCGATTAAGCCGTTAAAAGCTACATTTTGGTGGCCTTTTTTTGCAAGCAGAAAAGAAACCAGACGCAGGCTACAGTCAAGCAAGCGCGACAGTAAGATACCCTACACCTGTCAAAGTCAATATAATATATAATAACACATATGTATATATACAATATATGTCAAAGTCAGTAATGTAGAAAAGTAAGAGAGATACCCTGCAGCCAGTCAAGAATAGCTTAAGACAAAGTCTACTCACACCTATTTCTTTCACACTGTAACACACATACACACATACCCAAAAACTATAGCATACTAGCAGGAGCAGGCAGTGCAGGCAGTACATATTTTGCATAACTTCTGTGTTTATCGTCCAATCAGTTTGAAATTTAAAGAGGAGTTACATAGCATAGCTAGCTAAGTATATATCAAAGTCAGAAAGTTCTATATTTTATACATGCCTTGCTAATCAATTTTTAAAAGTAAATCATTGATTTACGGGGGCGGTGGGCGTGGTAGCCAACATGTAAAGCAAACTGTATCTGCATAGAGCACACAGGCAGCTTCATATCAAATTTGGTATCTCTAGATTTTCTAATAGCTGAGATCTGTGTGTTCATACAGACAGAGAGTCATGGCTGGATCAGCTCAGCCACTGTTACTGAGCAAGAATATGCTTGGTAGGGTCTGCCACACCTCCTACTGTCTTTGCACAATGACAGTATACCCTTTTCTAACTCTTAAAGGGTATAAAAAGTTGAGGAAAAATAATCTC
The DNA here is from genome assembly GCA_018904165.1 of Zaprionus camerounensis. Lineage (NCBI taxonomy): Eukaryota > Metazoa > Arthropoda > Insecta > Diptera > Drosophilidae > Zaprionus > Zaprionus camerounensis. Next base: position 1,430,371 of record JAEIFS010000731.1, read on the forward strand.
TCTCACCTCGAAATCGAAGCTCGCAGCGTGGGCTAAAAAAAGTCGCCTCAAACTGTGAAAGAGAATCGACACCCGACTGATAATGTGTGTGTATGTGTGTGTGTGTCGTGGTGTGTGTGTGTGGGCTGGTGTAGCCAACACATTTTTATTTCGTTTTCAAAATTTCTTTCATTTGTGGCTTGTGTCTCAAATCAAAACAACACTTTTCTAAAATTGACAGCAACGCGGGGTGCCCCTGCCCATCCCCCTTCCTCCTGCCACTCGCCTCTTCCCTCTTCAGTTTTGATTAATTTTAATTGAGTTTGGCACAAGTCCAAAGAAAGAAAGAGAGAGAGAGAGACAGAAAAGTGCGTGAAATTGTCAAAATTGTTATAGAAAACTTTTAGAGAATTTGTAATAAAACGCAACGAATCGATAATAAATCGCAGCTTTAGATAATTATCGAAACATATTCCGGCGTGGATTATGCAGGGCGTAACTTTCGCCACGCGATGCTCATAATTGAATAGAACCAATAATAGAAATCAATGATTTATTTTGGTTAAACACTGAGGCGCCCATAAATAAAACGATTATAGCCACAGTTTTTGAGGTTTGTTCGATTATTTGAGCTGTGGAGAAATGAGAAAGATGGAAGACGACAAGCAGAAGACAACTGCCTTTGTCTGCAGTCGATTTAGGCGATTTAATGTCTGTATGAACGCACTAATCTCAGCAACTTTACAAGCCAGAGACAACATATTTGTCGAGCAGGTTAACCTATAGTATATACAGCTAGACGAGAGTTTCAATTTTGCTTACCACGTCCACAGCCAAAGAAAACCCATAAATTGTGTTTGTTAAGTGAAGTATTTAAGTTGCAACTTTCTGCATTGGTGAACATATAGATAAGTGCTTGATCTACCAAATTTCAGTTCGAGCGGGCGGTGTATAGTTATTAAAATTATATTTTCTTAAATATTTGCCAAGAAAAACAAACTAAAATGATGCTTAAGATGCTAAAAATAGTGATCTAGCTTGACAACAGCACCTTCTCATTATATAATTTCCAATTAGGTAGACTGCGCTGTAATAAAACATTACCTTCCAACATAAAGTTGTTGATCTCAGTGCACTCTAAGTGCATTCAATAATCTATACAAACTTCAGGAAATTAGCTTATTATTTTGTTATTTCTTATTAGAAATAAATAAATAAATATTTATTAGATATTTGACAGCGAACCTTTACCTTCAACTATACTTATATCTCTTTAGAGAGACTTCTACTAGACTGGAACTTGGTAGCAAATCAAAAGTATTCACTGAGAAAAGTATGATCTAGTTTACTTAGGTCTCTTATATTGCTAGCACTCTTTTCTGTACTCTCTCCCTACCATCCCTCTACTCGCTCTACCTTGTCTCTACTTGCACCTCTCTCTCTCTACTCTCTCTATTTCTGTTCCCTCTCACTACCCGTCCTCTACTTACTGCTCTACCCTCTCTACCTTTGTCCCACTTTAGTTAACATTGTCGTTTATCGTGCCTTCTCTGCCTTGCACAGTGGAAATCAATTTCGAACGCACGTTTACGACTATTTAATAGTAATTTGTCATAATTTGCATAACGTTTAAAAGCGCTTAACAAATAAATAATAATAAAAAGCAACAACTACAACAAACAACAACAAACTACAACAAACAAGAACAACAACAGCAGAAGCAAATACAGTAAAATCAATTAAATTGTTGCATGCAAAAACGCTGTCAAACGGTGAGCGAGCAGAACAGCACGTGAGGGAAAGAGATGGAGTGAGGGGGGAGGGAGGCAGTGAAGGGGGCCACTCGTTGCCTTTTGGCACTTTGCCGTGCTGTCAAGGGTAGCGAGTCGGCTTCACCTCCTCCTCCACCTCCTCCACCTTTTCCTCTGCCTCGCTAATTGTGCTCAAGCTCGTAAAATGATCAAATAAAGTATTAATAAAAATACAAGCAAGCAAAGCAACAGTGTGCTTGACTCTGACATACCCTACACTATGCAAAGACCTTTATCTGTGCATCCCGTAAATTTATTTGCTATCTAACTTGCAAGTTTATCAACCGATCAACAGGAAATTAACAGAAATGATTTGTAGTTCGACAATTGTTGTGCTTGTCAAAATTGAATATTCTAGCTTTAAAATGACGCTTGCAATTGGTATATTTGCATATAAAGGTGTCGGTAGGGTGCGTGCATAAATGTATATATAAACAATATCATCTTCATATATAAAGATATATATACAACAACTTTGCTGGCCCTAGTTCATATAGTCTTTGAGTTAAAGCTGTTCATACAGACAGATCTTTCAATTTCCCCAGTTAGACAAACAGACAGCACTCTCTCTGTCTCTGCAGGCATAGCTCAAGCAACCCTTGACTTTACAGTTCGATCCCTACAGCAGTACCCTCCTCCTTTCCCCTCTCCCTCCCCCTTCTTTCGGCAAACTCACCACAATCATCGCTGTCGCTGTCATCGATGGTGCTCGCCTGGTCGCCGCTAATGCTGCTGCCATTGTTATTGCTGTTGTTCATGTTGTTGTTGCTGCTGCCGTTGTTGTTGTTGTTATTGTTGCTACTGCTGTTGTTGTTGTTGTTGTTGCTGCTGCTGTTGCATGGCGATCGCGATCGCTCATCATGTCCATCCAAAAGTCCAGCGGAGGCAACAAGCGGCAGCGGCACATTCCCTCCATGTCGATGCAGGGCCTCAATGCGTTCCCGTTCCCGCTCCAATTGCAGCTGATGGTGATGCGAATGCGAATGCGGATGCGTGTGATGTGCAAGCGGATGCTGCGGATGTGTATGCGGATTCAGCGCCTGCTGCTGCCGAGAGAGAAAGATGCAAAGAGAGAGGGGAGAGAGAGATATATGAGTGTTTGAAGACATTCACATATATATTTTGGTATATAAAAGATGAACAACGTGTATACAAATCTGGGTTTATAAGAACTAAGATGTTACTATACATAACAAATGATAATATACATAAAGATGTACATCAGTTGTATAGCATACATTCAAATCAATACATAGAGATGTATATCATATGTATAACATATATTCAAATCTCCATATATATTGTCAAATACAATAATATTCCAACAAATCTCTTCTTATTTATGAACTCAATTATATTATAGAAAGGGTTCTAAATATAACTAAGCAAGTACTGAATTTATTTAATTAATTATTAATTCATTTAATTAATTAATTTTAATTTATTTACTTAATTTTATTTACTTATAATTAATTTATTTACTAAACTGCACAATGATGATGTATAATTATTATCAATGCGATATCATGAATGTACATAGTCTTAACTTTTAGAAATTCTCTGACTTTTAATTTGAAGACTAACTAAACTGAATAAACAAACACCTAAAATACGGAAATAGTATATTATATAAATTCATATTAAATACATTTATCTGCCAACTTTCTGTCTATATATCTACACGTTCAATTGTTTCAGCGTAGCTTGTCTTCCTTTACTTGTTATCCCTTGTTATCTTTCTATTAACAACTATTTCCCTATCTACTTGCATATGTTTTAATTCTCTATCCAACCCGATATCTATATATATATTTTTATATATGTATCTATATATGTATCAATCAATTGCTGAAGCGTTATAGCTATAGCCCTATACATCTACATATATCTTTATATCAATATATAGGCCTATCTGTATGTTGCACGTATCTACTTTTGTTTAGTTTTATATTTATTTATATGCAGATGTTACAATCTATAAGTATTTACAGGTCTACCATCAAAAATGTCTAATCTATTTGTATATCTAGCTATCCCTCAATTTCTATATCTATCTATCATTCCATCTATTTATTTATATATTTATCTATGTATCTGTATAACAATGTATCTATGTATGTATGCAACTATTTAAGTTGCATGTATCTTTCTATCTTTGTAATTATTTCTCTATGTATCTATGTATGCATATACATATCTATCTATATGTTTGTATCTATGTATGCATATGTCTATGTATGTTTGTCTATTTATCTATTTGTCAATCTATCTATCATACTATCCATTTATCTATCCACATGCAATAATGTATCTAACCATTCATCTAACTATTTATATATATCTATCTATCAATCCCTTCTAAGCATTCATCTGGCAATCATATTAAACTTATCCACATACTTATCTATCTTTTATTCATATAGATAACAATTATATATACCTATACACATGCGTATCTATCTTTTATCTATGTAGATAACAATCATATTAGACTTATCCACATACTTATATATATCTTATATATCTCCTAATTTATCTATCAATATATCCACTCATCTGTCTATCCTACTCAATGCAATCTATCTTCATAACCATCCTTGTATTCAATAATTGATCTATCAATCAATTAATCTACCCTCCCCCTTTCCCTCCCCCCCCCCTCATGCCACACTTACCGTGCTCCATGGCGCAGTCGTGTGGCAATCCTTGGCCAGTGTTGGCGGCGACGTTGCTCCCCCCTCCCTGCCCGCCTGGGATCCTCTTCCAAAGCGATGCAGATGCGCGTGTGGATGTTGCTGCTGTTGTTGCAACACGGCGTAGTGGCTGGGCGGGAAGTGTGCCAGCAGTGGCGCCACATGATGATACTGCTCCCGTTCCCTCTCCCTCTCCCGCTCCCGCTCCCTCTCCCGCTCTCTCTCCCGCTCACGTTCGAAGCGCAGCAATTGCTGTTGCTGTGCCAGATAATGTTGCAGTGCCGCCTGCTGCTGCTGCTGTGCCTGTTGCTGCTGCTGTTGTTGATGTTGCTGCTGTTGCTGATGCTGATGTTGCTGATGCGCCTGTTGCTGCTGCGAGCTGGGCGTGGACGTGGGCGCATAACAATCCTCGGGCGGACTTGCTGAACTGCGTCCGCCCGAGGAGGCGGCAGCGGCCATTGCAGCAGCGGCAGCAGCAGCAGCGGCGGCGGCAGCGGCAGCACTGCCTGCCAATATGTCGGTGATCATGAAGCGGGAGCGTGGCGCCTGCGTGCCCGACGGCGATGGTGTTAAATGGGTGCCCGGAGTGTCCCCAACGGCGGCCGTAGTTGTGGACATTTCCGGTGGCATTGTGCTCATGTATTCGGCGACGCTGCCTGCCTGCCTTCCCTCCTGCCTTCCCTCTGCTTGCTCTGCTCCTCTCACTGTCACTCTCTCTCTCTCTTTCTCACTGTTTCTTCTGCTTGCTTGCACTGTTTGTTCTTCTTCTGCCGTCGGCACAAACCAAAAAAACCAAAACCAAAACGAAACAAAAAAAACTTTTGCACTACTTGCAATGCGTTGCAAGTTGCTGTTGCTGCTGTTGTAACTCGCGCGTGTTGCTGCTGTGCTTATTGCCGTTGCTGTTGTTGCTGTTCAAGTTGTTAGCGACTCGAGCCGAGCTCTACAAAAGCCGTGTAGACAACCGCGCGCCTTTGGCTTTCAACCGAAACTGAGCCAAGTCTGCCTGAGCAACTGCTGCTGCTGCCGCCGTCGCTGCTGCCGTTGCTGTCTGGCCAAAACAAAAAATATGAGCAAGCAGCAAGCAGCGCACCTGTCTCGTTGTCTCGCTCACACACGCTGCACAGCGTGGTGAGTTTCTCCCTTGTTGCTGTTGCTGTTGTTGCTGTCTATCTATTGCCCGCATTTATTGGTCGTAATTGGCAGCAATTGACATTCATTAGGTTTCAATCAGCGCACGCTCTCTCTCTCCCTCCCTCTCCCTCTCCCTCTCCCTCTCTCACACACATAGCACAGCTAACTCTCTCTCTCTCTTGCCCACTCTCTCCCTCTTGCACTCTCTGTGTCGTGGTGAGTTTCTTTGCCTTTTGGCAATGGCCGCGTGCCTCGAACGGTTGCTGCCACATTGCCATAAACAGTTTATAGCAAGTGCGTGTGTGTGCTATAAAAAAAGAGTGTGCTCTCTTTGCCTGCTCTGCCTGCGCGCTTTATGGCAACTCTTTTATAGCAACTCTTTTGTGCTACAGGATGCTGCAACCCTGTGCCTGCTGCTAGCTCCGCCCCCTATAAACTGGTTACCACACACACACACACACCTCATACGCACACACACACATATACACATGCATACTCACTCTCTCATACACACACACACACACACAGGCGTCTCGCCTCGCCTTGCCTGGCGTTCTCTCTCTGAGCTCAACTAGCGCACTCGCTTGCACACACAGAGGCTGGCACTGCCTTCCTCCCTCTCTCTCTCTCCCTCTGCCTCTCTCAGTGTATGCCTCTCTTTGTGTAAGTGTGTGTGTGTATATGTGTGTGTGTCTCTCTCTCTCTCTCTGTGTGTGCGTGTCTTTTGTTATTTTTGCGCTTGTTAACACTTTTTGTTTGGCATTTAAACAGTAAATTGGCAGCAGTTAAACGCGCTCTCTCGCTCTCTCTCTCGCTCTCTCTCCCTCACAGCAGGCGTGCCATGGCGTGTGCTGTCTCTCTCTCCCTCTCTCTTACTCTCTCTCTCACACTCTGGCTTGCTTAGTATCGATGTCAATTTGCTGCCTAATGTGCAAGTGAATGACTCGAGCTCCGTCTGAATCGACCATGTATAGAGGAAGGGTGGGGGGGATGCAGACAAGCAGTGCTAGGCGGGGAGGGGGGGTAGTTACTTGAAGTACAATGGACGAGAGCGTGAACCTTGTCTGATCTGCTCTGAGGCAGAGATGCTCCTTTTTCTACTCCTTTTACTCTTTCCACTGCCGCTTCTTCTTCTGCTTATTCTCTTATACCTACCTCTCCCCCACTTCCCCTTCTTCTTCTTCTCCTCCTCCCTCTCGTCTGCTGTTTTGTTATTATATTGATACATCTACACTCCACCTAGAATCAGCAATATACTTTACTCCAAGTCAAAAATAAAGACGAGAAAGGATGTCGAAATAAAGGCAGAAGAATATCAGAAGAAAGTAGAAACTAAAGAAAGGGATACTAGAGAAGACAACGGAACAAAATATACATAAGTTTAATCAATGAATAACGTATCTCTGTGTGTTATACTTACACACATCACATCCAATGTGGATAAAAGAAACCAGAAGAAACTTCTCTCAATTCAAGATGCAAGAACTCCGTAGAAAGTATCTTTAAGTAACAAAAGTTGATGCGGCATTCTTTCTTCAGTCTTTCAGATCAGAAACCTATCAAACTGAAACCTATAAGCCCGATAAATCTGGCAATAAGGGCATTATAAAGCAATCTTCAATTGGTTCTTATTGATAAAGTATTGTATAGTTGTAAAGAATATAGTATAGTAGAGAGTAAAGTATATAGTATAGTATATATGTAGTAAAGTATATGATATAGTATATAGTATAGTATAGAATATAGAATATAGTATATAGTAAAAGTAGTATAGTTATATAGTATAGTTTATAGTATAGTTATATAGTATCGTATATATTGTAGTATAGTATAATATATATATATTTTTATTTATTTAATCAATTAAATTACAAATATATAATATATTAAATATTAGTCTGAGCTACTCTCTGTCACTTCCAGTATACTATACATCCTCCAGCTTGCCTCAATTTGTTGCTGATGTTTTTGCCTGTTTTGGCTATTTTTGGTTAATTTGTGGCTATTTTTTGGCTATCTAACGGCACTTGCTGCGCCGTAGCCCACAACAAGGGGAGGAGGAGGGCAAAAAACAATGAGCAGTCGCAATGGAAGTTCATTAAAAAACGTAAGCAAAGAAGAGAACGAAAAGAGCAAAGAGAGAAGAGGAGAGAAGAGGAGAAAAGAGTAAAGAAGAGTGCGAGAAGAGAAGAGAAGAGAAGAGGAGAGAAAAGGAAAAGAAAATGTTCATTTGGCTGGCCACAAATTATTTAAAAAGACATTAAAATGACACATGGAAAGACATTGGAAGAGAGTGTGAGAGGCAGAAAGAGGGGGAGGGAGAGAGAGAAAGGGAGAGGAAGAGTGGGGGAAGGGGGAAGTAGAAAGGGGGAAGGAGAGTGTGTGATTGCTTAGCTTTCCCACTGATTACTCGAACTCATTAAAGGTTGCAACAAAACTGGCCAAGGAACAGAGGGAGAGAGTGAGAGGAAGTACGAGAGAAGAGAGGGAATAAGAGAGAAGAAGTAGAGAGCAGGGGGTGTCAGAAAGAGGGGTGAGTGTAAGGGGAGGTAGGGGGACTTGCTGCTTGGTTAGCTGTGTGTAAATATAACTGACACTGTTGCCACTGGCCAAGTTATTTTAATTAGACACTGTGTCGCAGAGGCAGAGCCAACCAGCCAAGGCGGATTAACACCCGCCAGCCAGAGCAGGGGGCAGGGCGGCAGAAGGGCAAAGAGGGAAGGTGGCAGGTGGCAGCCTGTGCTGTGGGGTGGCGGCTGTGCTGTGGCAAAGCTCCCTGGGGATGCGCTTAAGTGGCTGCAGGGGGGAAGAACTTGGCTTTGAAGGTGTCGTAATTGCACTCAGCTCTAGCGAGATGCGCGATAAAAGGCGCCAGAGGAAGGCGGGGAAATAGAAGCAGAGGCAGAAGAGAGAGAGAGAGAGAGAGAGAGAGAAAGAGAGTGGGGGAGAGGGGTAGAGGCAGTGGCAGCAGCTCAACACAAACAAATTAAAAAGCACTTAACAGATGAGCTGATGATCCCCAGGCCAGGAACGAGCTGCTGGTGCTGCTCCTTCCCCTCATTCCCTGCCTTCTCCTCCTTCTGCCCTCTGCCCGGCGCCTTTGCTACCCTTTTGCTGTGCCCCACAAAGATCATTTAGTGCTCTCTGTCAACGACGACGACGACGCTGAGCTGAGCTCGTAAATTTCTCGAGACTCTTTCGTTGTGGCGTGTGGCTTCAGTCAAAGCGAATTCAAATTGCCCAAGTTAACATCCTGTTGCGGCTACGTTTGGATCACCTTGTGCTCCACTCTTTCCCCTCCCCCCCTTCTCTCTCCGCGCCTTCTTAATTGAGGTTTAACACAACATTTACCGCTTTTCGCTAATCGCCTTGAAGCCGCCGCCGTCGTCCAAGTCTGCGTCCGCATCGGCGTCCGCGTCGGCGTCAGGGTGTGGCTACGTCTACAGCCTCTACATCTCTAGCTGTACCGCCCCTTCCCCCGCCTACCCCTTGCCGCTTGCCCTGCGCTGTACGTGATTTCATTCATAAAAATCGCTCTCGCTGCGTTTTCCTGTTTTTGTTACGGATTCAGATTCAGATTCGGATTCGAATTCGGATTCGGCTTAATAACAACACGTCATGTCATTTCATTTTCGACCAGGGTCTCAGACTACCCTCCTCTCTTCCCCATCTCCGCCTGCTTGCCACCTTGAGGCAGCTAATTCCAATAGCCATTGAAAAATGTTCATCACGCAATGTCGCGTCCGCGTCTTCGAGCTCCTCGCGCGGCTCTTTTCATCAACAATTTCGATTGTTGTTGTTGTCCCTCTTTTTGTTGTTGTTGTTATTGTGCCTCCTCTTGTGCCTCAACTCCACACTGGATATATATTTAATAATATTGACGTTTGGCCATTATTGACCCTCGTTAGAAGCCGCCAACTGAAGCCAAACTTCGCCTCAAACTGAGAAGAATATTTATGTATTTTTTAACGAATTGAAGATTTGAAGATTTCTCGTTTCGATTATTAATTGATTGCTGTGTTACTATAACTATCTAGCAGTATACCTCTCTCCCTCTCTCTCACTCTACCTCACTCTACCTCTTCTTCTATCAGCCTCTCTCACTCTAAGTGGAACTGGAAGTGGGCAACGAAACAATTTATTATGTGCTAGTTTACTGAATACTCAAATAATTATTACGATAATGTGAACATAATCGAAAGAGAATTTTGTATTTATATTGTTTATAATTGATACTTATCTCTCTAGATATTTCGAGATATAGTAGCGCGTCTTATGTACATTATACATTACATGTTTTCATTCTGAAACATAATAAGATTCATATAAACTGTGATTTTTTAGCTACTATCTTTTTGGCAACATTGGCTTAAACAGCTGAGGCACGTTTCGTGTTGTCTATCACTGTCAAACATCTTCAGTTTGGTCTTTAATTTAATCATGAATCTTAGAGTCTTACAAACGAACAACGCGCTGCAAATCATTCATCATATTCGTGAGATATCGAAATAAGGCCGAAATGTTGCAAAGAGTACGCCAAAATTGGACTAAGCGGTTGGAGCATTTGAGGCGCACTCACGCTCAACATTTGCATGATATAATCTTCAAACATTCAATTATATGCACCCTACTATCGATTCAAATAAACATTTCATGCATTTCTCTCAATTTTATGTGTTTTTTTTTGAAAAACTTTCCTATAGCTCTTAAAAAATCACCCACTACAATACAATTGTTTGCAGCGCACCTTAGGAGACATCTTCGACCCTATAAAGTATATATATTCTGAACCAGCATCACCTAGGGTGTCGAACTAGCCATGTCTGTCTGTCTGTCTGTATATCTACTGCAATGCAATCTAGTCTCTTAGTTTTAGAGCTATCTAGATGAAACTAGGCCTACATGCTTCTTATTGCTGCACACTCTAAATAAGTTGGAACGAGTCGAATCGGAGCGATATATGGTATAGCTGCCATACAACCTATTGTTATTTATCAAGTTATTGCAACCAAATTTACTACACCAAACTTTTTCTATATAAATAATGGTGTCGGAAGGGAGCATAGCCAAGTTCTTTAGCACTCTTAAAGACTCACGCTATACATAAGAACGTGGTTGTAGAATTTGGTGGCTCTAGGTATTTCAGTTGCTGAGATCTAGGTGTTCATACAGGCAGACAGACAGACAGACAGAGAGACAGACAGACAGACAAACAGACAGACAGACAGACTTACATATAAAGATCATGGAACTTCCTTTGGGTTGCCCCTACCCTCTTTCTACCTTCTTTAGTTGGAGGAAAGAAATTAAGTGAGGAGAAACAAAGGGAAAGACTTGACTGAAGATAACTTTCCTCTCTCTCCTCTTACTTCTCTCTTATTTTTTCTCTCTTCTTTCTTTTCTTTCCTTTTTCTTTCTTCTGGCCTCTTCTCCCTTCTCTCTTCTTCCCTCTCTCTTCTCTTTATTCTCCTTTCTGTCTTCTCCCTTCACTCCAATCTATCTATCTTCAATCTTCTCCCTACATTCTTCTTTCTTCTCTCGCACTCTTTCTTCTCTCTCGTCTCTTCCCCTATCTCTCTTCTTTCTTCTCTCTTAACTCGACACTCTTCTGCCTTCTCTCTTATCTCTTTCATCTGTACTCTTTTCTATTTTCTCTTCTCTTTTCTCTCTTCAATCTTCTATCTTCTCCCATCTCTCTTCTTCCTTCTCTTTATTTTCTTCGCTTTTCTTTCTTCTCACTTCTCTAGTTTCTCTTCTGTCTTCTCTCGCATCTATTCTCCCTTCCCTCTCGTCTCTTCTCCCTTCTTTCTTCACTCTTCTCCTTTCACTACTATCTCATCTGTCTTCACTTTTCTCTAACTTTTCTGTTTTCTTTCTCTCTCTTCTCTCTTCTATCTTCTCTCTTATATCTTCACTTTTCTCTCTACTTTCTTGTTACTTCGCTCTTTCTCTCTCTCTCTTCTCTCTCGTCTCTTCCTCCTTCTCTCTTCTTTCTTCTCCCTTCTCTCTACACTTCTCTTCTTACTCATCCCACAGTATCAGCTATTCTTCTCTCTCTCTCTCTCTCTAAGTGGATGCCATAAAGCACATGTCCATTGACTACCATAACGCCCCAATCTCCCAATTGGCGCAAAAGGTTTTCTTGTATTTCAAAATGTTTTCGAAATGTTTCGTTTGATTTGAAGGAAATTAATGCGACTCTACCTTATCGGGAGTATACACTATATAACGATAGATTACAATGACAAAGAAAAACCATAACAAAGGCGAAGACAAAATCGTACAAACCTCAAAGCGTGATCGATACCTCACACTACGTCTCTCTCTCTCTCTCTCTCTCTCTCTCTGTCTTTCTTTCCCTCTTTGCCTTCCTCTCTCTCTCCCTTCTCTCTTCCTCTCTCTCTCTCCCTCCTCACTGTCTTCTCCATTAAACAAATGTGCTGTGACCAATGACAATAATAGCAACAACAACAAAAGGCGATAAATGCAGCAAGTTTTGTATGTTAATTTCGATAACACACACACGATATACGATATATATACGATAGTTAGCTGTGTGTGCCTGTGGCATAAAAGCCCAAAGATGCTTTAGATAGTAGAGAGAATGAAGAGAGAGAGAGAGGGGAAGATGAAGAGGAAGGAAGGAGGGAGAGAGAGACGGAGACAAATAGAAACGAAATTAAATCAATTTAAATATGGCATAAAATAAGAGTACAAAATCATGTTTAGACTAAAAGGCGACAACAGACACACACACACACACACACACACACACACAGAGAGACTTGATAGGCCTGCTCCCCACTCTCCCCTCCCACTCTCCCTGCCCCTCTCCCTCTCCCTCTCTCTCTGTCTTTGAATGAGCCTCAACGAAATGAATTGACTTTTTGTTTATCGCCACAATTTGTGGAAATTAATTTACAGCTTAAGCTAGTGCTGGACAAAGGAAGGGAGTGCGGGAGGGGGGTAGTAGAGCTAGAGGCATAGAAGTGGTTACAGTACTAAAGAAAGAGAGAGAAGAGAATATCGCGTCGAGAGTTGCACTTAAAACGCGCGTAAAACGCGTCAAGCGCCGCTAATTATGGCCAAGCAGGCACACACACACACACACACACGCACACACCCACTAAAATGAGTTGATTGTCACATGCTGCAGATAAGTTAAAAGTGCAGCAGGCAAGCGTGGGGCATGCAACATGGGGCAGCAGCAGCATGATGGCATAAATCGCCGGCACTCGCTCAAAATCTTATCGCCAGAACACATCAAAAGTCAAAGTTTTTGCTTAACAGCAACTGCAACAACAACTGCAACAACAACTGCAACAACAACTGCAACATCAACAGCAACTACAACAAACTGTTGCAGCCTCCACGCGAGCAGATTTTTCATGCTAAGAGACTTTTAAGCTGTCAACGACGCCGCTCATAAAAATCGACCACCAAACAGCGCGGACACACACACACACAGAGACACTCACACACACAGACACACACACAGTGTGTGACAGGCAGACAGACAGAGAGACAGGCAGTCGGACAGCAGCCGCATGCCGCACCAAGTTGCAACCAAGTTGGCCGCACAGCGTCAAACTGTCTGCCATTGTTTCATGCATTTAATGTGCTCACAGTCAGGCCCGGTCAGCCAACCCCCCTTCCCCCTCCCCGTACCCCTACTCTTCCTCTACCTTTCCCGCATACTCCTACTCCTTCTCCTGTTCTAGCTCCCTCTCTCTCTCTCTGCTTATCCCTTTCCAGCCTCACCTTCTGGGGTCGATCTCCTGCTGTCAAGAGATCAACTACAGGGCAAAACATTCAGACTCACACAAGATCGCCTATCTCTGTCTCTCTCTTTCTCTCTGTCTCTCTTTCTGTATCTCTCTCTGTATCTTTCTCTATCTATCTTTATTTATGTCTCTCTATGCCTTTCCCTCTTATTTTTCCTGTCTCTCTTTCTGTCTGTATTCACTCTGCATCTCTCATTATCTCTATCCCCCTCTCTCTGTGTCTCCCTTTCAATCTCTGCTTCTCTTTCTGCCTTTATCTCTGTCTCTCTCTCTCTCTTTCTCTGTTTTTCTTTCTCTTTCTCCTTCTCTCTCTCACTCTCTCTATATCTGTATCTCTATCCTTCTCTCTATCTGTTCCTTTCTGTTTCTTATTTAGTTTTCCTGTCTTTGTCTCTCTCTTTGTCTCTCTCTCTTGTTCCGCTCTTTCTCTCTTTCCTCTCTCTCTCTCTCTTTAATGGCTTTAATATGTATAGTATATAATAATTGCAAAGCTTATTCAAATATTGATTTCTCAAAAACTCTTGATGAACCTTTCAAAGTAAAATCGAGAAAAGAATCGTTGTAACTAGTTTAAGTCAAAGTTGCTTCAATTTGTGACATGTTTTATGAACTACAAACAATATGTATTTTAATGCAGGACAATTACAATTGGGGCCGCTGAGATGTTTTGCACAAGGGCCCCTGATGCCCTCACTACGGCCCTGAGTACGGCCCAAGAGTGTATGGAAGTAGTCAAGCACTCTCGACTGTAGCTGTCGTAAGTTAAATAAAGATAGATACGAGTAGTATGTATGTATGGATTCTATATATACACATATAGTAGAGATAGATATTTAAGATATATAGTACAGATATATAGTATACATAGGTAGTATAAATGAATAGTATAGATCAGTTTATTAGTTCCATATACGTCAATTTAGTAAGGATAGATAGATAGTATGTATACTTATAGATTCCATAGATATACATATAGTAGAGACTGATAGTATAGATAGATAGTATATATAGATAGTATAGATAGTTAGTGTAGATTAGTATCGTAGCATAGATCAGTTTATTATTGCCATAAACAACTACAAACCTAACCTCCTTCGTCTATATTTCTTGTTAATTTCTTCATTATAACTATGCCATAAACTGATGTTTTATAATATAAAGATACATTGTGCCATTCCTTATAAGTATAAATCATGTATATATGTCTTATATACATGTTATCTTTTTTTATATATCCTACTATATATCTTATTGTATTGCATTGTAATTATATGCAACTTATAATTCATATACGGAACGTCTTGCGACCACTGAAAGGGCAGCCACGCCCCGTCAGCTGCCACTCCCCATACAAGTGCACCCTACCCAACTCCACAACACTCCTACACTGCTTGCTCTACCCCATCTACCAACTCCCCCCCCCCCTCTTCAACGTTTCTCTCTCTGCCTGTTGATAAGGACGAGCAAACAAACAAATGAGCAAATCAACAGTTTGCGCCAATGTAACAAGTTGCCGGCAACACGTGCCCCCAATGTGTGTGTGTGTGTGTGTGTGTCTGAGTGTGTTAGAGTGTGTGTGTGTGTATGCTGCTGTGTGTGTGTGTAAAAGATGCTGACAATTGGCAATTGCTGCTTGTAATTCCCAATCTATGAATAACAAATAGGCCGGTGCCGCAGTCAGACCTCAACCAGGGCACAGAGCAAGCTAACCCAGTGGGGAGCAAGAGGAGGGGCAAGAGGAGAAGGGCAGTAGCAGGGGAGAGGGTAAGAGAGAGAGGGGCAGCTGGGAGTGTAGGCAGGCAAGGGCAAATGCTGCTGCTGCTGCTGACAAATCAAATCATAATCTGAATTTTAAAGCAAGCAAACAACAAGAGTGAAAATTGTTGTTGCTGCTGCTGTTGTTGTTGCTGGTATTGTTGTTGTTGGTGGTGTTGTTGTTACTGCTATTGTTGTTGTTGCTCCTCTTGTTGTTGCTACTATTGTTGTTGCTGCCGTCGAATAGGCAAATGCAATTTTACAACGTTGTTACATGAAACGTTTGCTAGGCAAGTGCGGGGGGAGCAGTTGCGGGGGCAGGCAAACGGAAACGGAAATGGCGTCACTCGTCGCAACTCCAGCTCTATCTCCAGCTCGTTCTAGCGCTGCGTGCGTGCAAATGAGATGGCATGCATTATATGTGAATGATGAGAATGATGATGTGAATGATGATGATATATAGAGAGGACTTACGCTTTGACGCCTTTTGATTTGATTGTCTATGACAGCGCGGAGACACGCCCCGAATTGCCTGCCTTCCCCTCCCCGGCCACCCTCTTGCCAGCATGCTGCTGTTGCTGCTGCTGCTCCCTGTGGAGCACTGTGTGTGCCATTTGTAATTCAAGTCAAAGGGCAACAACAAGTTCTTGTTGTTGTTGTTGTTGTTGTTGTAAAAGACTCTGAGGATTATAATTTCTTTTCCGTTTCAATGCATTTCATTTCCGTCAACGCACGAGTTGCCAGAGCACACACACACACACACACACACACACACACACACACACACACACACACACACGTGTCCTTAAGCATGTGTGTGTGTGTGTGTTTTGCATTTTTGACTCAATTATAATTTTACATGCAAAAATGAGCTCTGCGCGGAAGAAGGGGTAGGGGGGTGGGCAATGTAAGTAACGGCACTTGTAATCTGATTGCATAACGTGATCGAATTAAAATGCATATTACAAGCATTATTCACAGCAGAGATTCACATGGACACTCACTGAATAACCGAGCATAATCCTTGATGAGCCCCCGCAATCAAAGTCTGACTGAGTTCCTTGGGCTTTTATAGGGTTTATCTCGGCAACTATGGCAGAGAGACTAAGCAAATTTGAGATACAGTGACCCCATACAGCTGGGATCCTTATGAAACCTTATAATTCTCTGCACACTTACCCAATAACTGATGCTTATTGACTATATTGTAAAGGTTGATTTTTTAAGAGCTATAGAAAAGTTTTTCAATAAAAAACACATAAAATTGAGAGAAATGCATGAAATGTTTATTTGAATCGATAGTAGGGTGCATATAATTGAATGTTTGAAGATTATTTCATGCTATATTTGCAGTGGGTCGATTAAACTGACCATAGAAATGAAAGAAGAAGCACGCGATGAGCTTTCATAACAGACGCACGCATTTTGATAATCAAATGCAATAATTTGCAGCGTGTTGTTCGTTTGTAAGACTGTAAGATTCATGGTTAAATTATAGACCAATCTGAAGATGTTTGACAGTGATAGAAAACACGAAACGTGCCTCAGCTGTTTAAGCCAGTGTTGGCAAAAAGATAATAGCTAAAAAATCAGCCTTTATATTGTATAATGCAGTGCGGTATAATTGCGACTGACTCTCCTTTCGATGATCAATGTCGTTAAGTTTGATCCTAAACTAACAGGGTTACCAATTAACTATAATATCTTGGAATAATGTGGTGAACCCGTTACTTATAGTTACCCTTACTACCCTTATATTATTATACTTTTATAACAATTTAGTGTTAAAATATTATATTATTATATAATTATATTATCATATTATTATGTTTTGATATTGTTATATTATTATGTTTCTATTCTATGATATTCTTTTGTATATTATAATAGTATATATTGCATATAAATATATATGATTTATACAAATTCCATAACAAAACAGTTCCTTCATTGTCTTCTATCTACACTTTTACTCCTAAATATCTCATGCAATTCATAAAATAGTTGCAATGCCTTAAATAATCCTGAATCTTTACAGCATATGTACCAAAACTGGGTACATAGCTTTCTATACAAACTACGATATATAATGCATAATAAATAATATAAAAGCAGAAAGAAATTAAGAGACCCTTCGACCAGTATTGAAAACCCATTACAAACGCACTAACAATACCTAAAGACAAAGTCTACAGACGCTCATTGCTTTCGCACTATAACGCACATACTCTACACATACATATGCAGGCATTCCCTCAAAAACTATAGCATACCAGCAAGGGCAGGCAGTGCAGGCAGAATTGGACTTGCATAGCTTCCTTGTCTATTGTCAGTTTAGGTTGCATTTTTAAAGGGAGATATACACTATAGCCAACTAAATTTATATCGATGTAAGTTAGTTGTTTATCTTATACGTAGCTTGAAAATCAAGTTGAAAAATTAAATTATAAATTTTCGGGGGCGGTGGGCGTGGCAGCAAACATTTTGAATACACTTTATCTGCGTATGGTATACAGGAACCTGCATGACAAATTTGATGTCTCTAGCTTTTATAATAGCTGAGATCTGTGTGTTCAAACAGACAGACGAGGGTGCCTCAACCGGCTCAGGTATAGATACTGAGCAAGGGTACACTTGGTAGGCTTTGCCACGCCTCCATCTGCCTCTAACATGCATATACACAAGGCCAGTCTATCCTTTTTTCAGCATTTTCAATGGTCGATGTGCATAAAGAGAAGAAACACAGATAATAATTACATTAAGGAAATAATAACATCTACTTACATCATTCAAATGACATAAACTGTTCATATTAATGCTATATCTTCTAATATCATATATCTTTATATTAATATCATTTCATATGCCATATCACATCATATTTTATTTAAAATATAACATCTCCCATTCCCATGCCCAACTCAAAGTAAACCCAAAACACGTTCTTCTTCTTTCCTCTTTCTTTCGCTCAATAAAACACTTAAGTCTACATTTGTTACAGGATTGGTTTGACAAAAAGTAAAAGTAAAAAAAACACATTTACTTATGTATATAATTAGAACCGTTTCAACCGCATATAATTTCGAAATAATTACGCTGAAGCATCCAAACTCGATACAAATTAAAAGTCAAAAATAATTTTGAAAATGTTTGTGGTTTTTGTTCTGTTTCGTTCTAGTTGTTGGTTGATGTTGGTAGGAAAATAAAAGGGGAAAGCAAACGGTATGAAATTGGGGAGGGTGGCAGGTTGAGTAAGGATTAATTCGAATTGTAAGCCAAAAAATATTTGTTTCATTTTGTATATGCAAAAATCAGTTGTCTAATTTAGAAAAATATCTATCAAAAAATATTTATAAACCCAGCGCACTCTTCGTGTATAACGTGAACATTAATTAATTCATTGATTCATCCATTCAGACGATCCTCATTGCGTATGCGCGGTTATCACTATATTGATTTGTGGATAAAACTCCGGCTTCGACTCCGATGTGATCAACTGCACCATACGTTGCTGTAGCTCATCCTGGCTAGCCTGTGTGCCCGGCGGTATCATCCAGATGGCATCTACAAAGGGGAGCACGATTAGGAATTGAATACAGACGAGATACAGATGATGATCTGCTGCACATACAGATGATGATCTACTGCAGATGCAGATGATAATCTTGTGCAGATACAGATGATGATCAGATGCAGATGCAGATGATGATCTGCTGCAGATGCAGATTGAGATTGAGATTCAGTTGCAATTGCGACTCACCGCCAAAGTACCAACCATTCGGCGTACACATACGCCACATAATGGCCGGCTGTGTGGGCATTAGATCTGCCAATATATCACAAGTTTCACCCGGACGCAGGGACGGCACATTGATGCGTTGCGTCTGTATTGGCGACGTTAAATAACAACCGTTTGGCCAGCGTTCGATGCCATCGTTTTGCAGCTGAAATGCCTGTTGTTGTGCATTCACATGCTGGCCCTGCACGATCTTCATCGATGGCAGCAACTGCAGGCTACAATAGTCCAGATAACAGCCGACGGCAGTCTGCAAGCTCCTGCAAGGAGGGTCACGGGAATGTTCAATGGATTGCAATTGATGTGCATGTGGAGATTCGCTTACCAGTTGCTCATCTCTAGATAGAAACGTGCCGACTCGCGGTTCATTTGATTATTCATTAGACTCTGGAACTGGCTGATCAAATCCTCGTGATCTGTGGTGCCCATACAGCTGAACTGCTGCAGCAGCTGTGAATCAATGTCGCAGTCATTTGTTGGCAGCGCCGTGCCGAGACCTTTGATTTGCGTTGCTTGTGCGGGTGCGGATGGTGGTGGTGGCAAAGGTAACGATAACGGTAGCGCTGAACTAACGGCTGGCACAACTGAGGAGACAACAACACCTGTTCCTCCACCTCCACCTCCACCTCCACCCCCAACCGTGCCCGTGCCCGTCGTTGTCGAACCAAGTCCGAGTGTCGCTGGCAATGGTATCGCAATGTTACTCATCTCCATCATTGGATTGGTTGTTGTTGTTGTATTTGTTGTTATGCCAAACAATGGTTCGCATTGCATGTCCTGCAGCAGTTGCTGTTGTTGTTGCTGCTGCTGGGCCTGCTGTGGCAGCGTAGTCTCTGTTACACTCTGTGATTCGTAGTTTTCCTCCACATCCATGACGGCGTCTTTGCTCCTTCTTGTGAGAATGCGTCAAATAATATTTTTCACCTGCTATATTGAATTGTGAAATGTAATATGCGTTGTTAGCGTATTGTTATTGTGATCTTGTTGTTGTTGTTGTCGTTGCTGCTGCTGCTGTTGTTTCTTCTATCATTACTATGCAAGAAGACAATGGGGCACGACGTATATGAACCTTCTTCCACTTATGTTGTGATCCAGCACAATGTTGCCTATTGATGCACTAGACTCGCGATTGATTATTTGTTGCACATTTATATGGTTCGTATCCCTGCACTTTTTAGTTTTTCATAAAAATAGACTAAAACATTAAAAAAGCAGCAACAGTGCGACAATATATGCAGTGTGACCCCGATCGGTTTAACGTTAAAATCAAAAAATGTTTTTGCTCGAAAATACTAAAATATACCAAAATCTAACATATGCATGTACACACTGTTATCAGTCATGTTACGCTAACATCGATAACACGCATATAACAGTGCACTTATTAGAACAAAGCGTAATCGATGAAGATGCAATCGATAAATGTCTCCATTTTTAAATTGTTTACCTTTTCAGGGTCAATTTGAGAAGTAATGAATGAAAATAGAAAGAAATAAAGAAACAAGACACAATTGGTATTGATGATTCGTTTAAAATACTTGATTCAAGACATGGATAATTTCCTTGTTTACTGAGCGGGCGACATACAAAATATTTTGTTTTGTTTTTGCTTTTTGTTTTCTTTTAAGCTTAATTCTAAGGAAAAGTAAAGAATTGATGCTTGTGGAATAATTGAATGCTCGTCTATGAATGCCATATCAGGTTAATTTGTTCAGAAAGTAGTTGCCAATGCTGGATGAGAAGAATGAGCTCCGTTGGCTTAGCGATCCCGGAAGAGAACCGAATGCAGGGCATCAATATCCACCTCCACCCCCGATGAGTTTGTGGTGACGGTGCGAGATCTGCAACGAGAGAAAAGGATCATTAGCTCAGCTCAGTAATCAATAATTATTCCCCTCACTCACCTAGCCGAGTGAGCGGCACGATTCGAAGAGTGTGGATTGACCAGGACACAGTGCATGGGCTGTCCATCAAATTCCCGCTGATGATAGGCCTCCACAGCCATTTCAGCATGCTCCAGAGACTTGTAGATGACCTCAGCGGTGCCAGGACGCACCACATGCGCATCGTACATGGGTCCAATGTCATTGAAGAGCTCTCGTATGTCCGATGTGGTCACGTTGCTGTGTAGATTGCTCACCAACAGTCTATAGCCAGGCTTATTATTGACCACACTCAATGGCAACGGCATCGAGGACATTGTAGGCGGACTGCGACGCCCGCCGCCCCCGTGCAGCGAAGACAATCCGCCCTTGGACTGCCCACTACCGTTCTCATTGGCATAAATGCCCTGCGAGGCGCGTCGATCTGGTTCGCCGCCAAAGAGACGAGCACGCAGCGATTCGGGTAAATTGGAGGTAGCCACCAGATTACGCTGTCGCCGCTCAAACAGCTTCTCCCCATTATCCAGAGGGCCAACATGTGGTGGTGGCGGTAGCAGCGATGGACGCTCCACACGATTCCGAGCCGCTTCATAAATTGCAAATGGATCTCCGCTAGTAGCCGATGATCCAGTAATCTCCACACCATCCATTTCAAGATCGTAGCCATCGAAGCCATGTCCCATTCTGGAGCGTGATACAGTCGGCGGACTGCTGCTGCTGTAGCTGGAAAGGTGCAGCGTGCGAGCGATTTCCTCTGGAAGAAGGATGAAAGATTGAGCATGAGATGGAAGAGGCACACTCTCAATGATAGTAGTTACCATCCTCCAGGTCCTGCATATTGTCATAGTCCACATAGCCGCGTGGCACAAATGGTTTGGCTGCAGCATTGAGGCGACTCGAGACCGACTGATATGACCCCGACCTGCCGCCAAGTGGTCCGGACTTGTAGGGGCCACCATGTGTGTGCGCCAGATCATCCTTGGGATTCCAGAGTGTTTGCACTAGGCCACCACCCGAACGATGATTGTCCATCATTATAATGCGCTGACCAAACCTTCCCTCATGCACTCCTCCACCCCCATCTGATCGCTGCTTTCGCGGTGATTGATGCGGTGGCAATGGCATGGGCAGCGGCATGCGCTCCTTCTTCCGCTCGAGCAACACGTTGCGGGCATCTATGCCCGAGTCACGGATATTCTGATTAAGTATGTCGCGTGCATCGACAATTTTGGCGCGAGTCTTCTGTATGATCTTATTACGGGCATCAAAGGTTTGTGCTGGACGTACTGGGAGGGGCTTATTGACCGGTCGTCGCGCCTTCATGTGTACGGAATTGCTGCGGGTCGAGACAAATAAATGTTGGATAAATCAACGCCATTTTCTTTTCTTTTCTGGGTGTTCCACTTACAGCTTCTTGTCCCTGCCCTGACGGAGTGGGTTCTGTATGCGCTTGCGCTCGATTATCTCATCCAGACTGAGGTCCACGTCCATTGTGCTAGTTCTATTGGTGTCGTCGTCTCGCGCACTTGTTGAGCTCTAATTAAGTTTAAGTGCTGCAATTCATGCAGTTAATAATGCTATATTGCATCAATTTTTGCTATAGTCAATGTGTTGTTGCCTTCGCTGCTGTCAGTGAAAAGAGTCAAGCGGCTGCCAGGGATGCTAAGTGCAAACTGTCGTCGACATTAGATGAGTCGATATATTTGAGCATTGTCGATAGGTTTCAACGAAGTTATTTATGATTTGACATTTATTGACATAAAACTCAATAAAATTTAATAAACTAAAATACAAAACAATATAATATCTAATTTTATTAAGTTGATTCTGCCACCGATAAGTGAGTTTTAAGAACTGTTATGGTAGCAAAAGTGTGACCAGTCACATAAAAATGTGGTATCTCTCTCTGCCTTGGTTTCATATACTAAACATACTTAATGCATTTTGGTCACATTGCAACGAAAAATCAGCCGGTCCGGCCATAAATAATAATAAAAGCAGCATTCGTTTTAAGTTTCTTGCATAAAATTGTTATCGTTATTCGCAACGAGAGACTTATTATAGGTAAATATTATCGCATATGTAATCGCATTAGTCGTTCATCGACCATTGGCAATATTTGTTAATAAATTACGACAACAACAACAAGTGTAGAAGATTTCCAAGTGTACAATGGTTAAACTTTTATTTGTATTTTATTTGTTTTTATTTAAGAATTTTAAATTACAAAAAAATTTGTATCACAATTAGTATTATTTTGTTTTGTCCATTTCATTTTAAATAGTTTAATAATTGTTGATGTTGCGGGGAGCCCAAACGATGATGTTATTGTTCTTCTTGCTTGTGTTTGTTTTTCTCTGTGTTTGTGCGTGTGCGGGTGTGTGTGTATGTTGTGTATATTACATGTGACATGTACGTGCAGAGGCGCTCAATGCCCGCGATGATTTGGAATGCCTGCAGTGAAACAGACAGAGAGAGAGATAGAGACAATGATTTAGGGATATTTGCAGGAATTTCCCTTTTGGGCACTTACGACGTCTACAGTGGCGTCCTTGATAACCGTGCTGGCACTTGCAGCCCTTGTTGCCCAGACAGATCCCTCCGTGGCTGCACTTACAGGTGGATCGCTGTTTCCGTCCGATTTCACAATGATCGCCGCGCAGCCCATTGGGGCAGCGGCACAGATTGTTGCCAATGCAACGTCCGCCATTCTTACAGGGTATCACACACTTGGCTAAGGACAAAGCATATTTAGTAAGGGGATATAGAGAAGGGGCGAGGCGCGGATTCACTTACAATATTCACAATGTAGCCCATAGTAGCCCTTGGTGCACTGGCACTTGTCCTTCTGTATGCATTTGCCGCCATTCATGCACTTCTCCTTGCAGATACCTGTGGATAATGTGAAATCTCGTTTATTTCTCTTGCAGATCATGTTGCGAAACATCTCCAACTGGCAGCTAGTCCGCCTCTCGGCCAGCTCTGTACGTTGCAGCAGCCAAACAACAACAACAACAACAGCTACGCCTCCTTCTCCTCCAGAAGATGCTCCTGCTGCTCCTCCTCCACTGCGTGCACGTGCCAATGCACTAACAGATGAGATCATACGTGTGGATCATGCTGGAGAATTGGGCGCCGATCGCATCTATGCTGGCCAAATGGCCATACTGGGCAACGGGCCGATGGGCAAGACAATCGGGCACATGTGGGAGCAGGAGAAACATCATCGCCAGCAATTCGAGCAGCTGATACAGCAGCATCGCGTGCGACCCACCATAATGACGCCCATTTGGAATGTGGCTGCCTTTGCGCTGGGCGCTGGCACTGCGCTGCTGGGCGAGAAGGCAGCGATGGCTTGCACGGTGGCCGTGGAGACGGTCATTGTGGAGCACTACAACGATCAGTTGCGTCAAATTATGGATTCACCCAACCCCGACAAGGTAAGCGAGAGATGAGATCACAAGACAGAGAGAGAGAGAGAGAGAGAGAGGAACTGAGCTGATCACAATTGTTTCTTCTTGCTCTTTCAGGAGCTGCTGGCCACCATCACCAAGTTCCGCGACGAGGAGCAGGAGCACCACGACACTGGCATCGACTGTGGAGCAGAGCAGGCGCCCTTCTACAAGGCCATGACTGAGGTGATCAAGTTTGGCTGCAAGACGGCCATAGCCATCTCGAAGAAGATCTAAATCCAAGCCCGACCAATTTATACCTTATACAAATCAACTAATCTGCTAAGCATTAAAGATATGACGCCAAACTTAAACTGTACTTACCACCCTCGCACTGTGTGCCTTGGTAGCCCTCGGGGCAGGTGCAGACCGACGGCTCGGTGCAGTTGCCACCATTGAGGCACTGCGGAAAACAGAACGCCGTCTCGCAGTATTGGCCCGAGTACCCCGGATTGCAACGGCAGATGCGATCGTCCGTGCAGTAGCCGTTCTTTCCGCATTTCAAACCGCATTCTGGATCGGGAGCTTAAGTTTTTTTAGTTTATATCGAGCGTTATATATACCATATATATATATTATAGTTGTTTTCAAGTTTGTTTATGCGAGAGAAGAACAAGAAGAAGAGAGAGAGAGAGAGAGAATTGTGTGTGTTGTGTGTGGGTAAACAGGCTTAGGCTCAAAGTAATACAAAGAGTTGACAACAAAAACAAATTTCAAGCGAAATGTATGGGGGAAATGGTCGAAATCGGTGCTATATAGTATATATATAGTATATTATATATCAAGTATTAGAGTATGCATATTGTATTGTATATCATATGTATGGTAAAGTATGCATGTGGTATAGTATATATCGTATACTCGTAGTATGCTTTTAATATATGTAGTAGTAGTATACATATAGTATATATATATATATATGTATGCATATAGTATAGTATATATATATATTATAATAGCACACAAAAGAAAGAGAGAAGCTGTAATAAAGTTACGAACCTTTTAGAGTTATATAGTATAATAAGAGAGTTGCTACTTTGAACATGAAGATATATGTTCTTCTAACTACAGCACGACAATTTCAATTGATAGTTTAGTAGCGGAAGAATGTGTATATATGTATATATATTTATGAATATAATATCTATAATATTATAACTACAATCCTTTCTAAGAATCAAAAAACAACACAGATACATTCTATTATATAATATAATGATATAAACTGTTATAATCATATAATCTATATAATAGATTAAATCAAAAATAGTGTTTTGATACTTAGAAAGGATTTTAAAGATGATATACCATATAAATATATATATATATATTTATATATCTCTCTTTAGTATCAAACGTTACCCCTTAAAGTCGCAAAAGTAGCTTTAATTTATAGATCGAAGAACATTAGTTGCACAAAGATTCCTAGCTATAAAGCAAGAGATAAATGAAGAATATGAAGTTTGTGCTCAACTCAGATACGATAAAAACCGGACAGTATAGCACATTACTATATACTTTAATAGAGGCAGGTAAATGATAGGGGGAAATGTAGGAAATGTGGCAGAAAATGCTCAAGACTGGCAGATGAAGATTTGAGGAAAGCAACTTAGGTTGAGCTTAAGCATTTTTGGCCGCAAATCAAGTTTGGGTTTTATGGTTTTGTTTTCTGTTTTGTGTGTGTGTGTGTGTGTTTAAAGCATTTTTTAATTGACTTTTCGTATACACTACCTTGCAGAGTTGTTAGTGAAGTAGGGTTGGAAGCGTCTATATCATACACACCTCTATGTGCGCATTCCTTTTTGAAGTTGAGACGAATGGGTGTGCCCGAGAGCGGCTTGTTCTTTTTGGTCTGGATCTTCAGGCCCACACTGAACTGAGCGGTGCCCGAGCTGTTTCCGGTGCATGGCAGGAATATGCTGAAATCTAGCTTGGATCGATAATATTACGATCGATACGACGATAACTATCGGTATACTTATGCTCCTCCCACTCACAATCTTTGCCACTTACTTTTCTGCTCCTGCGGTATGCGGCCCCGTTTGCTGATCGACAACGTTGGCGCCTTCAATATGCTCTCGTCCAGCGTCTGCAGGCGATCAAAGTCGTAGAAGTATTTGCGCTTGCCCGACTTCCATGTGAAGTTAACATAGTTAACCTCGGATGGTATCACCAGGTAATTGTAGACTGTCGTATCCCGCATCTCGTTCGTCACGCGATTATTGTGGATCGCATAGATGCGTTGCGCATAGGCCTGGGGGAAGTAAAGGGCTGTGGGTAGGAAGAAAGCGAGAGAGAGATGACGATAAGATACCGATAAGTAGAAGGGAAGTACGATTAGAGTCCTGGACACTTTTATCACTGATTACAAATGCGTAAGGCAAGCAGGAACTAAGATTATAATAAGAGGAGATCAGGAAAGTTGTATCAATGAGAAAGACAACCAGGAACTAGGGTTAAATGTGAACCAGTGCGAACCGTTCCGGGCTAAACTTGCAGAAGTTGTGGGCAATCAATACCAGAGCTGGAATAAGTGAACTAGTTCGTAGTGCACTTTATACTAATTGCTTAAATTTCCTTCCCTAACTTCTAATTCCTTTCACGAACCGATTCAGTGCTAGTTCTAGAAGCTCCTAACTTTATAACAGGCAAAGTGAGCTGATCAATTGATCTGCAGTTTATAGTTGAACCAAAAAGTGTCAAGTTGTAGTAGGTCCAATTGTTAAACCAATTCACGAACCGGTTCAGGTCTAGTTCAATATTAAAATGAGGAAAGTTTCAGGGCTATACATTGATTTTATGTTTGTAGACTAACCAAACCAAGAACTGTCTAGTTGTAGGAGTAAATTGCCTTACTTCCAATTGTTAAACCAATTCACGAACCGGTTCAGGTGTAGTTTTATATTAAGTTGAGAAAGGTTACAAGGTTCTCAATAGTGTCGGTGTTTATAGTTAAACCAAACCAAGAATTGTCTAGTTGTAGGAGTAAATTATTCTTTCCCTAATTGTGGAACCAATTCACGAACCGGTTCAGTGCTAGCTAACTTTATAATGGGCAAATTGTGATAAGTTCAAGGTTTATCAATTGATTCGAAGTGTATACTTGAACCAAGAACTAGTCGCATTAGTTAATTGACTTCCTCTCACTTGTTTAACCAATTCACGAACCGGTTCAGGTATAGTTCTATATTAATAGGAGGAAAGTTCCAGGGTTATCAATTGATTCAAAGTTTGTAGACTAACCAAACCAAGAGCTGTTTGGTCGTAGGAGTAAATTGTCTTTCTTCTTATTGTGAAATCAAATCACGAACCGGTTCAGTTCTAGTTCTGGACTTCTAACTTTCTAATAGGCAAATTGACGAAAGTTCCCAGGATTTCAAATTGTTTTCAAGTTTGTCATTGGACCAAACAAAGAACTGTTTAGTACTTATAGTTAATTGCCTTCCTGCTAATTGTGAAAAAACCAATTCACGAACCGGTTCAGTTCTAGTTCTAGACCCTTCCAACTTATAATGGTCAGGATTTCATATTGTTTCCAAGTTTGTAGTTGAATCAAACCAAGAACTGTTGTTAAACCAATTCACGAACCGGTTCAAGTCTATGTTCAGTTGCTCCCTCACTCACCGGTCAACATCTTGAGCTGCTGATCGCTTATCCACAGCGAGAGACCCGTCTCCTCCTGGCGATTGTGTCGATTATTGTGGGTGTTGCCACCAGCACCCTGTGATTTCTTGCGCTGACGATTTCCGCCTGCGCCTCCGTGACCTCCTCCCCCTCCTCCTCCTCCACCGCCTCCTCCACCTCCACCTCCATTGCCCACACCAAGGCTGCTGTCGTCGGGAAGCTCGATATCTCCGTCTGTGCCTTGACTGTGATTCTCCTCGGAACTATCAGAGTCGCCTCGTTTATTTTTGTTGTTGTTGCTGTTGCTATTGCTATTATTGTTGCTGTTGTTGCTGTTGCTGTTGCGATGTTGCTGGTGATGCTGGCGACACTCGATCTGGCCAATGCAGAGGAAGGCCTGCACGATCAGCGCCAGATAGAACCACTTGACAAAGCAACCAAATCCGCGTTGTGGCATATTTCTAAAAGGGAAACAGAAACAGAGAAACAGAAAAACAAACAAATTTGCAATTAGAGATCGCAGATATTGATGGATGATGATCGTAGCCACGTATATATAGTGGGTTTTGATTGTTTGCCTTGCTCACTACTATTTGCTTGCTTTGGAGGCCTCCCTCCTTTAGCAAATATAGATAAGTGTTCATCAAACACAGCCGCATATCGAATCCGATATCCAACAGCGTACAAAACGAAACTCATATGCGAATCCACACAAACAGTTCATATCGCAAATAGACAACTGTGTCTGTCTCTCTGTCTATATATATACATATATATATAGTCAGTACACTACACAGCTGCCTCAATCCATTAATAAACATGCTAACACTTAAAAATCCATACATAATTGCGGTTTTTGCTTGAACCCACTGTGAACCGGTACGGAGGGAAACCAAATTTAAGCTGAGTACTTAAAAAAACCAAGAGCAACAGTCGAGCGGCAAGCGACAGTGGGATGCCCTTCGCCCTATGTTCCTATGTATGTACACATATACATATGCACATGCTTTAAAACTATTTCCGACAGATGGCGCTCGCGCTCTGCCGCCTTCCTTGTTAGCCAACACAAGCACTTGCTGACATGCTCATACTTTCTTGCATAACTTCTGTGTTTATTGTCCGATCGAATTGAAATTAAGAGAATACTAAGATATTTTATTCAGCTTAGTATATGTTAAAGTCAGACAGTTTTATCTTTTATACGCCGCTTACAAATCAACTTTAAAAATTTAATAATTGATTTGCGGGGGCGCTGGGCTTGGCACCTAATATTTGAAATAAACTTGAACTGCGCAGAGTAGACAGGAAACTTTCTGCCAAATTTGGTAACTCTAGCTTTTATAATAGCTGAGATCTGTGTGTTTACACAGACAGACAGACAGACTGCTCGGCTCCTCTATTGATGCTGAGCAAGAATATATATACTTTATGGGGTCTGCCCACAAAGTTAGTATACCCTTTTTTGATCATTTTAAATAGTCGAACGGTATAAAAAGGCTACCTTCGCATGCCGCAGCTTCTATACTCTTGAAAGTTCTTATATTCTTCAATCGTTCCCATACTATATATATACTTGTATAATGCTGCAGAATTGACATTGTGTATATTAGATATTATGTCTTACTTTGATTAGCACAGACAAGTTAAGTTATTTCTAAAATCAAAACTTGTTTTCATACAAACACCTTCATTTCGGCCGATTGTTCCTATGGCAGCTATATGTTATAGTGAACCGACTTTGATAAAACTTCATATACATATTATATATACAGAAAAAATCGGATGTAGCAAATTTGGTTACAATATCTTGACAAATTACAAAAATCGGCCGATAGTTTGTATGACAGCTATGCGATATATCGCTGCGGTCCGGCTCGTTCCGATTTATATATAGCGTGTGGTAATAAGAAGCATGTGTGCCAAGTTTCCTCAAGCTAGCTCCAAAACTGAGAGACTAATTTGCGTTGCAACAGACGGACACACGGATATACGGACAGACGGACAGCGCTAGATCGACTCCTCTGCTGTTGTTGATACACAATAGGTTCGAAGAAGTCTCCTAAGCTGCAAACTCCTGGCCATAATGAATATACCCTCTGCAAGTTTATAGGCTAATTTGACTCCTCGTTAATGCTGATTCAGTATATATATACTTTATAGAGTCGGAGATGTCTCCAAAATGAAAATATACGCCATGCAAGAGTGTAAAAAGGTTATAATTTACACAGTTCCAGCTTTATAGCCCAAGTCATCACAGAGTTACGAGCCTAAACCAACTGTGAACCGGTTCGCAAACTTTCAAAAGACGCTAAACTGTTTCCTATTTCAACTTATAACTGGGGGAGCGAAGAAGGCAGGGAGGGTCAGTGAAGTATGCCGTTGAGAATCGCAAAGAAAGGCGAGATTTAAGGGGATTGCAGGAGGATTGTATAAGAGTAGAGGGTATTGCATGCAATCAATTAGAAAGCCGAATAAC
The DNA here is from genome assembly GCA_018904165.1 of Zaprionus camerounensis. NCBI lineage: Eukaryota > Metazoa > Arthropoda > Insecta > Diptera > Drosophilidae > Zaprionus > Zaprionus camerounensis. The sequence continues at coordinate 1,460,758 of JAEIFS010000731.1, forward strand.
TATAAACCGATCATTAATGCAGGCTCCTCAATCAGGTAAAAAATCATTAGCACTTGGTACTTGCTGGAAGAGGGGTTTGCCAACAAGTGAGTACTCATTTAGACAGTGGGACAAGTCTGCAGTGGCGTTGGCAGGGGGGCTGAGTGAAGAGCCACTGATGTGTTCAGATCATACAGAGATCAATGCAGAGATCGAGTATATACATAGGTACCTACATATATAAAGGTTGATTTTTTAGCTATTATCTTTTTGGCAACACTGGCTTAAACAGCTGAGCCACGTTTCGTGTTTTCTATCACTGTCAAACATCTTCAGTTTGGTCTATAATTTAAGCATGAATCTTACAGTCAGTTACAAACGAACACCGCGCTGCAAATTATTGTATTTGATTATCAAAATGTGTGCGTCTGTAAAGAAAGTTCATCGCGCTTCTTCTTTCATTTCTATGGTCAGTTTAAGCGACCCACTATAATTATGACTAAATTTCTCATCAAATTTACATTGTTGGACATTAAACGAACAACACGCTTACGTAGAGTGCGAACTGAAGATACTATCGCATGAAATAATCTTCACATATTTAATTATTTGCAACGTACTATCGATTCAAATAAACATTTCATGCATTTCTCTGAATTTTATGTGCTATTTTTTTGAAAAACTTTCCTATAGCTGTTAAAAAATCACACTTTATTTACCTTTACCTACACACTTTACATATTTTCCTACACTGCAACCCCCCCTTGAAATGAGCCCTAGCTGCGCCACTGTGTCTCTTCAGTGCTCAACATCGTAGCACGTACTTCTCTTATAAGATGAATGAGCGCAACGAGAGGAGTGCTGAAGGTGCCTTGTAATGCGATCAAGCCTGACGATAATGGGGCACTTGTTGAGGATAATAATGACAGGGGGGGGGGTCAGCTGAAGGGGTACTATTGACCAAAAAAGGACTATAACAATTGAGCTGATGTGATCTTGTGCAATTCTTCTGCACGGGGCAATTAAATGAAGAAATATAATTGATTTCTGCTGCGACAAGTCTGCTGGGAAGCAAATCTCCAGCGGGTTTCGAAGAAATCTTCAGAAGAATTCTTAATTATGCTTAATTTGCGCTTTAATTGCGCAAAATGTTTCTGCAATTAAGCGAGAGAGAGAGAGAGAACGATTTCATGTTCGTGTTTCTTTTTTCGGGTATTCAACAATTCTCCCACAATTCGTCTTCACGTGACGGAAGTCTTCGTTGTCTTTTTGTTTTTGTCAACAACGCAGTTTCTTAAGCATATATAAAAAAAGACGCATAAAAATAACTATAAAATATAAAAATAAGTCAAATTTGTTTTGACTTTTTCCTTTGTATTTTGTATTTTAATTAATGCTCATAATGCAGATGATAAGGTCCACAGATGATCCAGATGATTGTGGCAGGCGCACACACACACATATGTAGAGAAGAGTGCAGAGTCACATGCGTCGTCTAATCACTTACACTGAGAGAAAACACAGCTAAGCGGCTACACAGACTAGCTCGATTGTTGGGCTTAATTGTTTATGCTCTCTACACTCGAAGAAAGACGAGACAAAGTCTTCATCAATATAGAGTGTCCCTATTATTATTACCTTATTATTTTTATGAAGTTTAATATTCTAGAATGTTAACTCAATTCTCTTATATAAATTATTGGCTTGAAATGTTTCAAAATGTCACTAAAACTTGGGGAAGAACATGAATTAATAATAATAATAATATTTATATAAGGTGTGTTTCAAAGTAAACAGGAATTTTTTGAATCTAGCGCCCTCTAGTGGCGCCATCTACAAGCATACTTTTCATACTCAATAGAAGTTCAAATAACTGAAACATTTGTTTTCATTAAGAAACCTCAAAATGATCTTAAGCTTACTAAATGTAATCAAATTTATTCTACTTTTGTACTTTTACGAGTATTTGTTGATTGATTTCTCTTAGATATTTAATAAACATTGTGTATATTTAATATTATGTCTTACTTTGATTGGCACAGACAAGTTAAGTTTTTTCTAAAATCAAAACTTGTTTTCATACAAACACCTTCATTTCGGCCGATTGTTCCTATGGCAGCTATATGTTATAGTGAACCGACTTTGATAAAACTTCATATGCATATTATATATACAGAAAAAATCCGATATAGTAAATTTGGTTGCAATATCTTGACAAATTACAAAAATCGCCCGATGGTGTGTATGACAGCTATATGATATATCGCTCCGATCCGACTCGTTCCGACTTATATATAGCGTGTGGTAATAAGAAGCATGTGTGCCAAGTTTCAACAAGCTGGCTTAGATATTTAACAAAGTTTCTTTACATTTAAGTTATCAAAGATCTCAGTCTGCAATCTAATTAGAAAATTGTATCATTTCTTTTATAACTCAGCTATTTCTTTCAGTGTGTGCATTAACCTCAAATTGAATTTAAGCTAAGTTGAACTTTATTAATAATAAATATTATCTAACTAGATATCTTAGATGGATTACATATATAGAATTGTATAGTTCAAGGTTTACCATAGAAATATTTTATGGTATTTCATGGTAAATCATGGTATGTTATGGAATATTGTTGTATATTATGGTATATTGCAGTATATTGAAGCAGATCATGGTATATTATAATATAGCACGAGATATATCGTGGCTTATCATGGCATCTCATGGTAAATAATGGTATATTTTAGAATGGTATATAATGGAATATAATACTATATTATGGAATATCATAGAATATTGTGATATATCATGATATATTGCGGTATATTGTAGTATATCAAGGTATATTATGGTATATTATAGGATATCATAGTATATAACAAGGTATATCATGATATATTTAAACGTATATCATGATATACGATGGTATTTTTGTGATATATCATGGTATATTTGTGGTATATTATACTCTATTTTAGTATATACTGGTGCATTATGGCATATCACGCTACATTATGGCATAGCTAGCTATATATCAAGGTATATCAAGCCATATTATTGTATAAAATGGTAAATATCTTTTTCATTGCTAACATTATCAATCTCTCTCTCTCTCTCGCTCTGCTGCATTGGTGCATGAAATGATGAAGATATGCCCGTTTAGGGTACACTCTACCCTAACCCAGACATGGCAGCAGGGGCAGGGGTACAGACAGTGAGAGAGGGGGGGGGGTACATTCTATATAGAGATCTATACATAATTGCTCTGACAGCAACAAGCGACTAAAAAGGACAGATTAACATTTTAGCGTGAAACCGAAGACACAAAAAGAGCAGCAACAATAACAACAAGACAACAACAACAACAACAGCAGCAGCAGCAGTAGCAACAACAACAACAACAACTGCTGCTGCTGCTGCTGCATCGGCTGGTCAAGCAGCAACAGCAGCATCGGCAGCAGCAACAATTTGTTAGCTCTTTACGATTATTGCCTTTCTCACACCTTATTACCAAGAAAATAAAGAGGCAGCAACAACAACAACAACAGCAACAACAAATAAGGCGACAATGAAATGTGAAAATAAATAAAAAAAAAGAGACACAAGAAGAAGAAGAAGAAGCAGCAGAACACGACATACAGTGGGAAACTAAGAGAGCTGAGAAGCTGCTGAAATGATGAGCAGACCTCAAGGTGCCCCCTGCCCCTACACATGCAGCTACCCCTACCCCCCCTTGCCACACCACGCCCCCCTGCTGTTGCCACGACAAGTTTCGGAGTTGTTGTGGAAATCGCATGCTCATCTGGCCATAAACAGGCACTCCAAATGGAGATGGAGAGAGACAGGCAGAGGAGAAGAGACACACACAGACAGAGAGAGAGAGAGAGAGATCGTAAACAATCTTTACACAATATAAATGACAACAACAAACACAGTTGGAACAAGAAGCAGCAGAACAAGAACAAATTGTTGCCAAAAGGAGACGACGAAGGACGCAGAGGCAGAGGCAGAGGCAGACGAAGGAGAAGCAGAGGCAGAGAGAAGGCAACAATGCTCCGGCCTGGCCTGGCCTGGACTCTGCGCTGTCGCTGCGCCCAATTCAACAAGCTACCGATTAAAACGATGCTAACAACAACAACAATAACAACAACAACAATAACAACAACAACAACAACGTTGACCAACACTTGCAGCGTTGTTTGCTTAATGAAAAACACAACAAAAACAACAACAATGACGACTTGAGAGCACCCAAAAAGGTAAAAGAAGAACCAAATAAAACACCTTCAACAAATACTCTCAGCACGTATTCCATGCCTAGTCAGAGCTAAAGAAAAAGGGGGCAGCCAATACGACTGGCGAATGCACTACAAGAGGGAAGAGTGGAAATTAAAATTGGATTATTAAAGGTATTAATAATAGTATAAATTGATATTTAAGCGCATGAAATATATGTTTTTATTGATATTAATTGAATTCTTGATTGATTATTGATATTTCCTTTATTTTTTTTATTATATTGATTTTCTTTTTATTGATTATTGATATTTTATTTATTATATTGACTAATTTTCTTTTAATGATTATTGATATTTTATTTATTAATATTAATTCATTTCTTTTTGATTGATTATTGATATTTTATTTATTTTATTTATTGATATTAACTGATTTCTTTTTGATTGGTTATTGATATTTTATTTATTATATTGATTTCCTTTTAATGATTATTGATATTTTATTTATTGATATTAACTGATTTCTTTTTGATTGATTATTGATATTTTATTTATTAATATTAATTGATTTCCCATTGATTGATTATTGATATTTTATTTAAACCCTATTATTTTTGTCTTTATATCAAAATATCGCATATATATTTTGGATATATTCTATATATTTCACATAATATTTACTTTTCACATACATTTAAGTATTTTCATTAGTTTTTAACTGCGGAAATGTTACGAATTTCTTGATAAAGATAAAAATATCCAAAATATTGGGTAGATTGATTGTATTATGTTGATAAATATCATAAGATAATAATGTGAAGAGAGTCTTCTTAAAAAATATATTTTTACTGATATTGATTGATTTCCTTTTAATGATTATTGATTTTATATTTATACCATATTATTTTTGTCTTTATATCCAAATATCGCATATATCTTTTGAATATATACTGATATTTCGCAGAATGTTTCATATAATATATACTTTTCATATATATTTTTGTATTTTTATTAGTTTTTAAACTGCGAAAATGTTGGGAATTTATTGTTGATACAAATATCAAAAATATTGGGCATATCGATGGCATTATGGTGATAAATATCATAAGATAATATAAGATAATAAAGAGAAGAGAGTCTCACAGTTGTGACCTGAATTATATGTGTTTATTTTGTATTAGAAGTTAAAGAGATCTGCAGAAAGATCATGTGGCATAGAATTGGTTCAAAACGTTGTTCCTTTAGATTCTTATAGGCAACATTATTAACCATTGATTGATTTGATTGAATCGAACAAACTGAACAAGAATGAATATACTACATGGGGTGGGATATATTTCCTTTAATGCAGAGAGTATACTAGTCTGAGCACAGAAGGAGTCACCTCCAGCCTAATTTAGTAAAGGGTGATTTTTTAAGAGCTATAGCAAAGTTTTTCAAAAAAAAACACATACAATTCAGAGAAATGCATGAAATGTTTATTTGAATCGATAGTACGTTGCATATAATTGAATATTTGAAGATTATTTCATGCGATACTTTCTTCAGTTCGCACTCTACGTAAGCGTGTTGTTGGTTTAATGTCCAACAATGTAAATTTGATGAGCTTTAGTCATAATTTGATGATGATTTAGTCATAATTATAGTGGGTCGATTAAACTGACCATAGAAATGAAAGAAGAAGCGCGATGAACTTTCTTAACAGACGCACACATTTTGATAATCAAATGCAATAATTTGCAGCGCGTTGTTCGTTTGTAACTGACTGTAAGATTCATGGTTAAATTATAGACCAAACTGATGTTTGACAGTGATAGAAAACACGAAACGTGCCTCAGCTGTTTAAGCCAGTGTTGCCAAAAAGATAATAGCTAAAAAATCAACGTTTAGAAGTCTTTCGGTTTCAATCTACGATGTTTTGATGGAACAATCGTTGACATTTCAGCAAGTCTGAAAGAATCATGAATCAATACGGCTAATAATGCTGCCTGACCTTCCACATACTGTACTGTAGTTCTTCGTTTCAATTTAATCCATAATTGAAATAATAAATACTGAAAAGAGCGAGTAATATTCTTAAGATCATAGAATTCTCTTCTCTTCCTGCCTACATCTCTACATCTCTATTAATAGTTATATCAATAGATACATTAAAGGCCATTCCGCTTGCCTGTGGCCATATGCTTGACCCTTCTTCAAGGGTGTCGCCAAGATAGAAACACAGAGAGACAGAGAGAGAGAGAGAGAAGAACGGAGAAGAGCGCAGACTGTCTCCAAGTGGACTCAAGTGCCGCTGCCTGCGTCCGCGTTCGCATCGGGCTGGTCAAGTAGCAGGCGCGAGACAAGCAGGCTGGCCAAGACAAAAGCGACAGACGTAAACGAGGGAAAGCGAAGGGGAAGCAGAAGAGAAGGGGGAACATGTAGAATGATTGGAGAAGGGGAAGGCAACAGCAGAGTGGGTACAGAGGGACAGGGACAGACTTGCAGCTGTAGAAGAAGCTACTTCAGGGGGAACAGAACTTTGATTTCTGATTTTGCGATTGTGTGTGTGTGTCTGTGTGTGTGTGTCTGTGTGTATAGACATATATATGTGTGTGTATGTACATATATATGTACATATGTGTGTGTGTGTGCGGCGGCAACTCGATCGAGGAGTTTCGCAGACGATTCCATTTGTTTGCCGTCGTTTGCTTTGCTCACAGGAAACATTCAAGTGGCAGAGGCAGCAAGGCAGAGGCAGAGGCAGAGCCAGCACCGGTTCCCTCTCGCACTCTTCCTCTGGCTGCTGGCTGCTGGTCACCTCTGGCAGGAGTCGCAAGCTGGCAACCACATCGTGTGCCTTGTTGGACAATGACTTTCACGCCTTTCAAGCGCGCCAAAATGCAAACAGCAACAGCAACAACAACAACATTGCATACACAAGTGCTTGCACAGACATGTCCACACACACACACACACACACACACACACACACCTGCATACAGAGGCCTCTGGGGCGAGTGCAACAAGTACAGGCGGCCAAGTCGCGGCTAAGATAAACTGCGACGTCAACTGCGCTGCGACTGCGACGGCGACTGGACTTGCTGCCCGTGAGACAATGAGGCACCGCCAAAAGGCCGACTACGGGCACAGTACACTGTGCAAAAGTGGGAAGGAATTAATTAAAATAATAATCAGAAATTGAGTGCATGTATATAATATTTATATGTTAAAAAGGAATTGAATGCATTAATATAATATTTGTAGTGATAGCAGATTTTGTATATAAAATATGTTTATAGTTGAGAGAGAAAAATAAAATAGAAATGCAGTTGAAACAACAAAAATCTATTGCAGAATTACATACATATATAAAGCATAACATAATATATAAATATTTGTAGTTCATAGATAAATATTAAATAAACATGTTAAAGGGGGGATTATTATAAAATGTATTTGAAAATAAGTAAAACATAAAACAACAAATTGAAATGGAAATATATGGAAATATTTTAAATATTGAACAAAATATCAAATAAGGATGAAGTAGAGAATTACAAATTTTGAGAAACTAAAAATACTGTGAAAATATTTTCAATATTGAACGAAATATAAAATAAAGATGAAGAAGAGAGCAACAAATGAATTAAAAATCCAATAGGGATATTGTTAATGTTCGTAGAAATATCAAATAAAGACGAAGAAGGGAATTAAAAAGAAATTCAAAATGCAATAGACATATTTTGTATGTTTATAGGAATATCAAATAAAGATGAAGAAGAGAATTATAGAAAAAGGAAATTAAAAATAGATATATGTTTAATATGCATAGAAATATCAAATAAAGATGAAGAAAAATAAGCAAAACCATAAACTAGAGTTGGAGCAACATCAATTTTAAATCGATATTTCAAATAAAAAACTTAGCAAACATCGATGTTTCTCCAGATCTACAATCTAAACTGCATTAACTTTTTCCAAAAATTGATTATTGATTTAAATTGAATAAAAATAGAAATATCACTGATATAATAGTATGATGATATATACATAAGTTGTCACTGCATTTTGCGCATTTGGATGCCTATTTTAGATGAGGTTCTAATGCAAATGTGTGTACTGTATATTTTATATTAAAGCTTATTTATAAACCTAACCTCAATATAAGGCAAATCTAACCTCAAAGAGACTTGCACCTTGACGATCACACATGATTCACTTTATAAATATATGTACATATAAAAAATAATGCGCTTTGCTCTCATCCTAAGGGGTACTCTAATGTAATTATATATATTATATTTCAATTAATTAATTAGAATGTTTATAATTGCTTCATTATTGATACGCAATACTCGCAAATTCTAGAAATGTTCAGTTTAACTAGAAAATCGCAATGCAATTAACCCACTCAACCTTTTCGCAACGTGCACGGTGTGTCTGCGTCTGCACCTATGCGTGTGTGTCTGTGTGTATGTGTAAGTCTGTGTGTACTTATGCTTGAGGATCACTTAGTTCAAGCTCAGCTGATAGCTTCGGCTTGGCCTGCAAGCTTTGTATGTGCGCTGTCTCACTCACACAAACACACAGAGCTCAATTACCGCTCAGGGTCATGTTAAGAAAATGTCCAAAAACAGTCCAAATGACAAACACAACAACAAAAAGGGTTCATAACTTGCATTACGTAAGCGTTATCGATACTTTGTTAGCCGGCTTCGATTTTGTCGCACTTTCAATTTTGCACAAGGGGGAGCGAAAGAGTGAGAGACTGAGGAGAGGCGAGAACGAATGAAGGCAAGACAAGGCGAAGGCAGTGGCGCGTTCAATTTGCAAAAGGAAACATCGAAGTCGGGCCCGGGAACGTCATTATCGTTATCGGCCTTAACGATCATCGCTGCCGGCAGCACTGCTGCTGCTGCTGCGCTTTATTAAAATCGTTCGACAGGCAATCAAGTAAATGACGCGGCGAGCGCATATTAATTGAACGATCGTTCAGTTCGATCAATCGAATTGATATGAAAACCGTTGAAAGCGGCCAACTGAATGTTTCTCTTGCTGTTCTTGTTGTTGTCAATTTAAATTCATTTATTATTTAATGTAGTTCAGCACAATTCACAATTTAATTTGGCAAACAATTTTTTGTAAAACAATTTCAAATTTGATAACATTAAAAAAATATTATTTATTATTTTTTTTTTATGTATATTTTCACACACTCACACAACAGATCACAATCGGTATTTGAATATATATACGACAATATTCTGTTCAATTTACATTGGCTTAAAGCATTTATCGTGACAGAATGTGAAATTTGCAATTTCCGTTTGCCGAGAGGACTACGACGACTGCGACTGCGACGACGACGACGACGACGCAGTACCGTTCGAAACCGTTGACGAGTATTAACTTTTTGTTGATCTATTGCCGTTCGGTGTGGCCGGTCACGAGAAACGGTTGAAAACGACAAAATACCAACTCGCAATGTAAAGCGGCGCTTAGCAGTGGCAAATACCAAAACTCTGTTAATTAACATTCGACTGCAGCTGCTGTTGACGAACAGTGTACTTACTAACATAAGGGAAATATATTATGATGGCATATTTTTAAATTATATTGATCCTTCGATAAATGTCCCCCATTCACAAGGGAAATGTATGCAGTGCTGCTGTTTAATGGGATATTTTTTAAATTTAATGTCTTTTAATCGATCGATAAATAATTATCGTCTTTCCACCCCGTTTACTGCAACAAAAGACAAACCCTTGGCAGGGCAAATAGTTTTTAAAGGAAAAATACATATATTTTTGTAGCTATTTTTCTTACGAATAAATGTATAACATTTAGTTACATTTACAATTGAAAATTGCTCTACTTGGAAAACGAAAGTACGAAAAATACGTGACGATATAATGGATATAAAACTAATCAGTTAAGTTAAACATACAAATATATATGGATAGAGAAGACTTTTAAGAGAAGACAGAACGAACAAAATTACACAAGATACAATATATATGTATATATATATATATATGTATATAAAAAAAAAAACAAAACAAAAAAAAAAAACACGGGAAGATTGTTATTAACTTTAGCCTTAATCGATACATTTAGATTTCTTATGCATTTTCTTGCTCATGCTGCCGTTGGTAATATCTTTTAAAGTTCTTGTTGGTTTTACAATAGTTTAGTTTAGTTTAGTTTTAGTTAAGATTAGATTAGATAAGTTAAGATTAGATTTAAGATTACATATATATTTTGTTTAGATTACATACATACATAATAAAAATGTGGGTTATTAAAACTGGTAACTGATGTTCCGAAATACATATACATCAAAAATCGATAATAGGCACATACAAAGCAATGACTAAATCAGAGTTAACAGTTACACACGATTCATCAGATATACACATATATATATGTATATATATAAGCATGTATCTGCAACTGTGTGTCTGTTATACATATAATACATATACAGAGAGTCAAGTAACACTTTACTAATGCAATGTACATTTGTGTAAAGAGTTACTTGACAGACTGTATATGTAGTTTATATATGTGTTCATGTTAAAACATGTGTGAAATAGGTAAGATAGCATTACATGCCATACATCATATATAGGTCGATACATTGATCGCTCGATAGGTCGATAGGTTTGTCGGTTAGGTTGCAATTTTGATTCAATTTCAGTTTTCATGTATAGTTGCTGTACGTGTGTGCGTGGGTGTATATACATATATATACAGACAGTCGAGTAACACATTACTCAAATGTACATGTTAATGTTATGTACATATGTATGTGTAAGGAGTTACTTGACAGACTGTATATAGTAGCATATGCAGTGGATCGGTGTGTGTGTGTGTGTGTGTTAGGGCGAGGGTGAGTGTGCGTGTATAACAATTTTTATAAGCAGCACATACGTATACGTATGTATAATACATATATGTAGCTCGATTAGATATACATGAAATACTACTACATATATCCTAAAGACAGTCTTGTTTCTATGTGCGTGTGAGTGAGTGAGTGTTCTTCTCAGTAGAGACTCTCGGACGTGGAAGCTTTTACGACATGTGTGTGTGTCTCTGTGTGTGTGTGTGTTAGAGTATATATCATACATCATATAAAGATTATCAAGTAATCCGCTTAGCTTAACTAATTTACACTTTGTATAGTTTTAAAGGTTAGGTTCACTTCTTTTGCAACGGAATATATATATGTATATATATATATATATATATTTATGTATATGTAATGTGTATATATAATTTATTTTGTATATATATAAATATTTAGTTGGCTAAAAGCAAGTTTTCTTTTCTTTTTATAACTTTTCAAGTTGATTCGTTTTTTAATTGAGTGTGAACAGAATGCGGTCGCCTTTCCCTGCGAGTCTCCGGCTCAACTCTGTCCTGCTCTCTCTCCCTCTCTCACTCACATATTTGTCCCGCTTCAGCCCCTCTCGACTGTGCGTACAGTGCTGGCCATTTGTTTAGAACGTATGTGAGGTGGAGGTAAAATAGCGGTTGCAATAAAAGGTTCTCTTTATAATCGTATTTTATTTTGCCCTACACCGCAGGCACAACATAGAGAGCGAGACATGACAAGTGAGTAAGAGAGAGAGAGAGACAGACAGTAAGAGCGAGAGCGAGGGAGACAGCGTGAGTTTGTATGAGTGATGTTCCTTTTTCGTGTTCGCATTTGCTGTCTCTCTCTTTTCTTTTTTCTTGAGGTGATTGTTACCGTTAGCTTGGGCTTATTGACAACAAAAAAAAAAAAAAAAAAATACCACACACATTTAATATTAATATTTGTTCACTTTTTGTTTTTGTTTTTTTGGCTTTCTCTACACAAAACACGTAATATTTGTTAACATAGTTTTGAAAAATTCGTTGTAAATACAGTTACAGCAAAGTACAGTGGAGCATGTGAAGGCAGGCAGGAAGTAAGGAAGGATGCTAGGATATGCGAAAACCAACAAGGAAATAAACAAGTTTTCCATTACACAGAGCGTAGGTGTGTGTGTGTGTGTGTGTGTGTGTGCGATATAACGGTAACTACGTTATCCGAATTAGGTAGGTTGCTCTAACGAATACGAATATACATATATATATATATATATATATATATGATTATATACCATATATAAAGAGTAGAGTAGTCTTACAACATATTCATGCACGTTTAGTATATATGTGTGTGTGTATATATCATCATCATCATCATCAGTAGTAGTATATATATATATATATATATATATATATATTTCTTCTCATTTCTCTTTTGAACTACACATCTCGTATCGTTTTCTTCTCATTTTGTTCTCTTTGTTTTTTTTTTAGGTACATAAGCTATGTATCTGCATCTACAGCTATACATAATGTGTGTATATATATATATATATATATATATAGTATATAGAGTATATATGTTCTATATACTCTTAATAGAGTAGCGAACGATTTGACTCAGACCCAGTTAGAATAGTTTACAGCGTATGACATAAATGTCTAAAGTAGTTTGTATAACCATTGCACTATAAATGTAAGTTGGTGTTGTTGCTTCTCCTGATGTTGTTGTTGTTGTTGTTCTTCTTGTTCTTGTTGTGGTTGTCTGTCTGCAGACTAAAGACTTAATAGTTAACCTGACGTCGGCCACGTGGCTTGATTTTCTCCGATATCTGCCACATCTCCTCCTCGCCCATAAAGTCCTTGAAGTTGTCAAAGAAGCCAATGATGCGTTCATTCCGTTTAAATGGATAAGCGCTGAGAAAGAATGGAGTAAGAAATATGAATATGTTAGTGCATTACAGGGTATCTATGTATATAAATTACTTACCATTTCTTAAAGCGTTTCATATTGACAATAATGTTGTATTGCTGCCAACGCTTGGAAAAGTTAATAACCCCCTTGGACATATAGTCCTGATTGCCCACATGCACAAAGGTCAAGTCCTGCAGCACTAGACCACTGAAAACAAATGAAGAAGAAGGTTAGAAGAAGGACTTAAGCTCTCTCTTTATCTGACAGATAAAAGCAGAAGAGAATGAGAAGAGAGACTTAATCTCTCTTTCTCTCTCTTTGAGTGTACTCACATGTAGGGTATGCAGGGCGGATTGGTTTCGGCCAGGGCCTGTCTATACGCACGAAAGCTGGAACTCGAATCGATGAGAGCACAAAACAAGCGCACCTCCTCCGCAATGCCCTTTTGCCATTCCAATCTGTAGAAGAGACAACAAACACTTTGATTAGCAGAGCAAGTAAAGAGAGTTTAAGGCACGGTATTCTCTTATATTTAGCCATAAAGCAGCTAGTTTTAAAACCAGCTATAGTTGACTGTGCTCGACTGTGATTGTACCTGCTACCCGCCTGCACAGACTAATTTCTGCAATATAAAACTTCCACGTTTAGCATGTTTTGTGTTGCATACTTTAGGCAGCGCTTTGGAAATCAGTAACTCTTGATATTAAAGCTTAAATAACTTCTATGTTTATGATATGATGGCAACGAAATTTGCAGTTATCATTCGTACTTTGTTAGTTATTGTGTTTACCAAAAATGAACTATGCTGCATTGAAAGAACGCCTGAAATTCTTTTGTTTTTATCGATTTACAGAGGCGCAAAGGGGCGTGGCAACATCTAAATAAACTGCGTGCAATATTTATGTATTTTTGCATATTTTATTTTGGGTACTACCAGCTGTTATAGTCTCTGAGATCATGATTTTCAAACGCAGAGACAGATGATGAGGCCATATCGACTCGCCTGTTGATGTGATTGATTTTGTATACAATTTTTTGAACAGTTTATGACTCTGTGATTGCATTCTATCTTTTGTCAATTATTAGCTGGCACTTTTAGCTTGCTTATAAAAAAAGCGCGCGTAATTTTGTTTATATTTGTTTGTTTGGCGGCAATTTAAATATGGAGCCCACAAACGTGCATTTTCCTCATATTTTACTTTATTATTTCCGTAAAGGAAAAGAAGGAAATGCAGCTCGGGTTGCTAAAAAGTGACAAAGCTTTAAAAGAAACACAGTGTGAAAATTGGTTTGGGAGATTTGTCACTCAAAGACAAGCCACGTTCAGGTCGGCCAAGTGCAGTTGATGATAATGATATCAAGGCTTTAATCGAATTCGATCGTCATGTAACTGAGCGTGAGATTGGAGAGAAATTAAATATATAGCACAATCAACCATACATGATCATATGAACATATAATCATCGGTTTCTTTTCGGTCAACCCCATAGTTTGTGCTGTCTGCCACGCCTCCTTCTGCCTGTTACATATTGACACAAAGTTATATTACTCTTCTGCCCTATGGCAAATTGGGTGTACAAAAGACTAATCCCATTGGAAAACTGTGCATCGGAACGAAAGATGACAAATATAAATTAGATTTTCCCAATTCAAATAAAACACCTTTCCCTAGAGGGAGTCTTGGCGTACATACCTGCGTATAGGGCCCGAGTCGAGTGCCGATAATAGCGCCAAATATGAATTGTAATTGTTCATTTTGCGTAAATGTTTCATGATCTTAATAAACTTATTCACATGCTTCTCACGCTCCTTGGCATCGTGTAGTCGCAAGATTTTTGATCGCGCCCAATACGACATTTTGTTAAAGTGCTCGGTGAACTTATTGAGATTGGGTGATTTCTCCTCGCACTGATCTTTGGCAAATAATAATACTTCGGGTATTTCGATTTTCTGAAACAATTCCGCATCCAATAATGTCATCTGTTCGGCTATCTCCAATGACTTTAAGTCCAAGAGACTCAAGTGATTGCCGCTGCCCAGGCTGCCACTGCCAATGCCACCAGTAACGCCAAGTGGCATCGACTGATCGCGATGATCAAGCACATAGGCGCAGTAGGTCTTCTGATCCTTATACAATTTAACCTTTTCAACAAACTTGATGCGCAACAGTTTGGCCAAATAGAGTTGGCCAGAGCAGACCAATTGATAGACAAACTCCACAAGCAGACTGAGCAGTTGATTGGTTAGATCCGTTGAGCTGTGAGGATCGTAAGGTATGATCAGTTAAGTTAAGTCTTTCTCTCTCTCTCTCTCTGTACTTACGTTAGATCGTTGACAACGCGCACCAAGAGCGAGAAGGTCTCCTTGGCAGCCTTCTGCTTCTGATCGTGCACCTGACAGAAGAAGTATGTGTAGCGATGGGTCAGCTTCTCGATCACATCGATCGGCTGTATGAAGGTGCGAAAGGTGGTGATGAAAGCCTCGCTGAATGCTGCACGAACAAGAGGTACAACAGATGAGTTTTGATTTTGGATACGTTGACGTTGCTTCTTAGCATAAACACGGGGAAGTGTGAATGAATTATTTACAATAATGTTATGATTACAATGATTATGACTATGATTAGGATTACGATGTGAATGATTATGATGATGATGATGATGATGATGCCTACCATTGTCGGCAACCTTCTGCACGCGACTCGCGTGCACGATCAGTGCATCAATGTAGCCGCCTTTGACCTCGGGCCCATCTTCGTCCCTCTTCTTGAGTATTAGGTATGGCGTTATATCAATCTCCTCGAGCATGTTTGGCAATTGATTATCCACTTCCTGCTCCTCCTCATCCTCCTCCTCCTCACCAGCCAGCGACAGTTGCAGCTCTCCCACACACACCTCGTCATGGTGCTCATGATTGTCCCCTGTCAGCTCAACTTCTTGTAGTGCCAAGACTTCCTGCTGCTGTTCCTGCTGTGGCTCCATATCGATGGTGGGCGTGTTAATGGGCGTTGCTAGTGCCTCGGGTATGGCTACAACTGACTCATTGGGCAGCTGATGCGAATGACAATAGAAGGTACTTCCGCCAGCGTTCACATTCTCATTGCATCCATCCGGCAGTGCTGCAGATCCCTCCTCCTCTGTGCTGCCAACCTGCAAATCGTTGAGCTCTTCACTGACTGTCGTCATGCGACTATTGCGAACTGTTCCTCCTCCTCCTGTGCCTGCTCCATCTGCAAGCTGTGGCTTTGGACTGGCTGGGGGTGTTGTGATTATAGCAGGAGGCGTGGCCGATGGTTTGCGCTGTTTATAATTCTTGGGCGGCAGCGCTGGCGGCTGCTCCTGTTCCGCTGGCGACATATCCTTGCTGATAGGCATAATACTAAATGGAAAAGGGGTGGGGGGGGAACATTCATTAGTTATTCATTTATGCATTCATGCATTCATTCAGTTATGCTCTGCACTCACCTCATTGTCTGACTGTGCGATATGTTGCTGCGACTAACGTTGTACGCATGCATCGTATGTCGATGCTGTTCCACAGAGTTTGAGGTCGCCGAACATATCTCCATGTAGGCCAGGACTGTGTGCGCCGGCGGGGGGTGGTGCGCAAGGGGGAGAAGGAAAAGTAAATGCTGAGTAAAGTTCTACAAAATAGTATATATGTATAATATTTATGTATGCGGGAAGGGGCGCACTAGAGTTGACATGGCACGAGCTAATGTTGCTCTGGCTATCGTTATCAATATCGTTATCGATAATTCCATGTGTGGAAAGCTTCGCTTAAGTATCGGAGACAATTTAGTTATCAATAAATGTTCTCAAGGCGGCACGCGCTTCACAACAAACAACAAAAACAATAACGCAATGCATTTCCAGGGTATTTACTCAAGCATAAATTTCCAGGGTAGCTTTCAAAGGGAGGTTAAGGGGGTTAAAGGCAGCAACAACAAAAAAACAACTTGAAACAAAAACAAAAACAGCATTAGAGGGTAGCACGAGTTCTGTGTATACCGTTTCCATTTCATTGTTATCGGTATTGATTGTTATCGATTCTGATTGTTATCGATATTGATTGTTATTGATACCGATTGTTATTGCTTATTGAGTGTTATCGATATTGATTGTTATCGATAATGATTGATATTGATATTGATTGTTATCGATATTGATTGTTATTGATACCGATTGTTATTGATAATGATTTTTATTGATACCGATAGTTACCAATACTGATTCTTATCGATAACGATTATTATTGATATTGATTATCATCGATATTGATTCTTATTGATATCGATTATTATTGATATTGATTGTTATCGATATTGATTGTTATCGACATTGGTTGTTATCGATATTGGTTGTTATCGATTGTAAGAAGAGTTCAGTTAGAGATCCTCGACTGAGCAAAAAATATATGAAAGTGGAACTTTTGATATAGGAACGATTGGAATTGAAACATTATTTAAATTTTGCGATCAATGTTGAGTTTTAAAGCATTCCAAAACGTATCAAAGGCAAATTAAACACAAGGAACGATTGGAATTGGAACACTAGTATTACTTTGCGATTATTAGCAACAGTTTTTGATTTTTTGAAGATTCCGAAACGTTTGAAAGGTAATTTAAGAATCATTTCTCAACTGTTTCACAAGTTTTCTCAGTGTTTCCAAGAAAGAATTGAAATGATACCAGGTCCAGGAACAATTGGAAATGGCACAAAACGTATATAACGTATAACGTTATAACTTGACAAATTTCCCAACTGTATTCAGTATGAAATGGGGAACAATGGAATGGAATGGAAAGGATATGAACAAGTCTCATTAAAAGCGAAACAAAACGATGAACTTAACAAACTAAACAAGGCACGCAAACAAGGCAGAGAGAAAGACAAAGAGATAGAAGTTTGAAGGAACATAAAAGACAGAGAGAGAGCAAGAGAGAGTGAGGGAGAAAGGAAGGAGAAGAAGGAGAGCAGGCGAGGTGGCGAGGTGGCGCAGTGAGGAGAGACTTACCCGAAAAGGCGACACTCTGAAACACTAGATGTTGATTGGAACGATAATTTAGATGGGTTAGAGTCTTGCGTACAACAATTTGGCAAAGTTTTTCATTTTCATTATGTTTTTCTGTTTCTGTTTCTGTTTGTTCATTCTCTTTGTGATATTCATATTTGTTTTCTTTCTGTTTCTGTTTTCGGTTTGATTTGTTTGCTTTGATTTGCTTTGTGCTATAAAAACATAAAAAGGTTGCTACAAATTCATAAATTGCCGCTACACAAATTGAAATATGCAAAGGAAACAATACGATGCATGTGTTTGTGTTTTGGTAGCGATAGCGATATTATCGATATACGTAACATACACTTATCGATATACATACATATACATACATATGTACATATATAGAAATGAACTTGCTGCTGATAAATTGTTGTGTTTTGGTGGCGATAACGATAATTATCGATAGTGGCATTTAATTATCGATAAACATATATCGATGTGCATATATATTGAGATGAATTTGTTGCTGAGCTAATGTTGTGTTTTTATGGCGATAACGATAATTATCGATAGTTGCGATTGATTATCGATACACATTTATCGATATATGTATATACATATATCGATGTGTATGTGTATATCGAGATGAACTTGTTGCTGGTTGTTGTTGTGCTTTGGTGGCGATAACGATAATTATCGATAGTAGCAATTAATTAACGATATACATTTATCGATGTGCATATACATATATCGAAATGAACTTGTTGTGTTTGGTGGCGATAACGATAATTATCGATAGTTGCGATTAATTTATCGATGTGCATATATATCAAAATTAACTTGTTGCTGAGTTTTGTTGTGTTTTGGTGGCGATAACGATAATTATCGACATAAGTATCATACAATTATCGATATACATATATGTATGTATGTATATCGAAGTGAACTTGTTGCTGATTGTTGTTGTTGTGGTGTTCTTGTTGTTGTTGTTGTTGTTGCTGCTGCTGCTGCTGTTTCATTGATGCTTGTTGTTCTTGTTGTTGTTGTTTCGTCTTGTGGGAGTTTTTTCAAAAGGGGGCGTGGCAGGCTAAGGACTGAGTAGGTGCCGTGAAGGGAAGTAAGGGGTAGGTGGGGGTGGGGTGTGCGATTGTATATTGTTGTTGGCTTGCTTGGATGAATTTGAATTGCTTGATGGCGAGTGGTGAATATAGAATTTTGCGTGGTGAGTACACAGTATACACCACAAGACCAGAGGGAGAGAGAGAGATTGTTTAGTGTTTGCGTGTCCTGCTTGTTATTGTTGTTGTTGTTTTTGTTGTTGTTGTTGTTGTGAATGGAATGCAAAACAACAAAAAAAAAATAGAAAAGCTTAATGACGAAGAGTGAAAAAAGTCTCAATGGATAAAGCAAGGCACACACACACACACACACACACACACACATAAAAGTGCACCACATATATTATTGCCAACTCACCGCTGGCTGTTGTCGCCACCTGGCGTTCAATTGTTGCATGCACAAACACACAGACACACACACACAGACACAACATTGATGCATGTATACAAAAAAAAAAAAAAGAATAGAACGAAAGAGAAGGAAAGAATAAAGAAGAAGAAGAACTGAAGACAACTGTAGAAAAGAATATTGATGCGCTCTCATTTGGGGCAAATCTTCACTTACTGTTCTTCTTGATGGGCAACGGGGGCGGCCTCTCGGGCTTATCCAAGTGTCGATCGAATGCAGTTGCCCCACTGCAACTGCTGCTCGGCAATTGTGCGCTGCGTGGCGGCTCGATGAGGCTGTGATGCTTTGTCTGCCACTGATGCAACTGCTGCGACGACGAGTGATGCTGCTGATGATGCGGCGACAGGTGACGCAGCTCAGGTAGCTCGCTGTAAGGGAGAGAAAGAGAGAAGAATAGAAATAAGAGTTGAGCACGAGAGAGGCAGAGAGAGGGAGCGAGAGAGTGGCAGAGAGTGAGCAAGAGAGCGCTAGAATTGAAGGTCCTGCGGTCTTGTAGTAACAGTTCTTATACCCGAGGGAATCTCATATAAACTATATATATTCTTGTTCAGTGCACTTATCAGAGTTTAAGTTCTAAGAAACTAACAAAGAAAGACACAGAGAGAGAGAGAGAGTGCGCTGGAGCTAGAGCAAGAGCTGCGAGGCTGCCTTATACAGACAGTTCTTATATAACCGAAGGAATCTGCGAGCCTATAAACTATATAGATTCATGTGCAGTGTGCTTAACGACACCTACATATATAGTTCTTAGAAATTATAAGAGTTGGGACTACCAGAGACAGAGTGAGGGAGAGTGGGAGGAAGAGAGAGCTAGATCTAAAGGTCTAATGCGGTTCAGTTCTTGTACCCGTAGAAAACTACCATAAACTATATATATTCTTGAACAATATCCATATCAGAGTTCTAGTTATCAGAGATTTTAAGAGCTGGGACTACCAGAGACAGATAGAAAGAGAGAGAGAGAGAGAGAGAGAGAGGGAGAGTTAGGAAGAAAGATTATAGTTAAGCGCCAGGGAGAGGGAGAGACACTGAGGGAGGTAGGGAGCGCTAGAGCTAGAGTTGCAAGGCTACCTATAAAGACAGTTCTGATACTCAAAAGAATCGCTGACTATAAACTATATAAACAACTATATACATATATTCCTTATACTGTATTCCGTTTACTGCATCAACAGAGGTTCCTACACAACAATGTACCATATCTATAACATAGAATACTTAAATATCTTCATGTTCTGCTATTTAATATAATAACAAGCACAAAAGCTACAGTCACCCGCATACCCAGCTACCTAAAACTTCTATGCTTAGCGTAATTTGTGTTGCATACTTTACGTTGCTTGGTTATAAGTATCTTTTTAAAAGTATTTCTTAAATAATTTGTATGTTATTTATTCGATTGCAGCCAAATTTAATTATGCGTTATTGTTATACACAAAATAACCTCCTTCTGCTTTCAAATTACGCTTAAAATGCGGTTTATATTTGTTGGATATCGTTTCATCGATATTACCAATCATCGATAAACGAGCAGATATAGAACTAGATCATAAGAACGATTCACATGTATGAACATAAGAATAGTATGTAAAGCGAATTAAGATCAGTCATGAATAAACAAGCGTGCAAGACACTACATATTGGCGACGAGAAAAAACATATTGACTCAAAATAATAAAAGCGTATATATGCTAGACAAAAGTAAAAACATTAAAATAAAAACGTAATGTGTGATAATATCAACACAAAATTGTACATATAATTACACAAAAAAAAAAATTAAAATGATAAATCAAAGTGACGCTTCAACAACAGCTAACGTAACAACACTGTTACAAACTGCTGCTCTGCCTGAATTTTTACATCGTACTGAACCGTGGTGCATATGGAAAGAAAAACTGGACATACACTTGTGCGAAATAAACTGTACAGAGGAAAACACAAAAAAAGCTATTTTGTTAAAGACCATTGGAGGGGAACCATATCGCTTGTTGCATAGCCTCTGCAGTCCAGAGTCTCCTGTGTCAAAAACATTTAGGGAGCTATGTATTATGCTAGAATCGCATTTTACACCACCGACAATTGTTTTTTATGAACGAAAAAAATTTTACACCGCAGTCAAAACAGACAGTGAGAGTGTAATGCAGTGGTTTGCAAAAATTAAAGAGTTGGCCATTAACTGCAAGTTTGGTGAAAATCTAAATGCATTCGTGCTAGATCGCTTTGTAACGGGGTTGCCAGATAAAATTTTTGATAAACTATGTGAAGAGAACGAAACACTTAGTCTGGACAACGCAATAAGAAAAGCCGTTATAATTGAGACGAAAATGTTGACAAAGAGCAACGAGACAAGTAGCGTGAACGCAGTGAAGGAAGAACAGAACAAGAGCTACAAGAGGTACAGTCACGACAAAAGTAAGAAGTACAATAGAAACAACGAGGAGAACAAAGCTAAAGGCAACGGTAACCTATCAAAAAATGAAAAAATGAGAAAAAGGAATGTTCACATTGTGGATGGCGCAATCACACATCGCAGGCTTGTAAATACAAAAACAGCAAATGCCATAATTGTGGAAAAGAAGGTCATCTAGCGAGCGTATGCAGAAGTAATAAGGGTATCAATAATATTAATTTAAATAAAGATTTATGTGATTCTATTATTGATAATAATTCTGTTTACAGCATAGAAACATCTCATAACATAAATGTATTTACATTACCAGTAAATATTGATGGTAATGATTACCATATTATTTGTGACACCGGATCTCCATGCACTTTGTTTCCTCAAAATCACATCAACAAACAGCAACTAAACAAAATAAAGCCTTGTAACACAAAATATACAAGCTACACAGGCGAGAAAATACCAGTCATTGGTGAGTTAATTGCAAATGTTAGATACAATGGGACAAGTAAAATGTTAAAAATAATTGTAACCAAGACTAAAAGTCAACCATTGTTAGGAAGAGATTTTTTAAGACAGTTTAATTTTACAATTCAACAAATTAATAACATACAAGTAAATACTGGTGACATTTGTGAAGAAATTAAAAATGAATTTAGAGATTTATTCAATGGTGAATTAGGAACGTTTAATTTGTGTAAAGTAACACTACCTATTGATAAAAATGCAAAGCCTATATTTTTCAAGCCACGTACCATTCCATTGACGTGGAAGCCTAAAGTTGAAACAGAGCTTAGAGAATTAATTCGTAAAGGTATTTTAGAACCCGTTGATCATTCGGATTGGGGCACCCTCTTGTTCCAATATTAAAAGCCGATGGCAACTTGAGAATTTGTGGAGACTATAGAGTAACTATTAACAAGTGGTTAGTTGATTACAAATATCCTTTACCACGAATTGAAGAAATATTCGCAGCTTTAAGTGGTGGTGAATTATTCACAAAATTAGATCTTTCAAATGCTTATAATCAACTTGTGTTAGATGAGAGTTCTCAACATTTGTGCACTTGGAGCACACATATAGGAACTTTAAAAATGACAAGACTACCATTTGGAGTTAAGCCAGCAGCCGCTATTTTTCAGAAATCTATTGAAGGAATCTTTCATGGGATACCAAATGTTGTAGTTTATCAAGATGATATAACAGTTACAGGCAAAAACGTCAAAGAGCATGTTAATACTTTAAAATGCGTATTAAACAAACTTCAAACAGTTGGTCTCAAGCTCAATATTAATAAATGTAAATTCTTACAAGAAAAAGTATCATATTTAGGATTTACAATTGACAAATATGGTTTACACAAAAATTCAAATCGATATCAGAGTATTATTAATTGTCCAATTCCCAATAATATTACTCATGTCAGAGCATTTATAGGGATGACAAACCACTATTCAAAGTTTATATCAAACTTTACAATGAAAATAAGTCCGCTATATGAATTGCTAAAGAAAAATGTAAAATTTAATTGGTCAGAAAAATGTCAAGAATCATTTGAGCAAATAAAGAAAGAAATTGTTTCAGATCAGGTACTAATCCATTTTGATAGTTCACTACCGATCATATTATCAACGGATGCAAGTAACACTGCAATCGCAGGTATATTATCTCATCGATTGCATGACAATACAATTAGACCTATATCATTCGTTTCTAGAGCATTGACAAAAGCTGAACAAAATTACAGTACGTTAGAAAAGGAAGCTCTAGCAATTAAGTTTTGTGTAGTCAAATTAAAACAATACTTATTAGGGCAACAT
Source organism: Zaprionus camerounensis (assembly GCA_018904165.1). Lineage (NCBI taxonomy): Eukaryota > Metazoa > Arthropoda > Insecta > Diptera > Drosophilidae > Zaprionus > Zaprionus camerounensis. The sequence goes on from JAEIFS010000731.1 coordinate 1,484,479, forward strand.
TTTATTTTAAAAACCGATCATAAACCTTTGAAATTTATATTTGGTGAAGGCAAAGGATTACCTCAAATGGCATCAGCCAGAGTTCAAAGGTGGGCATTTTTGTTGTCAGGATTCAATTATACTATTGAATATATAAAGGGAAAAGTCAATGAAGCTGACGAACTATCCAGAATTCCACAGTATGAATCAAAAGAAGAAGTAGTCGAAAATAATTTCATAAACTATACTGAACAGCACAATTACTTGAATTTAACTTTTAAAGAAATTGCAAAAGAAACCAGACGAGATCATGTTTGTTCAAAGGTCATGCAAGCTATAAAAGAAGGAAAAATTAATGAATTAATAGGAAAAGAATATGAATCATATAAAAACAAATCATGTGAATTGTCAGTTGAATATGATTGCATTCTTTGGGGATATAGAACTGTCGTTCCGAAGAAACTTCAACAATCAGTTTTGAATGAATTACACAGATCGCATATGGGCATAGTCAAAACAAAAGGCTTAGCAAGATCGTACATTTGGTGGCCCAAAATAGATCAGGATATAGAGAAAATGGTCAAAAATTGTATTCACTGCCAAGAAATTAGCTCAAGCCCTGAAAAATGTTCACTAATGCCATGGGAACCAACACAATCAGCTTGGAGCAGAATACATGTAGATTTTGCTGGACCGATCAACAATTATTATCTGTTAGTTGTTATAGATTCATTTACAAAATGGGTAGAAGTCATTAAGACAAAAGAAATAACTTCTGCATTTACAATCAAAGCACTAAGGGAAATATTTTGGCGATACGGACTAGTAGACACACTTGTCAGCGACAATGGTAGACAATTTACTTCAGAAGAATTCAGAAATTTTGTAAACAAAATGGTATTTATCACATACTAACTGCACCGGGACATCCCGCATCAAATGGCCAAGCAGAAAATTTTGTTAAGACTTTAAAGAAATCATTATTAGCATCATTAAGTTGTAATAGATCGCAATGTTTTGATACAGCACTTTACCAATTGCTTTTTGATTACAGAAATTCTAAACACTGTACTACAGGAGAGAGTCCATCTAAACTTTTCTTTGGAAGATCATTGAAATCAAGATTTAGTTTGCTCAAACCACCTTTAGTTAGAAATAAAATCATTCAAAGTCAAAATAAAAATATTGAAAATTACAAGGGTAACAGGAAAGTAAATTTTGAAGCAAATGAACCTGTATTTATTCGTGATTATAGAGATCCAAATAAAGCAAAATGGACAGAAGCAAAGATTAAACATAAACTTGGTCCTAGATCTTACATATGTATTACCAATCACAATAACAAAGAAATAAAAAGACATTGTAATCAAATGCGTAAAAAATCACTTGTTGATAAACAAAATTTTGAAAAACTTGGTGATGGAGATATGGCTAATAATAATGAAAATATTACAAACAATAATGTAGCTAAAGATAATGAAAATATTACAAACACAAATGAAGATTTAGCAAACGATAATGAAAATATTGTAAATGAAAATGAAAATTTAGTAAATAATGATGAAAATGTAACCAATGAACATTGTAGAGAAAACAAAATGAAATTAAGACCACGTAAAGATGGTAAAGTAGAAAAAAAACATTGTACTTAAATGAAATGCATAAATATAAGAATAAAATAAGCACACCAACGCTCATCCTAAATGAAATATAATAAAAGCTTAAGTGATGGCGTGTTGGATATCGTTTCATCGATATTACCAATCATCGATAAACGAGCAGATATAGAACTAGATCATAAGAACGATTCACATGTATGAACATAAGAATAGTATGTAAAGCGAATTAAGATCAGTCATGAATAAACAAGCGTGCAAGACACTACAATATTGATTTACGCGGACAGAAGCGTGGCCAAAATCTAAAATAAACTTGCTCTAGCTATTCTAGACAGATAGACAGACATAAATGGCTATATATAAAAGGATGTTGATGCTAATTAAGTATATATATATTCTTTGTGCGGTCGAAGACGCCTCCTTCTGTTTGTTATATACATTTTCGGATAATACCCTATGTATAGCGCGTAAAAAGACTATAGTTTCGGAAAAAGGAAAGCCTTTTTTGGTTGTTTTACATAGTACTTTGAAAGGTTTTTAAATATCTTTTAGATTTTAAAAAGATGGAACTATTCTATTCCACATTATTCCAGTTAATTGTGCCTTGTAGAAGTATACGTAGTAAACAACTTAATCTGCTGAATTGTAGGTTTAACTATAACCCTATACATTCGTTATTAACTACAATAGTTTCTACACATAAAAAACCCTTTTTGAAGCTATTTTATTGAACCTATCTCTGTACCAACTCCAGCAAGACTAGAACACTCATCTCTCGCAAGATTCAGCTGTAGCAACACTAGAGAACTCATCTCTCCCAAGACCCAGCTCCTTAATTCCCCCGAAAGGGTGCTCGGCGACACCTACAAGTTGCTGTCATTTAGTTCATCCATGGCGGTATCCAGGCGTGACAATGCCAGACGCTGTATTGTTTTAGGTGGCAACGGTGGCGCCAGTTCCGGTGAGGAGCAATTGCTGCCGAGGGTCTGTAGGGTTGTCGCTGTCGAAGTTGATGTTAATTGTTCGCTGCTGCTGCTAGCAATTGTTGCTGTTGCTTTTGTTGTTGTTGTGCTGCTGGTGGTGGTGTTGCCATTGGTGCTGCTGCTGCTGGTGATGTGATTGCGCTGTGTGGATTGTGTGGACTGTGTTGTGGATTGCATTTGGCTTATCTGCTGGTACTCGGTGCTGCTGCTGCTCGACGATGTGGTGCCGAACGCAATCTCCGAGTTGCTGCTCGATGATTTTGTCGACGATTGCACACTGTGCTCCGAGGAACGTTTCGAGACACTCTGCGTGGAGGTGCGAAACGACATCATCGAAACGAAACCTGCAGAAAAGAGAAGAAGATTAGCAAGAGACATGGAAAGAGCGACTCTATATAAACTGATATATATGTATATAATACAAGAACAAACGAAAAAGGAATGTAGGCAACGCAAAGCAACTACTGAAGGGTGATTTTTTAGCTATTATCTTTTTGGCCACACTGGTTTAAACTGCTGACTCACGTTTCGTGTTTTCTATCACTGTCAAAAATCTTCAGTTTGGTCTATAATTCAAGCATAAATCTTACAGTCTTACAAACGAACAACGCGCTGCAAATTATTGCATATGATTATCAAAATGCGTGCTCTGTTAAGAAAGTTCATCCACGATTCTTCTTCCAGCGTATGTTGGGGCTATTGTGACTAAGTTTCGCACCAAATTTACATTGTTGGAGTGAAGATCAGCCAGAAGCATTGCAAGAGCTACCAATGCATTCATAAAAAGTCACAGTTTGGTGTGGTTTATGGGCTGGTGGCATCATTGGACCGTACTTCTTCAAATATGATGCGAATCGTAACAATATCAAACTTGTTCTTTGCCAAAATGCAAGAGCTTGACTTGCATGACATGTGGTTTCAACAGGACGCTGCCACATGCCCCACAGCACGCCTAACAATGGACTTGTTAAGAGGCGAGTGAGGTGAACATTTTATTTTACGATAGGCAGCGGATCATGGGATTTAACGCCTTTAGACTATCTTTGGTGGGGCTTTGTTAAATCCAATGTCTATAGAGACAAGCCTGCTTCAATTGACGCATTGGATTGCATTTATTCGTGAGGTATGTTGGAAAAAGTATGATTAAATAAGACTAAGCGAATGGAGCATTTGAGACGCACTCACGCTCAACATTTGCATGAAATAATCTTAAAACATTCAATTATATGCACCCTACTATCGATTCAAATAAACATTTAATGCATTTCTCTCAATTTTATGTGTTTTTCTTTTGAAAAACATATCTATAGCTCTTAAAAAATCACCCTTTACTATAAGAACAACAACAACAAACAGAAAATGTAAAGCAGCGGGAAATGAATGCAGCAGACTAAATACAGTGACTATATAAAGTATTTGAGAGCCTTTTGTGAGTACCCGATTCATTTGAATGACGATTGCTGGTTAACGCTGCCGCCGCCTTGCGTAGCTCCGTATTGGCCGTGTCAACCTGGCCGGGAGCAGCAGCAGCGCTACCAATTGCAGCAGCTGCAGTTCCGGTGGATGCGCCAGAGGCGTCGGCTACGTCGACGGAATCGACAGCAGCAGCCTGTGCCTCTGTTTGATCAATTGGCAATTGATGGTTGTTGGTTAAGAGAGAGAGAGAGTTGAAAGATTGAGATTTGATTGATTGAATTATGAATGATTGAATGATAGAGGGAGGGTACTCACTGTAGCTAATCAGCTTGTCCATATCGTCATCCAACTGTTGATGCTGCTGGTGCTGCAGCTGGTGTAGCACACGCATTGGTAGCTTCTGCTGCAGTTGCTGCTCCTCCTCCTCCCGCGAATGATTCAATGCCGAGTCGAAGGAACATTGACTGTTCTCGTCTGGGGAACGTGAACGCACAGACAGGCTGTATGGGGGGAGAGAGAGAGAGAGAGAGAGAGAGAGAGAGAGAGAGAGAGAGAGTGTAAATGAGGGAATATTGTGAATAGTTAACAAGGAGGCACTTTCACTCTGTCTATATCTTAAGGTATATCGATAATTATTGATTTTATACCTATCGAAATATTATATTTATCAATTATTTATCTATGTACTGATAACAACTAGTATTGAATAGTGTTGTGTCGTTCGTGAACGAACGAACTAAATTGAACTATTCACCAAACTGAACGAACGAACTAGGTCTGTCTTTATAGTTCAATATAGTTCGTTAGTTCAATTTAGTTCACTTAGTTCAATATAGTTCACTTAGTTCAATATAGTTCACTTAGTTCACGTCGTTCATTTTACTATATTATATGTTTGTAAACTCTTTATTATTTCTTATTATTATTATGTATAAGTGTTTTTGACATAAATTGAATAAATAATATTAATTTTCAATGACAGCATTGTATGAAAAAAATTCATAAAATTTTTTTTTTTTTTTGAAGCACCTTTAAGCAACTTTAAAAAATGAACGATTGAACTAAATGAACGACCTAGTTCATTGATTTTAAACGAACGAACGAACTTATTCCTCAAATTAAACTAGGATTACCCAACACTAGTATTGAACTCTTAAAAAGGAGGCTCTTCCGCTCCTCCCTTAGGTACGTCGATAAATACTTCGATAAATAATCGAAACAGCCAACGATATACCGATAACATAACAATACAACTCATTTTTAACTTTAAGCAATAAGATTTGATAAAAAATCAAAATAGTTAACTATATTTATCGATAAATAATCGAAGCATTAATCGATAAACAGACAACATAGCAAAACAACTCATTTTTAACTCATAGCAATAAGGTTTCGATAAAAAATCGAAATAGTTAACTATATTTATCGATAAATAATCGAAGCAGCTAACGATAAACGAATAACATAACAAAACAACTCATTTTTAACTCTAATAATAAGGTAAAAAATCGAAATAGTTAACTATATTTATCGATAAATAATCGAAACAGCTATCGATAAACGAATAACATAGCAAAACGACTCATTTTAAACTGTTAGCAATGTGGTTTCGATAAATAATCGAAATATTTAACTACATTTATCGATAAATAATCAAAGCAGTTATCGATATATCGATAACTTAGCAAAACAATACAATTTGTACTGTAAATAAGCAGGCACTTTCGCTCTCTCTTAAGAAAAGTATTTAAATAATCGAAGCAACTACCGATATACCGATAACACATTTCGAATTAAAGTAGAGCGGAGTGGAGTGTAGTACATGATGGACTTGTTCTACTCACCGATCACCGCCGTAGTTAAGCAGCGAGAAATTGGAACTGCAATCCAGATCGGAGTTAATGCTTATGTTGTGCGACTGTGCATACGGCAAGGGACTATTCGCCTGCGAGGAGGAGGCATTCGTCGTCTGCGACTGCGACTGCGACGACGGTTGACTGCGACGCTTGGGCGGCAGAGGCGGCGGATTGCTGGAACGATTTGGTAGCGGCGGCTTTGGCGGCGGGCTTGTGTCACGCAATATGCTCTCGGTGCTGTGGGAGCCACGCATCGGATTCACATTGCTCTGCTCGAGTATGTCGCGTTCTTTGGGCGTTAGCGCAATGTCTGGCAACGAGGTGCGTTGTGCCACAGCAGCCGCCACAGCGGCAGCATCCGTTGCCGATGCAGCTGTTGCAGCGGCGACGACAGCAGCAACAGTGCTGCTCATGCCAGCAGCAGAGGCAGCAGTTACTGCGCCCATAATGTCTGCGGCAGCGCCAATACCGCCCAACCCACCAGCACCACCCACGATGTTTCCCGTTGCGCCATAACGAAACGCGCACTGATCCTGCTCCTTCAGTTTTCCCTGCGCCAGCGTAACGAGATTCTGGGAAGAGAAAGAGAGAGAGACAGAGGGAGAGAGACAAGTTAGCAACGAATGGCAGCTGGCATACTCCACTTGGACTTACCCGCACTGCTTCCTCGAGTAGATCGATCACTTCGCGCACATTCTCGTTGCTCAGCGAGGCGCATTCGTCGCTCTTCTCTGTGAGCATCACCTCGTCGCAGAGCTTGATCAGTTTCCCAAGCGATTGATAGACCTGTTGCGTGGCACAGCTCATGATGGCACTGTTCTCGTTCAGAGTATACGACTGGATAACTGCGGGAGGAGAGAGAAAGAGGAATTAGTCTAAGGTTGTAAGTGTGTAAGGTCTAAAGGGGTCTAGACTGAGAGGAGAAAGTCTAAGAGTCGAAGGTCTAAGGGGTGGAAGTAGGTCTATGGGGTCTAGACTGAGGGGAGAAAGAAGGAATTAGTCCAAGAGTCGAAGGTCTAAGGGGGTCAAGACTGTGAAAAGGAAGAAGGAGATATCACTTAAAGGTTCCAAGGATCAAAGTCAAATAGTTTTAAGACTTAAAGGAGAAAGAAGGAGGTCTAAGGGTCTCTAAACTGAAAGAAGAACGAAAGAATTAGTCCAAGAGGAAAATTAAGAAGGAAAGAAGAAGAATCTAAGGGCTAAGGATCTAGGTCTAGGGATTCTAGAGTTGGAGGAGAAAGTAGGAGGCATTAGTCAAAGGGTCGAAGTATCTGGGGTCTAAAAGTTTTCACACTAAGAGAAGAAAGAAGGAGGAATTAGTCTAAGGATAAAAGGGTCCAAGGATCTAAGTCTATGGGTTTGTAGACTAGAAGGAGAAAGATGCAAGCATTAGTCTAAGGGTCTAAGGGTGTCGTCAATATGAGAATAAAGAAGGAGGAATAGGTCTAAGGACCCTTGGACCCTAAGACCTATTCCTTCTTCTTTCTTGAATGACTTGAAAGAGCAGGCAGGAGGCATAAGTCTAAAGGACTGAGGGTTTCTTAGAAGGAGGTATAAGTCTAAAGGTCTAATCGCTTCTAGGAGATAGCTGGAGGAAGTAGGATCTAAGGATCTTAGGGTTTCTAAGAGATTATATACTTGGAGCAGAATGTAGGAGGCATTAGTCAAAAGTTTTAAGGGTCGAAGGATCTGAGTCTAAAGGACTAAGGGTTTCTAAGAACGAGGTATAAGTCTAAAGGTCTACGCTCTTATAGAAGATAACTGGTGGAAGTAGGATGTAAGAATCTAAGGGTTTCTGTCAAAGATTTGCAATGACTACTCACCGGAATACATGCTGGCAATGGTCTCCAATATGACAGTGCCATTGCCCGGCAGCACCTCCAGCTTCTTCTTGAGTATGACATCGCGAAAGTGTTTGAGTGCATTTGAAATATCCTTGACGTGCGTCTCCAGCGTTTGTGTGGAACGCTGCACTTCCTCGGTGGTGGGCGGTGGCTTATTCGAGGCGTGCTTGTTGCGCGGACTGTGCGGCGAATGCGATCGTCCCAACGTGTTGTTGTTGGTGCGCATCAGTGAGATTTTCTCAATCAGATCGTCCTTAAAGGAGCGCGCTCGACGCGCCAATTTAGTGCCCTTTAGGCTGTTCTTGTGTCCCGACGAGCCGCCAGACGAACCGCCCGACGACGACGAAGTATTGCTTGCCGACGGCGGCGCTGGTGGCACACGTTGAGATTGTGGCGTCTGTGGCAAGGGAGGCGGCGTCGATGCGGTGCTTGTATAGTTGCCTCCGCCTACGCCGCTGCTGCTGTTGATGCTATTGTTGCTGTTGCTATTACAGCCACCGACGCCGCCCGTCGAGCAGTTCCCGGGCGTGGATGGAGTACTGATGCTACCGTCTGCAAGAGAGAGAGAGAGAGGGGAAATAGGGTTAAAGATTACGATCGAGCTGGTTATCAGTTATTCATAGCCTGCGGTGAACGGTCGGTTGAATGACTAAACAATAGAACGAGACTGAGAGCTGCTATCACAGTCTAGAGCTGTGAATCATTCTCCACACTCACTCACTCACTCACATGTGATTCAGTTACAATACATAAGTATATACACACACATATAGATTCATGTCTATAGCTAATTATATATTACTAATTAAGCGGGTAATCGAAATTCGACAAGGGGGTGAAGAAACTCATCGATAAACGACTTTTAACCAAACAATTATGAATATCATTGAGTGCGAATGAATAAGAACAATGCCCGTCGATTGTTCAACAAGTTTGGAGACAATTAGCTACCTTTCTATAGACGGTACATGGGTTAGACTAGCTAATTTGGCTTCTAGGTCATGTTTTTATTTAATGAGTTGAAAGATTCAAGTACTCAACCTCAGTGAGCTTCATTGCAACTAACCCCAGTTGATCTACTCACACTCAAACTTAATTTAAATTGATGCTAACTAACCCAAGTTAATCTAAGCACAACCTTAACTTAGCTGACCTGCCCACCTCAACACAAACCTTATCTAACCCAAGATAACTTCGTTCTAAACCTAACCCTACCCAACTCAATTTAATCTAATCTAACGCAACTCAAACAACATTACTCACAACTTAGTCAACTCACAACTATTCACATGATCAATCACAGTTCACATTAGAACAATTATTAATGTAATTTAGTAGAAATACCTCAAGCAACAATTACAGACAACTCATTGTTCTTTAAAACTCTTGAGATCACTCACAAAACACATGAACATCTAATCGAAAGAAATAAATCAAATAATATTCAGTTATATTTAATGTATTCCATTCTTTTGCTGGACTCTCTCGCTGATAATGAATATATTCACAATATATATATGGAACATTTACATATAGATTTATATAGCACCGTGTGCGTACGGAAATATATGCACTATTATACATACATATGTATGTAGAGAGAGGTCTACGTAGGTTGTGCGTAATACGCCAAGACCTTCACGTGTCGTTCACAATGAGTATGTGTGTGTGTGTGTGCGTTCGTTTTCACAAAATTCACATTCACAATCGCAGGAGATGGCAAATTTGATGAGTTTGTTTATTCAACGCTTGTTTGAAACGCCAATAAAACGATGGAACAAAAAGAAATGTGCGATAAAACGATGGGCGAAGAAAGACTAGACCCAAAGAAAAAGAAATGTGTGAGTGTTTTTTTGGGTTGATTAGGGTGACGAATTGTGAATACACTTAATGTTAACAGGGGGGCCACCACTTCGATATAATCTATATGATTTGATATTTATCATTGCAATAGATAGATCTAATGTTATTGATTAGTTATTGGTTAAATGTTAACTGCGGTACAAAGGTCTAACATATGTAGGTCGTGTTAAATATTTAACATAAGTTTAATGTGGGTCATGTTAAATAGTTCTGAGGTATTGGGGAATATTAAAGTGTAAACAAGCAAGCACTTCCTCCGCCCTCTATGATTAATCGATAAACAATCAAATTTAATTTCGATATTTATCGATATACCGATAATATAGCACAACAGCCAATTTTAAACTGTTAACAAGTAGGCATTTTCTCTCTCTATCTCCGTAGCATAAGGTAATCGATAAAAGGGCAACTATCGATTGCTAATAATATGCCAATATTACATAAAATTACATAGCGAAACAATTAATGTTAAACTTAAAAAAAGACAAGCACTCTCCTCCCCTTTTGAGGTATACCGATAAGCAATAAAAACAACTATCGACGAATATCGATATACCGACAACATGACAAAGCAGCTATTTTTGAACTGACAAGCAGGCACACTCTCTATCTATATTTTGTAAAGTAAACGATAAATAACGATATTCGATATTTATCAATATGTCGATCACATAACGAAACAATTAATGTTAAGCTTTAAACAAGCAGTCACTTCCCCTTTCCCTTGTGGTATATCGATAAACATTTAAATCAATTATCAATATTTATCGATATACAATCAAATCAACTATCGATATTTATCGATATTGAATCAAATCAACTATGGAAATTTATATATGCAATTTAATCGACTATAGATATTTATCGATATACAATTAAATCAACTATCAATATTTTTCGATGTACAATCAAATCAACCAACAATATTTATCGATATACAATCAAATCAACTATCGACATTTATATATGCAATTAAATCAACTATCAATATTTATCGATATACCGATAACACAAAACAACAGCTAACTTCAAAGCGTAAACAAGCAGGCACTTTCCCTTTCTCCCCCATCTCCTAAGGTAATCGATAAATCAAGGTCATAGTTATCAATAGCAAAGCAACTCATGTTGAACTTTAAGGCATATCGATAAGTTATGTATATCGATAACAAAGCAGCACTTTATCAAACGAACTACACACACACACACATATTCAATATACCACGCCTGTTGTTTTACAGGGTATATTCAGCACATGTGCCAGCCATTCAAGTTTGATTTGCATTTGATGAACGAGCGCGAAAAGAAATCCCAAACCCCAAAGTGATAATAGATGCTGCTAACTGTGAAGGTGGCAAGAGTGGGCTGCAGGGGAGGGGAGGGACTGCAGGGGAGGTACATATATGTATTGGCTAGTGTTATTGTTGTTGTTGTTGTTGGTGGGCGTGTTTGCCGGTGCCCGGCTAGTTGCATTTTGGGCGCTGGCCGTTGCCGCTTTCACTTACAGCTCAACGCATTCTTGACTAGCGCATACGGCGATGTGGATGCCGATGTGGATGCTGATGTGGATGCTGTGGATGCTGTTGATGTGCTTGTCAATGGCGGGCTGGCATTGCAAGTGGCAACAATTGCTGTTGTTGTTGTTGTTGATAATGCCAAACGTGGCAGTTTTTTATATTTGCGACGTCTGTGGAATTTGATGTCATGCAGCGTGTTTTTGTGGCTGCCACTATTGCTGCTGCTGTTGTTGTTGTTGTTGTTGTTGTTATCTAGCGCTGACCACAGCTGCGGCTGTCTGTCTGTCTCTGCAGCTGCCACTTGTTGCTGCTGCTGCTGCTGCTGCACATTGTACGAATAGAAATTCCAACGTTCCGCGTGCGCGCAATCGCTCAAGAAAGATTCATCAAATTGCGGCATTGTTGCTGCTGTTGTTGTTATTACTGTTGCTGCTGCTCTTATTGCATAATAACAACAACAACAACAACTGGCCGACGAAGTAGCAACAGCAGATGAAGCTTAAGCTGAGCCGCACACATAACCGACAACGAACGACTTTTATTATCAATTCCCGTGCAAAACTTTTCTTCTTTCTGTCTACACTTTTCAAGAGCAATTGTTGCTGTTGTTCAATTAAATAAATCACAAATTATTATTATATTTAGACAGCCAGAGACACGACACTGTGGCTGCTGCTGTTGCTGTTGCCGTAGCTGTTGCTGTTGCTGTCGTCGTCCGCGTCGTCGTCTGCAAAGCGCACTGAACTATGAAAATCCGCAAACGGGCAAAACGGCCACAGTCCACAGCGGCAGCAGCAGCGGCAACGGCAGCCAGTCGCCAGTCAGGTCCGCTAACCAACCATTAAAGCAACAATAACAGCAACAACTACAACAACAACAACAGCAACAACTGCGCATCAAATGGCACTCGCTGCCAACTTGCTCAGCAGCGGCAACAACAGCAACAGGCGACAACAGCAGCAGCAACATTCACTGATAGATAGCCACACTCTCTATTGCCTGCTCTCTCCCTCTTGTCTGCTCTCTCCTGCTCTCCTGCTCTCTCCCTCTCTTGCCTGCTCTCTCCCTCTCTCCTTTTCTCTTGCCTGCTCTCTCAGCTGACAATCTTTCTCTTTATGTTACTCTCTCTGTTATCAATTTGGCATTAAACTGTCGTACACATTTTTGGATATACCCTGCAGTCTGTGGTATATAGGGTATATAGGCATGTGTGTAAAACACAGAGCTGTCAGGTCAGCCTTTTTCCAGACACATCTGTCCTTATATTTATTCGTCTAGCCTGAACAAATCTCTAAATCTTACTGTCCTTCAATTATTCCTCAAATAAAACATATTTTCGTTACAATTTGTATGAAATTGTTCTTGAAATCAAGGCAAATACACATAATATAGTCTGTATAGAAATTGTTGTTCCAATAATTCGATTCGATTTTCAATCATAAAAAGAAAAATGTCCAAGGAAGAAATATATCAGAATTATTGGTTTCGATTTAGATCATTTTCTACACATAAAGATTATACGTTTGTGATAATTTAGCCTTTATATACCTTTCGACCATTGAAAATGATCAAAAAAAAGGTATACTTACTTTGTGCAAATGTATGAAACAGGCAGTAGGAGGCATGGCAGACCCCATAAAGTATATATATTCTTGCTCAGTATCACTAGACGAGTCGATTGAGCCATGTCTACCTGTCTGCCTGTTTGTCTGTCTGTGTGAACACACAGATCTCAGCTATTATAAAAGCTAGAGTTACCAAATTTGGCAGTAAGATTTCTGTGTACTATACGCTAATCAAGTTTATTTCAAATGTTGGGTGCCACGCCCACCGCTTCCGCAAATCAAAAACTTAATTTTTGAACTCAATTTTTAAGCGCTGTATAAAAGAAACAACTGTCTGACTTTAACATAAACTAAGCTTAATAAAATTTATACGTATTGTCTTAATTGCAATCCGATCGAACCATAAACACAGAAGTTATTCAAGAAAGTATAAACATATAACCAAGTGCTTGTGTCAGCTTACAAGGCAGGCAGGCGAGCGCCATCTGTCGAGAATAATTTGGAAGCATGCTCATGTATATATATATGAATTAACCGGAACATAGGATGAAGGGTATTCCACTTTCGCGTGCCGCTCCACTGTTGCTCTCGTTTAATTTTCATTCCACTTCACACTCTTATAGAGTATCTTACAGTCTGGTTAGCTACACTTGCAGCTTGCCTTACTTGTTTCTTCTCTCTCTCTCTCTCTAGCTTTTTTTGGCTGTCTTTTGTCTATTGAGGCGGCCCTGGGGCACCGGCGATCGTCGTTGTTGGGTTTTTCTTCGATTCGCAAGTGGCTTGAGACGATCGTGACTTGCCTTGAAATTATTTACTATTATTCACTTATCTCCTCCCTCTCTCTCTCTCTCCTTCTCCTTTGTTGTTGTTGGGGGCACAAATACGCCACCTATGCACAGACCACATGCATGCTGCAGGTAATCTTTGCTTGGGCAGAGAAAAGTGAAATTACGTCTGCAACTAATCTGAGAGAGGGAGAGGAACGGGGAGAGGAGGGGAGGGATGTTGCAGCGTAACATGCATAACAAAACAAAACATAATAAATTTTTAAGCAATCTCATCGTGCATATGCCCCTCCCCTGCCCTACCACCACTTCACAGCACAACAACTGAGAGATCCATTAAAATAATAACCGACACACCCGGAATTTACGCATCTTCAAGACCCTCTCGAGGTCATTTGTTGGGAAAAGGGAAACGATTTTGTTACTCATGGAAGCAATAATGTGAATCTATAATTACTTAACCTATTGGTAAAAGAAATCATAATGAAATATGTAATAAAATTACTAATGATCTCTATTTATGAAGTAAGCAATGATATATATATACAAGAATGATATTAACATTGTAATATTTAATAATTTAACTGGTATGTAATATAAATCATAATGAAATTTCTAATGAAATCTATAATGAAGTAACTAATTAAATCTATAATGAAGTTACCAATGAAATATAGACACAAGAATGATATTAATATTAAAATATTTAATAATTTAATTGGTTATATAAATCATAATGAAATCTATAATGAAGTAAGCAATGATATAAGCATACAAGAATGATATTAATATTGTACTATTTAATAATTTAATTCCTAATATAAATAATAATGAAATCTATAATGAAGTTACCATTAAAATAAAGATACAAGAATAATATTGAAATATTTAATAAATTAATTGCTTATATAAATCGTAATGAAATGTGTAATCAAGTTACTAATGAAGTTACCAATGCACTAAAAATAAAACAATAATATGAATATTGTTTTTGAATACTGTATTAAAATTAAATTGGTAAAATCATAATAAAATGAAAAAAAAAGTTACATAATGATATGAATATTTTAATTTATAGTAATGAAAATAATAAGCAAACAAAGAATATTTATCAAGACATATTTTAAGTCATTGGTAATATAAGTAATAATGCAATATATTATTAAATTACCAATGAAATAAAGATATGAATATTGTAATAAATGTATAATCATTTAATTGGTAATCTAAATCATAATGAAATATATAATAAAGTTATCAATGAGAAATGATACGAACATTGTAATTCATAATAAAAATAGTGAGCAAGCAAAATACATTTTACTACTTATAGTAATGAAATTAATAATACAATTGAGAAAGAAAACACATTTAAAAACCCTTTCAAGTCCCAACTTAAATCCCAATTTGTATACAAAATTTTTATAGGTTCGACAAACCTAGAAACAAAAGAAATATAACAATAGAGCTCGGTAATTTGTAGGGGGTTTTGGGGTTTAAACAAAACCATAAATAAACGGATTTCAGTGTCAAATATTGCAGACTTGTCTGCGCTGCTGCTTTCTAACTGCGATTAGATAGCCCCAAAGAAGTCCCCATTTCAAATGTGCTAATCTCACTTGCGGCACATACCATACATAGCAAATTAGTCGCATTCTGTAAAACCAAAAGTAAAACTAACTTATCAACTTCCTATACCCCGAATACGATGTTCGATTGCTGACAATCATAAATTATGTACGGCTAATTGAAAAAAAATTGGGTGCGCGACAGACAGAAAGAAAGAGAGACAGAGAGAGAAACGGGTTGAGATAACGTTAGATTGGCAGTTAGGTAGAGGTAGCTAAGTGGGGGTAGGGGCTGGTAGGGGTGAGAGTGGGTCTATAGCACGCTTGGCATCAATTGGAGTTTGGAAATTGGTTCAGTGGTTCGACCAGTTTGAAATCAAATAAACCGAGAGCAACAGTCGAGCGGCATGCGACTGTGGGATACCCTTCAAACTATGTGCCGGTGTAGTTGAATTTGTATATACATGTGAATGCTTCCAAATTATTCTAGAGAGATGGCGCCTGCCTGCCTTGTAAGCTGACACAAGCACTTGGTTATATGTTTATACTTTCTTGAATAACTTCTGTGTTTATGGTCCGATCGGATTGCAATTTAGAGAATACGTAGATATTTTATTAAGCTTAGTTTATGTTAAAGTCAGAAAGTTGTATATTTTATACAGCGCTTACAAATTGAGTTAAAAAATGAAGTTATTGATTTGCGGGAGCTGAGATCTGTGTGTTCAAACAGACAGGCAGACAGACAAACAGACATGGCTCAATCGACTCGTCTAGTGATACTGAGCAGGAATATATATACTTAATGGGGTCTGCCACGCCCTCTACTGCCTGTTACATACATTTGCACAAAGTTAGTATACCCTTTCTTTGACCATTTTCAATGGTCGAAGGGTATAAAAAACAGGTGAGATTACCCGATTCCCGTTTGGGGCGACAACAATTTGGCACACCCGAGACGACATCGACATAATGAAGATGCCAGATCATCACTATAAACATGATAATGATCATGATGATCATGAGGTTTGTCTATGCAAAAATCGCGGGCTACTTAAGTTGACTAATATTCAGCGCTGAAGTGAACAACTTTGAACAAAGTCGACCGACTGAGCGACCAGTTTCGATACTGATCAACCAGTTTTGATGAGCAAACACAGAGAGAGAGGGAGAGAGGAACAGAGAGTATGAGAGAGCAAGCCAAACAATTGGCAATTGATCGCGAAATACAAAGAGAGCAGGAAAGAGAGAGAGAGAGTGTCACTGGGCTCTCCCAACTATTTGGTATATGGAATTTATGGAATGCGACGCAAGTGTGCAAACTATATCCCTCTTTCTCTCTCTCCCTCTCCCTCTCTTCCTCTCTCCCTCTACCTCACTTTGTTATGTGTTATGCTTTCTAACTGCGATCAACGTTACTTTCGACCAAAGCACCCAAAACAAAAATGTTAACACCAAACAGAGAAAAAAGGCACAACAAGTAGCCATGTAGCCCTTGCTGAAGCAGACTGCCCGACTGCCTGACTACCCTGTACTTGGGGCAAACAATTAATAAAGTTTGTAATGTGTTCAATTTACAATGAAAGTAAGTTTACTGTTTATTATATTGCAAAATGTTTGTTATTTATTTATTTTTTTTCTTAATTTTACATTTTTTCTAAGTACTTTTATTAAATCTTACTAGAAAACTGCATTGCATACTTTTTGGTGTTATATATGATGTAAAATTTGCATTTCTAAAATGTAATAATATTCAATAAATTGTGGTTGTGTTTTCAACAAATTAAATATAAATATTTGATTCATTGCATTGATTCAAAATTACTTTGAATTTTTAAACTTACTATAGGGTGATTTTTTAGCTACTATCTTTTTGGCCACACTGGTTTAAACAGCTGACGCACGTTTCGTGTTTTCTATCACTGTCAAACATCTTCAGTTTGGTCTATAATTTAAGCATGAATCTTACAGTCTTACAAACGAACAACGCGCTGCAAATGATTGCATTCGATTATCAAAATATGTGCGTCTGTTAAGAAAGTTCATCGCGCCTTCTTCTTTCAATTTATGGTCAGTTTAATCGACCCACTGAAGCGGATATTCGGGTTATTGTGACTAAGTTTCGCACTAAATTTACATTGTTAGAGTGTAGGTCAGCCAGAAGCATTGCAAGAGCTACCAATGCATCCAGAAGTTTGGTGTAGTTTATGGGCTGGTGGCATCATTTTGGACCGTACTTTTTCAAAGATGATGCGAATCGTAACAATATCCAACTTGTTCTTTGCCAAAATGCAAGAGTTTCACTTGCATGACATGTGGTTTCAACAGGACGCTGCCAAATGCCACACAGCACGCCTTACAATGGACTTATTGAGAGGTTAGTGGGGTGAACATTTAACGCCTTTAAACTCTGTTTGTGGAGCTATGTTAAATCGAATGTCTAAAGAGAGAAGCCTGCTTCAATTAACGCATTGGAGAACGGAAAACATTGAATCATTTATTCGTGAGAAATGTTGGAAAGAGTATGCCCCAAATTGGACTAATCATATGGAGCATTTGAGGCGCACTCACGCTCAACATTTGCATGAAATAATCTTCAAACATTCAATTATATGCACCCCACTATCGATTTAAATAAACATTTCATGCATTTCTCTCAATTTTATGTGTTTTTCTTTTGAAAAACTTTCCTATAGCTCTTAAAAAATCACCCTTTATTAAACTCACTCTTAATTCGCTAGAAAATTCCTTTGGCATTCGCATGACAAATTCATAAATATTAATAAAATCGAATTCCTCATATCGAATTTCAGTTTACAAAGGTTCTCTCCCCTTTCTCTACAGTATCAGTAGCAGTATCAGTACAGTATACCCCATGGTGTAGTACTTGATTACAGAGTACAAAAAACGACAACTAAATAAACTACAAACATGACATAATCTCGTGTTGTTGTGTTGACGAGAGACAACGCCGAAAACACAGCACACAGCATGACAAACAAATCGTTAAATTTGTCATAAACAAGAAGCACAGAGAGAGACGGAAAGAAAGAAAGAAAAACGATTGTCGAGCAAAAATACACAAGAAAAAAGAAAACAGAAAAACAAAGCGAAAAATAATAAAACTTTGACTTGTACCGACGCAGTTCAATGATCATGGCACGTTCTCATGCTCTACACACACACACACACACACAGAGAGAGAGGGGGGTGCCACCCTGTACTGTAGTATACAGGGTGCAGGGCTGTTGGTTTGACCCTGTTCCATGCATACATGTGGCATGAC
Source organism: Zaprionus camerounensis (assembly GCA_018904165.1). Classification (NCBI taxonomy): domain Eukaryota; kingdom Metazoa; phylum Arthropoda; class Insecta; order Diptera; family Drosophilidae; genus Zaprionus; species Zaprionus camerounensis. The sequence continues at coordinate 1,502,754 of JAEIFS010000731.1, forward strand.
GTCATTGTAGGCAGGTGCGGTCATCATGCAAGTATTCAATTGGCATCAATTTTGCCACGCCCAAACCACCCACAACGCCTACTCTCCCCTCCACGGACTGCCTTTCTTTCTCTACCTCTCTCTCTCTCTCTTTTCTCTGTCGTCTCAATTGTCTCTCGTTTGGAATCATTTGTGCATTCATTAAAATATATCATGAGTCTTTTTACTTGCATAGCAAAACATCTTATTCACGACTGCATATGGATATGTATGCGAGTGTGTGTACATTACATACATATATGTTAGGGTGTCTCCTTCTCCACTGACTCACTGAATTCTTTTACTTTCGTTACGTTTCAAATTCCTTAAAACACTCGACAAAAAAAAACAACAAAAATAATCAACAAATTTGTCATTAACTTTTCCACAATTTTCCACTTTCGATTGTCACTTTTTTTTGGGCAATTTTCGAGTACGAATTAATGAGTGTGTGTGAATAATTTTTTGAATAACTCTCTCGCCTGAGCTGCGGTGTTTGCCGGTCAACGGTTAGATAACTTTTGAGCACAGCACGCCTTCATAATTAATAATGCGCAACAACAATAGAAAAAAAAAGCAACAGCAACAAGAGTGTGTGAAGCAGAAGAAGAAGCAGAAGCAGCGTAGGTGGAGGAGGAGGAGAAGGAGGTGTAAGAAGAAGAAACAGTCAGCAATGGCAAGAACTCACAACGAAAACGAAACCGGGAAATAACATACAAAACGAGCCCAAATGAAAACATGGCAAAGAAAAAATTCAAAGAGCTCAGCTTTAATATAACCGACAACTGTATACCCTGTATATTGCTGGAATGTACACACAGCATATATAGAATTATATAGAGCACATGTTGATGAAGTTATAAATAACTATATGGACTACTTGTTGATAAAGTTTAGTTGCCATAACATGAATATACATTTAAAATTGTAGATTATGCTTGTTATACAATTTTGTGCTATATAAACAATATAAAGAACATGTTGATTATGCTTATGTTAGTTGCGATAACATGAAAATATATATAAAAAAATGTAGAATATGCTTATCTAATGTTGTTGTACATATATTCATATTCTAACAACGATATAAATAACATTTCGGCGAAGTTTAGTTGCGATAACTTGAACACAAATAAAGAATAGAAGTAAACAATTAATTGCAGATTGTAAGTAGCTAGAAAAACTGTAGATTATACAATTATATATACATTTATAAATCGAAAATATACAATAATTGAATTTATTTATGTTCATACTGTTCAGTTCTATTTAAAAACTATAGATTATAGTTATAGTATGCTGTAGAATCTTGTAATGAACTGTAAGAAGTGTCGTCAATACAGACAACTGAACATTAGCTAGTTCAACAGCTATTTACAGGGTATACCTTGCTCTACTTTATGCCCTTCGCTACCTAACAAACTGCTGGTCAAAATGCATATACCCTACTCTCTCAACAAAGGTTAGACAAAAGCGAGGCCTATGAGGCGAATATGAGTCGAGTATGCCGTGACTTTCCAAGTATCTCTCTCTCTCTCTCTTCTATACATACCATAACTATATGTGGGTATGTGTTGACGGGTTGTACGTCACCCACAACAACAACAACAACAACAAATTCGATAACGATGATGATGGTGAGGATGATGACGCTAACGCCTCGAGCTACGCAGCGTATTACGACGCTTTGTGACCGTCATCAATTTATGCGAAACAAGAGGAGAAAGAGAGGAAGACAGAGAGAGAGGGAGAGAGAGAGAGGGAGGGAGAGAAAGAGGGAGAGAAACTAAGCCATATCGTCTTATCAAAGCAGAGCAGAGCAGTGCAGCGCAGAGTGCACAGTGGGGCCAAAAGGGCCTCACTCATTTCCATATTTCACTTTCATTTGCTTTCGATGCCTTATTGGATTTATGTTTATTGCATTTAAGCCAGCTTTGATAGACACCTTTTGCATATCTAACACGGCACTTTCAACTTGGCAATCGATATGTATCGATTATCTATCGATAGTTGAAGAGCATTAAGGTTTTAGAATTAAACTTACTCCATAAAACATCTTTCATTCTAAGATTCTTTTAGAAGACTCTCACATATTTCGAGCACAATTAAACTTAACTCAGCAGTCGATATGTATCGACTATCTATCGATAGTCGCAACTTTTTCAATTGAACCTTCTCACTTTATTTGTCAGTCAACTTAATTTCATCCTTAGATTCCTGTAGAAGAAGACTTTTATATCAAATACAATTCGACTTGGCTTGGAAGACGATATGTATCGATTGTCTCGATTGACAAGCAACAAGTAGGTTTAAAATTTAAATTGATTAATCTATTGAAAAGAACCTTCTTAGTCATCTAAATGTCATCATAAGATTCCTCTAAAATATTCTCACATATATAAAATACAATTAAAGTTAGCTCAGCAGTCGATATACATCGATTATGTATCGATAGTAGAACAGTCACTTATAGAATGGAACAGAATCTTCCTACTATTTTAGCCATTAATTTTTTGTTCATTCTAAGATTCCTTTAGAAGACTCTCATACGAAATAAAATTAAACTTAGCTCTGCAGTTGATATGTATCGATTATGTATCGATAGTCGCAACTTATTCAATAGCACCTTCCAACTTTATTTGCCAGTCGATATGTATCGATTATATATCGATTCTCGAGAGTCAACAAGAAGGTTTAATATTTAAATTGATTAACCTAATAGAAAAGAAGCTTCTTAGTCATCCTAAGCTACCTTTAGAAGACTCTCATATCACATACATTCTGCAAGAGATGAAAGATAACATATTTAGATAACAAATCTAGATCTAGATACACACTGAGATAGCAAAATAACTCATAACGTTGTTGTGCAGTGAGATAAGTTAAGAAGCCTCTGAAAATATTTAAACAAAGTTGCAAGAATTTCAGTCTAGTTAAAGTATATATATATATGCATATATACAGCCATATATGGAGTCAACAAACTAGCGTGAGTCCCCCCAACAGCATTACGAAACCATAAATGGCATGATATATGGTTTCGCTGGAGTGCAATACTCCAGTTTGTTACCCAACTACATCATTTAGTTATAACTTAAGGTAGAGAGTGTAAAGTTGTTAACAATGTAAAGTAACTTAATAAGCTAAAACACAAACTTGGTTTAACAGGAAACATATGAGGACTGGGATCACAAATTTCCCCTAGTTGAGGAGAAGAATGAAAGTTTTTTTTGCACCAAAGAAAGAAAGAAAACTTAACGCTATGTTAACTGTCCAGAAGAAGAAAGCCAGAGCCGGACAATGGACAATGTAAATATAGTAAAGTCAGCTATACACATATAGCATTATATATACACATATGTATGCATATGTTCGTGTACATGAAACCCCCTCATGCAGAGCGAGAGAGTAGAGAAGGAGGGAGGCAGGGAATTCCAATTATGACATAGTTGGACGTTCGTTTAGACATGAAAATGAAATCTATAGGAAAGCAAAAGTAAGTGAAAAGCATAAAGCATAAAGAGTTTGCTGCGGACAAGACAAGAGAGTTAAGAGCCCCCCACACACACAATCAACACAACACAACACAACACAACAAGTTGACACCACAACACACACACACACACACCTCTTTATACAGGGAAAGCAACAGCCTCGTCTTCGTCGTGCTATACGTGACCAACCTGTACCAACTGTTGTTCAACTGTCCCAACTGACAATGGTATTTGCTGTTGGTGCTTAACTATTCAAATTTCACTTGTTCTCTCGCCCTGCGTGATCTTTCACACACACAACAAATTTCATAATGTTTCACAACTTGCACAATATATGCCGGACTATGTACGGTTATAATGCATACGGTTATAATGTGTACAAAATTGTAGACCCATTTAAGAATTCCAACAAAAAAACCGACAAGAAATTCCCAAGTAAAGCAGGTTTCATAATATTTCTGTTGTTTGTCAGGGCACTTTTGTCAAACTGGAGGAAACTAAGTGTACATTGGGTTATGGTGCGTAAAAAAGTCGGAACTGGATTTGGAAATGATAGATCTTAAGTTCTGACTGCAAAAAACCTATGAAATCAGATTAGGTGTTATTTCTAAGTTTCTTTTCTATATTTCTGCAATATATGAACAGTTTGTTGTCAGGAAACATGATAAACTGAGTGTACATTAGTTTATAATACGATAAAAGGCGGAACTTGATTTAGAAAACAAGTTCTGTCAACAAAAAGCCTTTGAAAGTTCCAATACTAAGAATATTTTTCAAGTCTTTTTCTATATTTCTGTAATATATCAACTGTTTGTTGTAGAATTGTCAGGAAACTTGTGGAACTTAGCGTACATAAAGTTCAAATACAAAAAGAGTCGGTACTTGATTTGGAAATACGAAATCTTAGGGTCTTTCAACTAAAAGCCTTATATGTTCCCATACTAAACTTATTTTCTCAGTCTTGTTACTATTTTTCCGCAATATATTAACAGTTTGTCTAGAATTGTCAGAAAACTAGAAGAACTAAGCGTACATAAGGTTATAATACAAAAAGAATCTGAATTCAATTTAGAAACATGACCTCTTAAATCTTGTCAACAAAAAACCCGTTGATATTTGCCAAGCTCAGTGTATTGGGCAAGTCTTGGCCCTAAATTTCCGATACATTTCCGCAATATATCAACTGTTTTGTTGTAGGGAATGGCCAGGAAAGTGTCTGTGAACTATTGGATAACAATGTGAGCAAACACAATACACAATCCACAAGCCACAAGCCACAATCCACATGAGACAGTTACAGGCCCTACTCACTCTCTCGCCTCTCGCATTGTTTGGCATTTTAAATGCTTGTCGTTGTTTCGTTTCGTTTCTATTTCTATTGTTGACAAATTCTCGTCGTCAGGTTTTGCAATAATAACGGAGTAAATCAAATCTTTGGCCAAATGAATGCAATGCGCTGCCAATGAATGCCGCTTTGAATGTCTGTTGAATGATGAGTGAGTGTCAAAACTTGTCAACTAAAATCGATGAAAGTGTGTGTGTGTGTGTGTGTGTGTGTGTGTGTGTGTGTGTGTGTGTAGGTCGGCATGATAATAGAAGTATATATATGTATGTTGTTACATTATGAATGGAACTTGTGTGAAGGCAACAGGTGACAGCACTATCTCCCCGCTCCTTTCATTAGAAAGTGCAGTGAAAGCAGAGAGAAAGAGAGAGAGAGAGAGACGACAATTAGAAAACAAAACCCTTTTCATACATTCATTCATTAGATTCATGAGTGCCTCCTATTCACTACACTCATTCAAACTTGGTATGCACAATTTCTTGCCTTATTATATTATTATAATCGATTAGATTAGATTGCTTTCACGGCGCATATGTTATCGATAAGTAGCAGGTACTTTCTGCTATGCCAAGGAGAGATAGAGAGGGGAGAGAGCAAGGAAGATGGGTGGGAAATTAACAATTGGCAATTGAACACATTTATTGAAAGAACATCCGGTTCCACTTCCAGCCCATTGAGCCCATTATCATCATCAACATTGGCCAAGCTCATACAGCTGAGTGAGTGCAGAGCCAAATTGATCAATTGAGTGAATGCCCTGCACCTGCCCCTGCCCCCGCTCCCTCCTCATCATCATTATAGCAAGTACACACACCCACACATATTTGCATGCATAATGAATGCAACAGCTGCCATATCTTTATCGATAAATAGTTGCACGCGTACGTGCGCATCTCCATAATAAAAATGTCCATTAATAACTCCTACTCTTATCGATACGTGCGTTTATCGATTTATGTTCTTGCGATAAGGTAAAATTGTTTAGCACTACATAAACGATTAGCACGTGATATCGATATCAGCATACATTCTTACGCACACTCTTCTAGAGCTGGCATAACATCGATAGTTGGCATATATACAATACTATCGCGTAAATACTTCTGTTCTTCTATTGAAAACGATTTCAAATTAAAATCGATATGAAATTAGCCTTCTTAGCTAAACATATCAACAATAAATACACTTGGCTTGGATTTCCCATCTCTAGATTATTCGATATATCCCCATATCTTCTATTTCAAGCAATCTATCCATATATAGTCAAAATTTCCATATCTTTATTGATTTTTGTTCTTGCCACAAGGTCAAATTGTTAAGCACTACAGAAACGATTACACTTGATATCGATATCAGCATACATTCTAACGCACACTCCCCTAGAGCTGGCATAGCATCGATAGTTGGCATATATTCAATACTATCGCCATAGTGCTTAGTTCTCTTCTATTAAAAACGATTACAGTGCTTCCAATATAAAATTAGCCTTTTAAGATATACATATGTATATATACATATGTACATATATATATATATATATCTACAATAAATGCACTTGGCTTGCATTTACCATCTCTAGATTATCGTTTATTATCGTAGTCAATAATTCCCTAATGCTCTGTCACACATATTCGATATATTCGAACTATCGTAAGTGATCTACCCTCTCCCTCGCACACCCTTTTTGCAATACATACGCATGCTGACAATCCCATTGAGCCTCTGCCGCTGCTGCTCCTCTGCCTCTGCCTCAGTTAGCGTCGTCGTCGTCGACGCATCATCAGCGCTCGCCGCCCGATTGAACGGACGCGGCTTGCGATTCTTAAAGCGCAAACGCAGCTCAGTGTTCAGAACGCGCATCGCAACGCAGTGCGCGCACAACACACCCCGAAAATTCCAAATTCACCACAATTATCTAGCGAGGTGAAATTGGCTTATTGCGCCGTCACTCTCTCTGTCTGTATGTGTGTGTGTGTGTCACGGGAATTAGAACGCACGCATCAACGATTCTTAATCAATTATGTATATCGATATATTTATCGATTTTCACTTCCACTCTCTCTCACTTTATTCGCGATCGCACTTTTTATTAAGTTTCGCATAACAAATAAAAAAATGCAAATAAAATTAATGAAAACAACAACAACGACAAGAACATTTTCTATTATGTTTTGTGCTCTTCTTCTGCTTTGCCGTCTTCAATTATTGTGACATTGAGAGCGTGATCCGTTTTGTGTCTTCATTAAGTGATATCACCCCCATTTCATTTCGCCAAGAGGGGTGGGGCAAGGGGCAGGCAGGGGTCAAAACAAACTAAAGCGCGCACGTTTTTTTCCTCCGATGCGTTGATGTGAAAATTTCGCGTGCGACTAACTGAATTGACTGAATGAATTGACTGACGGACTGAATGTCTTGTCTAACTGAGCAGCGCAGCACAGCTCAGCTTAACGTCGACGTCGACGTCTGCGTCGCCGTTGCCGCTTTTACAATCTAATCGCTTTGGCACGGCCAATGGGCGGCCCACGGCCCGCTGAGCACACAACAACAACAGCAGCAACAACAACAACAACAACGGTAGCCAACGGCAGCAACAACATTTGCACTTTCAATGAACTAAACGAGTCTCTTTTCCCTATCAGTGCTGGCATTTTTGGTGTTGCAAAAGAAAATAGCTAAAAAAAAAGCTAAATAAAATTGATTTAGCTGTAGATTGGTTATAAATGTCATCGATATTTAAGTGTGTGTTTAAAATAAAAAGGCTATTGTTTTTAGCCTTTTTTAGAGTTTTTCTTACACATGCTAACTAGTCTATCAGTTTTAGAGCTATCTTATTGAAACCTGGCACACATGCTTCTTACTGCTGCATACTGTAAATAAGTCCGAATGAGCCAAATCGGAGTAATATATCGTATAGCCATACAAACTATCAGCCTATTTCTGTTATTCTTCCAGATTTTGAAAAAAAAATTTACTATATCGGAGTTTTTCTATATATATAATATGCACAGAAAATTTCATCGAAATCGAACCCATATAGCGCATAGCTGTCATACAAACTATCGGCCTATTTTTGTTATTCTTCACGATATTGCAACCAAATTTACCACATCGCACAATTTCTATATACATAGTATGCATATAAAATGTCATCGGTTCACTATAACATATAGTTATTCGTATTTAATAACGTTTTAAAAGTACATATATTAATATATAATTATAATTTATTATTTAATTTATTATTATTATATATAAAAAGACCACCCCTCAAGCTAAATAAATAGCAACAAGTTTTGTTAAGCCTTTTATAGATAGTTTAGCACTTGTTAGCCATAAAATGGCTAAAGTGACATGCATACTATACATACATGTACATGTACTCGCATGTGTGTGCATGTCTGCGACGCTTTGTTGTTGTTGTCACTGCAATGTGTTGCTCGCTCGCTTACTGGCGCTTGTTGCCGTCGTTATTGTTGTTGCTCTTGTTGTCGCCGCTAACTGAGCTTCCATTATCACACACACAACGTGCTGGGCTGCTTATCAAATCTAAAATAAACTACTCACTCCGCCTACGTTGAGCTGAAGCCGACGACGACGACGACGACGACAGCGGAGACTTTGCACTCGCGCAAAAAAAAGCCATAAAGCAACAACAACAAGGAAAGCATAAAAGGCTTTGCAACGAAAGCTCTCTCGCTCAAAGCTGCAAGCTGAGCCACCAACAACAACAAAAAAACAGAGAAAGTAAAGTTACCGAAAGTTGTATACCCTTTTGGCTTCAAACTGCTCCCAATTGTTCCTATACTCGGTATACATAATGATAAGAGATGGAATAATATTGTGTGTAGTCAGCTATAAATCGCTATACATATAAACTTTCTATATATATAATATAACGATATAATATAGTTATGTATACGTATATATAATATAGATGTAGACAAATACTTTGGAATATATTTAGTTATTCAATTTAAATACTTTTATACTTTATTCTGTCTAATTTTGATTGACACTAATAAGTTCAAATATATCGTCGTGGTCTTCATACAAAAACCCTTATTTCAGTCGATTCTTCCTATATCCTATATAGTAAATTTGATTGCTATACCTTAATAAACGAGGAACAAAGGTTACTTTCGGCGTCTCCTGGCAGGTGCTTGTCTCCTTTCTTTGTTCCTGTACTATTTATATATAATAATGCAGAATTGAATGGCACTTAGGTTATTTCTAAAATTAGAACTGCTTTTCCCACAAAAACCCTCATTTCGGTCGATTATTCCTATGACAGCTATATGTTATAGTGGTCCGACTCTGATATAACTTCATATACATATTATATATATAGAAAAAAGCCGACGTAGTGAATTTGTTTGCAATATCTTGACAAATAACAAAATTAAGCCGATAGTTTGTATGGCAGCTATACAATATCGGCTCGATTTTGATGAAATTTTGTATGCATATTATATATATAGAAAAAACTTGACGTAGTGAATTTGGTGGCAATATCTTGAAGAATAACAAATAGGCCGATAGTTTGTATGGCAGCTATACGATATATCGCTCTGATTCGGCTCTTTCCGACTTATATATAGCGTTTGGCAGTAAGAAGTATGTGTGAAAAGTTTCATTAAGATAGCTCTAAAACTGATAGATTTATTTGCATTGCAACAGACGGACACATGCATATACGGACACACGGACAGACGGGCGGACAGACATGGGTAGTGCGACTCCTCTGTTGATGCTGATTCAGAATATATTTATGTATGTATAATATATTATATATTCTTTATAGCTTCAAATAAGCCTACAAAGATGCCTTGTCCAAACTCTAGTGCAAAATGTATATACCCCCCAAAGCGAAGGGTATAATGAAAGAGGGAGAGAGAGAAAAAAAAGCTTGGTAACTGTTAAAGTTGACGGCGGCCCTGGCCAGGAAATCAGCTGCTGCTGCCTGCCTGCCGCTGCTGTAGGCGCTGCTGGTGAAGGTGAAGGTCGCAGCAACAGAAGGGGGAAGGTTTATGCCGTGGCGGGGGGTGTGGTAGGCCCGGGAGCGGCAGGGAGGCAGAATGTCAGAGATAAAGTTATCGAAATCTAAGTGTGTGTGTGTGTGAGCGTGGGGGGAGTGCGTGAGTGTAGGTGTGTGTGTGTGTGAGGAGTATGTATGTGTTTGTGTGATTTATTTATAGGAATTAATAGTTTCGAGCTCTGAGCTCTATTTTTGGTCCTGAGCTCGAAAATGCTGTGACCTTGAGGCAGGTACGCTGTGGATAAGCTGCGTATAATAATGATAATGATAGTAATAAGACTCACTGACTGACTGACTGAATAAACTGTAACTTGTTGCCAATTCAATTTCAATACGATAATCTTATCTGATAACAAAACAGCAACAACAACAACAAGTTGAACATTTCCAGCAGAGCGCGTGTCCTTGAAAGTTGCCAAGTTGACGTTCCAGCAAGGAAATTACTTAGCCTAATTGCCAGTGTTAATTAGTTAATTAAGTGACAATTAGCAACTTAGCAAAGTCACAATGGCGAAATTCGATTAATCGCACACACACACACACTGTTATCGAAATCGAATGAAGCGCCATACAGCGGCAAGTGGGGGAGGTGACCGACGAAAAAAAAAGAAAAATACCAAAAAGTCAAAATCAAATGCAGCCTCAGGAGTCATTAGAGGTGGGGGGAACGCGTGTGTGTGTGTGTGTGTGGGGGGGAGGTGAGATACCAACAGGCGAGAGCTGCTACTCTGCTAGTGTGGAATACATACACACACACATGTACACAGAGCACAAAATGCGTGTTACTTCACTTTTAACACTTCCCGAGGCGCATGCACTATAAATAGACTTGTTGATAAACCAACAACACGTAAACCGACTGCACATTTTGGGCCAAACAGGGAGAGCAACAGAAAGAGAGAGAGAGAGTGTGTGTGTGGGTGAACAAGATATTGAATGTATGCGTGCGGGTGTGCGTGTGTGTAACTGCTTTATTATTATTATTATTGTGTATTTCTTCCTTTGCTTATTCTTCTTCTTCTTCTTTAACTTGTTGTTGTTTTTGCTCATTGTGAATCATTGAAGGAGTAAGCAGCATGCACACACACACACACGCACGTATACAGACATCTGCTCTGCCTGTGTGTGTGTGTGTGTGTGTGTATCGCATATACAGCTTAGCTGGGAGCTGAGCCTGAGCTGCAGGTGAGAGAAGAGATGGACAAAGAGGAAACGGAAGAGGATTCTAATGCGCTCTTCATTCTTCATACTCTACTTGACTCCTATATTTCTTTCTCTTTCTTTCTGTCTTTTGGTGACTTACCCATTTTATGCAAGACATTCATTTTGCCTTCTTTGGCTGTTGACAACATTGAATTAGATTTTTGTTGTTGTTTTCTGGCTGTTGATGCTGCTGTTGTTGTTGTTGTTGCTGCTGCTGCAGGTGCTGGGCAGCGCCGCGCCGAGTCGTTGCCTTCTGCAGCCGCCGCACACCAAAATTATACGCGTACGAACACATACACACATGCACGCAGATTCACAACACACACACACACACTGGCAAACAGGCATACAGCCACTCACACACACACACACCGCACACACACTAGCACGCACGCACACCCGCAAAGCAAAAGCGCTCGCTCACTCGTTCGCGTTTTACGTTCTCCGTTTACGTTCTTCGCGTTATGTTATCACAATGCACAATTACGCAGCGACGCCGTTGCGTTAACCATTAACTTTGTCATTGCAATGCAATCAACTTAATTCAGCTTCATTTAATAAATAATAAAAAAAATAATACAGTTTGCTGCTGCAGCAGTTGGAGCAGCTAAGCAATCGATGGCACTATCGTTACGTTACTATCGATGCGACCGCAGCGCATCATCATAGAACACGGCTGCTGAGCTCATGCATTGCAGCCCTGTTTTGTGCTATCGATTTCGTTTTTTCACCGATGTGGCAAGGCTGCGCAATTTGCAGTAACCATACGGTCACACTTGCCAACTGTTTATTAGTTAATTTTCATTTAGTTTTAACAAATGAATTAAATAAAATTTACAAATGTTTTTAGCTACAACTAATGCTAACTTACATTGCGATACTTTACTGCAGTGCATCAAGTATCGCTTACCGAAGTATCGATACGTAAACAATTAACTGTGCGCGTATGATTCATAAATGACCTAATGCCACTGACTCACTCTGGCACTGCAACAGCCATGTATATCGATATTTTCGAAACAAGCCGTGTCACGCCACACTTGCGATACTTGCTCACGCGCATCACTTGCACGATTTGCAAACCGATATACACAGTGTATATCGAACGAAGAAGGAGCAACATCGCGAGCATCGATGTCTATGCTAAACAGCGGGTAACAGCGCACCGAAAAAAGCCGATACAACATTATTTTATACGAACGAAAAAATTAAAAGAAATTGTGCAGTTGCAGTGAAATTGTTGTGAAAAAAAGGGCGTGCCCAAAAAGGAATGTGAGTGCAAATTTAGTGTTCAGTGATTTATTGCAATTGCAATTGCATTTCTCTCATGTCCACCCTATGTGTGTGTGTGTGTGCAACATTTCATTTTTTGCATGTTTGCAGCAGTTGTATGTGCGTTGGGTGTGCGTATGTGTGTGTGTGCTGCTCCTTTGTTTGCCCAGAACGCAGCGTCGTCGGCGTTGTTCTTGTTCTTGTTCTTGTTGCTACTGTTGTGTATTTTTTTTTGTTGTTTTTTATTGGTAGTTGTAGTGGAAAAGAAAAAGGGTGTGTGCCGGCAGTGAAAACGGTGAAAACAACAAACCAAACCAAGCTCCTTTTACAACCACATCCGTTTTGTGTGCATTTGTGCATTTTCGTGTAAAACAACAACTAATTAATTGCACGCAAGGAAAAAGAAACTAAAGCAGAAAAAGTGCATGCAAAAAAAAAATGTCAATAATAATGCATGTACAACAACAACAGCAACAACAAACGCACGTAACGGAACTACCACCAGGAGATCTCTCTCTCCGCCCCCCTGCCCCGCCGACGCCGCCGGTTCTCTCTATCTCTCTCTCCCTCTCTTGCCTGCGCGCTGCTAGTGGTGGAAACAAAAGGAAAATTAAGAAAAACAGTAAAAAAAAAAAGTTGCCAACGTTGCCGGTTGCCGGTTGACGCCACCCACCCCCAGCAAAGCTTCGCTGCTGCTGCGCTGCTTCCACACAAACACACACAGAATATTTCTTGCACCCTGTGTGTCTATTGAGAGAGTGAGAGACTCCCCCCCCACACAGACGCGCGCTCTCTTTCTCGCCGGGATGCTGCTGCTGCTGCTGCTCGCCTGCAGGTGGCGCTCTGTGCACTTGTGCACTTGTTCCTGTCTCTCTCTCCCCCTCTCTCTGTGTATCTGCGATTTATTTGCAGTTCCCTTTTGTCCAGTTTCGCCGAGAGTTGAGCGCAGTTTTCTTTTTTTATTTTATTCTTTTTTCTAAATCACTTGACCCGATTACCTGGTGGCTGCAACATCACAACCACCACCAACAACAACAACAACAGCAGGGACAGCAGCGACGACGGCGACGGCGACTGCGACGGCAGCGTCAGCAGCCAATGATGGTCATTTGTTTTGCCGCTTTCTAACGAACCAGTTGAATTTGCGCACGCGTCGACGTCGAGTCAAGTGAGGCGCTGCCGCAGCAGTTGTTGTTGCCCCATTTGTTGTTGTTGTTGTTGCTGTTGTCCATTACTGGCCCGCTCTGCTGCAGCGGAAAAAGCCAAAGCCAAAGCAAATAACATTTGAAATCAAGAAAAAGTGGTTGCAACTTGCAACTCTCGTGTCTGGTCGCCTCTTTCTCTCTACTTGCATCTTTGCACATATCCGTGTGTGTGTGTGTGTAGCCAAAATCACTTTGCCGCAGGTGTGAGAGCCATAAATCGTATTTAGTAGTAGAAAAAAGTAGTAAGAAAAAAAAGGGAGTAAATCAAAATGGAGTCTCCATTTGCAGCAGAAAAACATAAACAAACAAAATAAACAATATAGAATGAAGGGGAAAAAGAGAAGAAAATAGTAAAAACTAAAGAAAGATTTATGGCTGCATAGAATAATAATAATACACATAAAGAAATAATTATAAAATATAAAACAAATAAAGAAAGAAATTTAAAAAAAGGACAAATCCACTAAAGAAAGTAATAAGTTTAAAATATGCATAAAAAATACGAATATAAATACAAAAGAAATGAGTAAAAATAAGAACAAATAATCGACATTATATTAATGATATATCTCAAGGAGTTTTCTATTTTTTATTCCCTTCTCCCTTCCCTCGAATTTCAATAGAAATTTGAAATTACTTTTGTGGCTCAGTGTTTATGAGTCACTGTAAATGATTAGTGTATGATAACAGTCATAGCACACTGTATGTATACACTGCAAGCGATTATCAAGCGGGACTCGCAACATGAGACATCGATGATCGATCATACGATGATTGTGCTATTTAATTACACACACACACTAAATTAAACAAATCGATAATTAAAGTTGTAAATATCGCAAGGCGGAACTAATTGCAGCACAGCGAGTGCGAGAGAGCGAGCGACAGAGAGAGGGAAATTTTTTTTCCTTTTGCAGTATCAATTAAAAAGCTGTAAATTTCCCATAGCAAAAACACTTGGCAATCAAAAAAAGTAGTTAATGCGAATGGAAATGAAAATAAAAACAGAAAAACACACAAAGTACACATACATACATGCACATTAATGAGGCGTGGCACTGTTTATAGCACGTACTTAAAGTGCTTACAAGTGGCCAACAACAAAAGCAACAACAACAAAAGCAGCAAACGCAAAAGGATAACAAAACGCAAAGAGAGCGTACGTGCGTGCGTGCGTGCGTGTGTGTGCGTCTCTCTCTCACTTAACTTAAACGGCTGCACTACTGCGTGTGTGTGTGTGTGCGTCTCTCTCTGCAAGCTTAACCGGCTGCACTACTGCGTGTGTGTGTGTGTTATCGACATCATTAATCGTGCATCGAGAATCGTTAATCGGCACTTGGCATTCACAATTGCAATTGCAATTCTCCTTGTGTGCTTTCTCTTTTCATGCGACAAAACGAGACGGAAGCACACACACAGACACATACAAACACACACACACAGGCACATGCACATACGGCACACAGTCCTCAATAATTGTCGCCAAGTGCAGCGACAGCAACAACAACAACAACAGCAAGTTCAAGTTGAAGTTGTTTATTTCCATTTCCATTCTTGCCACACTTGAATGTTGCTGCTGCTGCCACTGAGTCAATGTGTGGGCGTGTCTACGCAGCACATCAGACATCACAAATATCACAAAAAAAAAGGCTTATCAATTGATGGCGTGATTCATGCAGCGGATGATAACTAACCATAACCGCACTATAACTGTTAATAATAGAAATAACATACATAACTTACTGACCATACATGGCATATATGCATGCTACCTATACACATATACATATAAACACTCTAAATACATATTGAATTTACTGTTATTTCAGTTCCCTCTGCGAATCAGCGTTCAATTCGCCTGCGTGAGTCGCGATCAGCGGTAAAGAGAGCGCATTAAATACGCACACACACACACACACACACCGAAAACTTACACCAACACACACCTACACAGACACAGACACAATGGCGTGGCGCTTCAAGGCTTCAAAGTACAAAAATGCCGCGCCCATTGTGCCCAAAGCGGAGGCGTGCGTACGTGAAATCTGTGTTGGTTCGTATCAAACCTATGGCAATAATATCGCTGCATCTGCTGCCTTTATGGCCTTCAATTGGGAGCATAGTGGCAGCAGTGTTGCCGTGCTGCCCTTAGATGATTGTGGGCGCAAGAGCAAGACCATGCCCCTACTACATGGCCATACGGATACTGTAACAGATCTGAAATTCTCACCATTTCACGATGGTCTACTAGCAACAGCATCGCAGGATTGTCTGGTAAGTCTAGCGAAGGGTGTTTTCGACTATATATATACCCATTATATTGATTTGACATTTCTCTTGCTTAAAGGTTAAAATCTGGCACATACCCGAAAAGGGACTGGAGCAATCGTTATCGGATCCCGAAGCTGTTTTCTCACAAAAACAACGTCGTGTCGAAACCGTTGGCTTTCATCCCACGGCCGATGGTCTCATGTATACCACAGCTGCCGGTTGTGTGGCGCTCTTCGATATTGCAGCCCAAAAGGAAATCTTCTGTAAGTGGCAAGATCAAAAGTGAGGCAGAGATATGTTTTTAGTGGCAGTTTTTGAAAATGAAGAGAGAAGAGAAGGTTTTGTTTTTATATTTTAGAGAACATTGATCGTTATTAAGTATAGATCGATTGAGTCTGATTTCATATAAAGATCGCATAACGTTATAGAATATTGAAAGGAATAGGAAAAGAGATCGTGTGTTCTTAATATCGTAGATTGTTATAGAAGATCGTTTTCTTTTAGAGAATGTTATAGTTCATTCAAGGAGTTCATAAAAGTTTATAGATCTTTTCGTATTTTAGAGAACATTGATCGTTATTCACTATAGATCGATTGAGTCTGATTTGATATAAAGATTGTATTACGTTATAGAAGATTGAAAGGCATATGAAAAGAGATCGTTTACTAATTATAGAAGATCGATAGGATTTGTTTTCCTTCAGCGATCAGTTAATTAAAGTTTATAGATTCTTTAATCTTTTCAAGAATGTTTAAATATATAGATGATCAAGAGAAATACTTAAAGAGAAGATCGTAGTAACTAACAGAAGATTGTCAGGGTTTCTTGTCCTATAGTTCATCGAAATGATTAAAATGAAAGACTTTTGCTTTGTTCTTAAGATTGTAGATTGTTTGAGAAGATCGACTGGGTTTGTTTTCTTTAAGAGATCGTTAGAGTTCATGGGAGGAATTGATGAAAGTTTATAGATCCTGCGATCCTTTGAAAAACGTTTAAAGATATGGTAGATCAAAAAGATTACGAAAAGATATGATCGTAGTAAGTTATAGAAGATTGACAGAGTTGATATTCCCAATGTGAAGATCACAGATCGTTATAGTTTATCAAAAGAGTTGATATAGGTTTAAAGATCCTTCGAAAATTGAAAATATATGTGTAAAGTTATAGAATATCGAAAGTATTACAAAAAGAGAAGATCCTAGTAAGTGACAGAAGATGGACAGAGTATGTTTTCCCTATTAGAAGATCACAGATTGTTATAGGTCATTTAAAGACTTGAAATAGGTTCAAAGATCGATCAATCATTTAAAGAAAATTTAAAGATATAGAAGAAAGGATAACAAAAAGAGAAGGTGGTAGTAAGTTATAGAAGATTAGGGTTTTTTTTTTTTGCTATTTAAAGTTCATAGATCGTTAAAGATCAACGAAAGAGTTGATATCAGTTTAAAGATCGCTTGAAATCGAAAAGGTTTAGTTCAGAGGAGCTAAGCTAGTTCATTTAACAAGCCAAATTCAATAAATGAATCAATCTTCAATACAGAATTCCCTCCCAAATTGAACTGTGCTAAAAAGCAACAAAGTCTAGGCATAATTAGTGCAGATTGACTGCTTCAATATACAGTACATTTAACATAAACCTGTTGCTTGAGTTGAACCTGGAGTTGGAGTTGGGGGATTAAACTAGTTGAGCCTAATCTTATTAGTGGTTCCTCTAACTTCAAATACAGGTTGCATTAGGCAGCGCTCCCGCTCTTTCTCCCTATGTATCTTTCTCCACAACAAGTACGAATGAGCACTAATGGAACTGGTTCACTTTACAATCTACGCTCTTCTTCTGCAGCTAACAATGAGCATCCCGAGGTTATACAGTCGGCTAGCTGGCGCGAAGATGGCACCGTTATGGCCACCAGCTGCAAGGATAAGTGTGTACGGATCTTTGATCCACGCGCTGCTGGTTCACCCATACAAATGCAGGCGGAATCACATCAGAGCATCAAGGATTCACGTGTCGTCTGGTTGGGCAATCAATCGAGAATCTTAACAACTGGTTTCGATGCGGCCCGACTGCGTCAGGTGATCATACGTGATATACGCAACTTTAATGTACCGGAAAAGACATTGGAACTGGATTGTTCGACTGGCATTCTGATGCCACTCTTCGATCCCGATACAAACATGTTGTTTTTGGCCGGCAAGGGAGATACGACAATTAATTATTTGGAAATAACCGACAAGGATCCATATCTAATTGAGGGTCTGCGACACACAGGAGAGCAGACAAAGGGCGCTTGTCTGGTGCCCAAGCATGCGCTCAAAGTGATGGAGGCCGAGGTGAATCGTGTGCTGCAGCTCACCTCCAACATGGTCATACCCATAATGTATCAGGTGCCGCGTAAGGTGAGGCAACAGGCAGAGAAGAGAAGAGAATATGCTCAGTTCTAATCATGTTCTTTACTTCAGACCTATCGCGACTTTCATGCCGATCTATATCCGGATACAACGGGCTTTGAGACACATCTGGTGGCTAGCGAGTGGCTGAATGGCACCAATCTGGCGGTGCCCAAGATCAATTTGGATCCAGCGAAGCGCGGTGTAAGTAAAGTAAGGCAGTAGAGGGGGCTCTGTCGTGGGTTTATAGGTTATAGACTACTCTACTTAGTAGCAGTGTGAAGCAGGTGCTGCGTTGATTATAAATTCTACTTCTTTTATAATTCTCATGGAATCCAAATACACACACACACACACAATGCATACATACACACACATACCTATATGCAGATCAATAGCGACTACTCAAAGCATATTGAGAACCAAAAGACAGCAAAGACAGTCAATCCCAATCAGAATCAGAACCAAAAGCCCATGTCGGCCAAGAGGAATGACAACGAGCAGTTTATGATGCTGCGCAAGTGCAGCGAGGAGAAGAATGGCAATGAGAACAACAGCAGCAGCAGCAGCAGCGAGAAGCAGCAGCAGCAACAGTCGGCCAGTCTCACACAGAGCGAATTGATACGCAAATTTGAAGCGAAATATAAAACAGATTCTGAGAAGGAGCAACAGCAACAGCTGCAGCAGGTCGATGAGAAGGAGTCGCCCACAGAGCACTCCACTGGCAGCAGCGAGGAGGCATCCTCATCGGCGGCACTGGACACCAATTCGGCAAGTGGCAGTCAATCGCCACCGAAACCAATGCCACGTACATCGCGCAACAATTCGTTGCCTGAAACTGGAAGTGCAACAACTGATTCACCTGGCGATGGCAACACACCGCGTCCTCGTCCACGTATAACAGCAGCAACCGCATACAAGGTGCCCAACAGCAGCATAAACAGAGAAACCTCAATCGTTTTTCTTTTCGTTTTCTTCTTTTCGTTTTGTAGGTAGTTTGTATCGATTTGGATTCCACTTTCACAACTTGATTTCTTGCGTTCCTTATACAAATTTTCGTACATTTTATAGATTGTTCATTTTGTATTTGATTTGAATATCATTTGGAATCATTCTTTCAACTAACATACTCTGCATTTTCTTGTCTCTGTAGCCACGACTTGGTCCCAAACCTTTTCCCACAGACGAGATTAGCTTCGACAAGGTGTTCGCTGTGCCCGTTGCGCCTGGTTCGCATGAGAACATCTCGAATGTTGGTCAGGACAATTGCAGTGAGCAGCAGCCGTCGTCACAAGGCTCCGCCAAGCCCGATCTAATTGTGGAAATCGAAATAAAAAGTAAGTAAAGTAGAGAGTAACATCTTCAGAAAGTATATGAGGTCAGAAGTGGCAAAGATACACACAATAGACTGGGAAGGAACTCCAGGCTAATATCCCAAAAAGCCGCTTCAGTAGGTCGATTAAACTGATAATAAAATGAAAGAAGAAGCGCGCATTTTGATAATCAAATGCAATAATTTGCAGCGCGTTGTTCGTTTGTAAGACTGTAAGATTTATGGTTAAATTACTAGACGGCAAACTGAAGATGTTTGACAGTTTTGCAACAAAACACAAAATCGTGCCTCAGCTGTTTAAACCAGTGTAGCGAAAAAAATAATAGCTAAAAAATCACACTTTCTAATCTCAGTAGGTAGTATAATAGATGCTACAAGTTTCGCCCATGTACATCTTCCCCACAACAACAATAATCATAATAAAGAGTAACGAGAGTAGCTTCAATTTTAAATGTGCCTTTCTTCTCTTCTCCCGCAGAGAATCATGAAAGAGAACCAACTGTGGCAGGCAATGGCAATGGAAATAGCATACAGAAGTCATTGACCACATCGGAACGTCGCAAGGTAAGTGCGCCGCAGAGACCAAATCCAAAATACTCAACGAATTATCAAAATTATCTACAATTTCCGACTAATCTGCAACTGTTTCTCTAACCTCTCTTACATGCCGCTTTGTACACTTTCTACTAACAACAACAACAACCACAACATTCTTCTTTGCTTCTTCTGTGCCTGTCTTCTTCTAATACTATCTATAAACTGTCACCCCGCCCCGCCTCAACTGCCTCCAACTACTACAACTGCAAATGCAACCTCAGTCTTCAGCCGACGATGATGAATCATCCGATAAGGTCTGCTAAATATGATTGCAAAATATGTTTACCAAATTGATTCTAACTCATTCTCGTTCTTGTTCTTCTCTCGCATATTATAATTAAGATTTTCGAGCAGAACTCTGAATCATCGGAGAACTCAACGGAGGGCGAGGATCGCACAGATGCCGATTTGCGACGATTCTCGGCTGTGCGCAGTAGCATTGCCGAGCGACGTCGCGTCTACGAGAGTCGCTCCAAGAGTCAGGTGGACGAGAAGGCCGGTTCGCCAGTGCCACTGTGAGTACACACACACACACACACACACACACGTCGTTGTATGAGAAGAATGAGCTGTAGCAGGTTACAATTACTCGTTAAATCAAGTGACGAGTATAAGCACTTGTGCAATTGTGACGAGAAAAAAGATTGACTAGTAGCAGCTTAAAAGTTCAATTGAATAGCAAAAGTAACGAGTGCGAAGTAGATGGAAAGTTTAAAAACTTACCTCGTACATTTCCTATTAAAGTAACGAGTAGAAGCACTCGTTGTGCAGTTATAAGATTTCTTTGGGTACTCGTTAGATTGAAAGTCTTAAAAGTAAACATTAATAAGTACTTGTGCAATTGTGACTAGTAATTGAATAGCAAAAGTAACGAGTGCAAACTAGCTGGAAAGTTTATACACTTTCCCCATACATTTCCTATTAAAGTAACGAGTAGAAGCATTCGTTGTGCAATTGTAATGAGAAGTGTGACTAGCAGAGACGCGTAGGTACTCGTTCAATCGAAAGTTAAAGTAACGAGTGCGAGTGTTGCGTGTACCATAAGTACTAAGTACTCGTTAGATCGAAACTCGTAATTGAATGCAAAGAAAAAGTAACGAGTGCGAACTTGATGAATAGTTTATCCACTTTCCTTAAACATTTTCTATTAAAGTAACGAGAAGGAACATGTGTTGTGCACTTGTAATGAGAAGTGTGATTCCTAGAAGTGGAAGTACTCGCTCAATCGTAAGTTTAAGTGACGAGTGCCAGCAACAAAATTGTAGAAGTTATAAGTACTCGTTGGTTAGCTAGTTTCTTAACTTTCCTCATATATATCCTATTAAAGTAACGAGTAGAAGCACTCGTTGCACAATTTAAATGATAAGTGTGATGCGTGGAACCGTCTAAGTACTCGTTCAATCGAACTTCAATTGAAGTAACGAGTGCGAGCAATATTTATTAACTTTCCTCATATATACACTATTAAATTAACGAGTAGAAGTACTCGTTGTGCAATTTTAACGAGATATTGATTCGTAGAAGCGTCTAAGTTTTCGTTTAATTGAAGTAACGAGTGCGAGCAATGAAATTGTAGCGTATAGCAGAAGTTATAAGTACTCGTTGGATAGAAAGTTAACATTCCTCATAAATTTTCTATTAAAGTAACGACTAGAAGCAGTCGTTGCGCAATTTTAATGATAAGTGTGATTCGTGCAAGCGTCTCAGTACTCGTTCAATCGAACCTTAATTAAAGTAACGAGTGCGAGCAATATTTATTAAATTTCCTCATATATATACTATTAAATTAACGAGTATAAGCACTTGTGCAATTGTGACGAGTAGTCTGTCTAGAAATTGAAAAGCAAAAGTAACGAGTGCGAACTAGATAGTAAATTTTCCATATACTTTCCTCATACATTTCTTATTAAAGTAATGAGTAGGAACACGCCTTGTACAATTGTAATGAGAAGTGTGACTAGTACTCGTTGAATCTAATGTTAAATGAATAACAAAAGTAACGAGTATAGGGAGTAGCATAAGTTACAAATACTCACTGGATTGACAGTTTATTGACAGCTCTAACATATTTCCCATAAAAGTAACGAGAGCACTTGCTAATCGAATTGTTTTCCTTTTCTCTCTCTGCTTCCTCAGCCGTCGTGAGAGTTCCAAAGTGGAGCCACTGAAGCAGCAGTGCCATCAGAGTGTAGGCAATAATCTAATCTCTTCATCGAGTATTGATACCAAACGAATTTCGGTGCCAGAGGGCAAACTAATGGAGGAGCATCGCAATCGTGGCAATGGAGCCACGGCGGGCATTAAGAAATCCGCCACAGAGGCAGCATTTAGCGCTGCCTCGACCAAACGCACCTCGACAGTGTTTGGCAAAGTGTCCAAGTTTCGTCATTTAAAGGGCACACCCGGCCACAAGTCGACACACATTGAGAATTTGCGTAATTTGAGTCGACAAATCCCTGGCGAATGCAATGGTTTCCATGCCAATCATGAACGTGTCGCTGTGCCATTGTCGGGACCCGGTGGTAAGATAGCCATCTTTGAGTTAAGTCGCCCTGGAAGATTGCCAGACGGTGTCATACCATCTCTGGTGAATGGCAGCAATATTATGGACTTTCAATGGGATCCATTCGATGCACAACGTCTCGCTGTCGCCTGTGACGATGGCATTGTCAAGTTGTGGCACATCGATGTCGGTGGCCTCACAGAGCCAACAAATATGCCGCAAGGTGAATTGACTGCACATCTCGATAAAATCTATTTCATACGCTTCCATCCGTTGGCGGCCGATGTGCTGCTCACGGCCAGCTATGACATGACCATCAAGCTGTGGGATTTGCGTACCATGCAGGAGAAGTGCAGCCTCAGCGGACATACAGATCAGATATTCGATTTCGCTTGGAGTCCATGTGGCAAACTGGGTGCCACAGTTTGCAAAGATGGCAAAATACGTGTCTACAATCCACGCAAATCGGAGACACCCATACGCGAGGGCAACGGACCCGTCGGCACTCGTGGTGCACGCATCACTTGGGCACTGGAGGGACAGTATATTGTCTGTACAGGATTCGATAAGTGAGTGAGGAACATGATTTGAATATACCTCTTACTTTGCTAATGTCTTTCGACTTTACTTTACAGGGTATCTGAGCGTCAAATAAGCGTGTATAATGCACAGAAGTTGACGGCACCGTTGAACACGGCCAGCTTGGATGTGTCGCCATCGATTCTTATACCTTATTATGATGAGGATAGCTCCACACTCTTTGTCACCGGCAAGGGAGATTCGACCATCTATTGCTACGAGATAACCGATGAGGAACCCTACATTTGCCCGCTGTCCCATCATCGCTGCTCGTCGCTGCATCAGGGACTCAGTTTCCTGACCAAGAACCATTGCGATGTGGCCAGCGTTGAGTTCTCCAAGGCATACAGGCTGACAAACACCACAATCGAGCCGCTCAGCTTCACAGTGCCACGCATTAAGGTAAGCAAGGAGAAACAGAGGGTGATTTTTAAAGAGCTATAGAAATGTTTTTCAAAAGAAAAACCACATAAAATGCAGAGAAATGCATGAAATGTTTATTTGAATCGATTGTAGGCTGCATATAATTGAATGTTTGAAGATTATTTCATGCAAATGTTGAGCGTGAGTGCGCCTCAAATGCTCCATTTGCTCAGTCCAATTTGGGGCATACTCTTTCCAACATTTCTCATGAATAAATGCTTCAATGTTGTCCGTCCTCCAATGCGTCAATTGAAGCGGGCTTGTCTTTATAGACACTTGATTTAACATAGATCCACAAAATATATTCTAAAGATCGCACGATCTAGTCGACCAATTGACCGCTGCCAAACGTGAAATAAAATGTTCACCTCACTCGCCTCTTAATAAGTCCGTTGTTACGCGTGCTGTGTGGCATGTGGCAGCGTCTTGTTGAAACCACATGTCTGGCAAGTGAAACTCATGCATTTTGGCAAAGAAAAAGATGGATATCATCTCACGATAGCGCTCACCATTCACAGTTACATTACGATTTGCATCATCTTTGAGGAAGTACGGTCCAATGAAGCCAACAGGCCATAAACCGCAACAAACTGTGACTTTTACTGGATGCACTGGCAGCTCTTGCTTCAGTGGGTCGATTAAACTGATAATAAAATGAAACAAGAAGCGTGCGATGAACTTTCTTAACAAATCACGCATTTTGTTAATAAAATGCAATAATTTGCAGCGCGTTGTTCGTTTGTAAGATTCATTGTTAAATTATAGACCGAACTGAAGATGTTTGACAGTGACAGACAACACGAAACGTGTCTCAGCTGTTTAAACCAGTGTTGCCAAAAAGATAATGGCTAAAAAATCACCCTTTAGTATGTAGTAGAAGTTGCAAATGCTTGTTGAGTTGATAATTTTTATAACTTTCCACTTCTTTTGCTATAAATATAATAAGTACGGAACTTCCTGTGCAATGAGAAGACTAACTAGTAACAAGTTGCAAATACTCGTTGAAATTGAGAGTCTAAAGAATACCAAAAGCAAATAGTACGAGAACTCTAACATGTAGTAAGAGTTGCCAAGACTCGCTAGATCCTTTATTTCAATCAATCTATAACTAAAGTTAACTTAATCTCATCTTCCCCGTACAGAGCGAACTATTCCAGGATGATTTGTTTCCACCCACACGCATTACATGGAGCGCCACGCTGTCAGCCGAGGATTGGTTTGCCTGCAATGATAAGGCTGCTGCCAAAGTCAGCCTCAAGCCGGAGGGCATGGATACACGTAAGTGTGGGCCCCCCTCACCCCTCTCAATTCTGCTACCTATACCTCTTCTACTATTTCCACAGTTTCATCCATACAACAAGTGTCCGTGGTGGTCAAGAAACCAACAGATCATTCGCATTTTGCTAGCAAATCCGACTATGAAAGCAATAAACAGCAAGAGGTATGTGTCAGCTCTCTCTCTCTCTTTCTCTTTCTATCTATCTCGCTCTAATGCATGTTCTCACTCTTGCAGATACAGAAATCGGTTAGCGCGCGCATGGAATATACCAGCAAACTGGAACAGGACGACATGGAGGGTGTGGATGAGAACGAGTGGCAGGAGTAGCGTCAGCAAAGTACACACAACGTTGCCGCATACACACATAAGCTAAAATTATAAAATTTACACTCATAGTTAAGTTACGAAAACTCGTTTATGCATTGAATAATGCATAATTACATATACAACTAACACACACAAACAAACAGACAGACAGTTAGACACACTGACATATAGGCAAGCATAATGTAGGCTCACTTCCTCTAGCCCAGATGCTTCTGTAAGCTGCGCCAGACCTTTGTATACATTGTGTAGCAATAGGCATAGGTACCAATGGGCATAGGCACCAAAAGGCATCGATACCAATAGGCATAGGTACCACAAAGTATAGGTGCTGCTAGATTATTAGACAGAGACAGACTAGAGAGAGTGAGTGCCCCTGTAAGCTGAGCCAGACCTTTGTATACATTGTGTACCAGTAAGCATAGGTACCACAAAGCATAGGTACCACAAGGCAAAGGCACCACAAAGCAAAGGCACCACAAGGCAAAGGCACCACAAAGCATAGCTACCAATAGGCATAGCTGCTGCTAGAGTATTAGCAAGACGACAGTCTAGAGAGAGAGAGTGAGTGACACAGAAAGAGAGATAGCAGGAGAGAGTGAGTGAGACAGATAGAGAGAGAGAGAGTTGCACTGCTAACTGGTTGTGTCAATGTTCTAAGCAGATCCCCAAGTTCGTCATACCCCGTACCAGCCCCAACTGCAGTTGCTCATGTATTTGCCAAATTACAAATATTAAGCTCTAGTGTTTTTTTTTTGTTTACATAATATATATATATTTTAATATGTTCGTTTTCGTTTTATATATATACACAATATATATAAACATTTATATAGTTTTTGTGTGTGTATTTTGTTTAAGTAGTTAGTCCAAATTAGTTTAGCTATAAAGTGAC
Organism: Zaprionus camerounensis; assembly: GCA_018904165.1. NCBI lineage: Eukaryota > Metazoa > Arthropoda > Insecta > Diptera > Drosophilidae > Zaprionus > Zaprionus camerounensis. Next base: position 1,528,919 of record JAEIFS010000731.1, read on the forward strand.
AAAGTGTTTTTACAAATTTATACATTTATTTTCTATAGTTTTTCCCCTTCTCCTACATCATGTGGCCATATATAGAGAAAAGGAAGGGGGTAGGAGAGTACAGTTACATTATATACAATTATATATGTATGCAGTTAAGGATATACAATATATATATATATATATATTTTAGAGCTTTACATTTATTTACCTCTCATTTTCAATGTGTGCTCTCTCTATAAGGTTTATACGTTTATTTTCACTCTCATTTTTTTTTGGCAATAGAAGCAGCTCAGTCGGGCCTAACAGACACACACACAGACAGACAGATACCCTACACACAGACAGACGGATATATACCCTATACACACTTTACATGATGTATTTATAGCATAGATTTCTTTGATATCAATTTGGCGTTTTATACTTTGTTAACAATCTTTTGTGCCCCTACTGTCTCTTCTAGATTAAACGTATTTTATTTCTCTGCTAGTCTATTTTGTTGCAAAATACCCTGTAAACAAGAACAAGAACAACAACAAGAACTAGACTGTACGTGAGACGTTCGTAATGCGTAAGCCAATCAAGCGAGTATTTTGTTAATTATAATCATAATAATAACTTTAACTAAACGAAAACTAAACTAAAACCAATCAAATCAAACATGTGTAACGGCAGAATCAAAACAACAACAACAACATAAAGACAAGATATATATGTAATTTGATAAAAAAGAAAAAGAAAAACCAAACAAAACAAAACAAAAGAATTCCAAAATGTTGAACGAAAAGACTTGCGGGAAAGCGCATCATGTTGCCATGAAGAAGATGAAAGAGTGCGATCAATTTTGATGTGGCTGCATAAGACTAGACATTATATATACAACATACTTATATAGAATAATATACATACTATATAGTTATATATACACACGCATATATACTGGCAATATATATATATATAGAGTACACACACACACACACACACATTATATAGAACTTTATAAACTGGAGTATATTTTGTATACAATAGCAACAAGAAGAATAACAAGAACAACTTTGCGACTGATTGAAATGAATTAAATGACCAACAACTAAATATATAGAAGACTACAACAACAAGAACAACAGATCCAATCCAATAATGTTGCATTTATGTGTGCCAAACACACAGACAAAACATTCGCAATCTCTTTGCCATTTAACATGATATTAGATTGTACATCTCTAGTACATATATGCACTATATATACATGCATAACATGCAAGCAGATATACCCAAATAACAGTATATACTCTATAGTATATATACTTATTAGTGTATACTCTATAGTATATATATATATATATCCAATTCCAAAAACCTTTATCTCTCTCTCTGTTTCTTACTCACTCTGCTTTGATTTATTGCATATGCGAGTTTGTTTTAACTTATATTATGATCTATTCTATATACACATATATATATATATATATATATTTTGTATGCTGATAACTGATACTGTATTTATTAGCCATATAAACATAACAAGATATACAACTACACACACACACACACACACGCCTATATATATGCAAATATACATATATATTTAGGAACATATATTTCTTTTTGAATGTCTCTCTTATTTATATTTATATATATATATATACAAGATTTTGTAATCATATGAAAATGATAATGATTATTGATATAGTAGCGACGATAATACGTTGACTTAGAAAGAGAATACAATGATATGAATGAGGATGATGATGATGATAATGTTGAACGGACGAAGCGAAGTTGCAGGAAAGATAAGGAGCGAAAACAAAGCATACACATTATACAATTTATTTTACAGTATATTCGATATCAATACTCTAGCCATAAGTAATAACAAAAGCAAAACCTAATGAATAACAACAAAAACAAATATATTTATATACATAATTAAATAAAAACACAAAATGCAATAAAAAACAACTAAAACGTGTTTATTATTCAAATATTGGGAAAGTAAAGGAAGAATTATATAGAATACTTTGTCCTAGATTACTATGAACACTTAAAACAAAGTTTTATTTGTGTATCTATCAAATTGGGCATCAGTTCATGGTAATCAAGAATATATATACATATATGTGTATGGTTGAGCTGTTACTTCGTTATGCTATAGTGGGGCCAAGGAAAGTATAGACAGCAAAGTAATATATATCCAATGTTGAAGAAGAACATATGCATATGATACATATACATTTCTATATAGATATATCAAAAAGTTAGATATCCAGTTCCAAGATTTGCTGGCACAGAATCGAGTGCAGTCAACGCTGAATAAGAATATATATGTTAGATAAGGCATTGATCAAGATCAGAGTATATACATACTTGCTTTAAAACTATGAAGATAAAGTTTAATTTAAAGACAACGTTGAACAAGAATATATAATATACGCAGACTTGTTATAAAAGAATGTAGATTTAGGCTTATATATGTTGATGCTGATTCAGAATATATAGTATATAAATTGTATACCCTTCGACCATTGAAAATGCGCAAAAAAGGGTATACTAACTTTGTGCAAATGTATGTAACAGACAGAAGAAGGCGTGGCAGACCCCATAAAGTATATATATTCTTGCTCAGCATCACTAGACGAATCGATTGAGCCATGTCTGTCTGTCTGTTTGCCTGTCTGTCTCTCTGCCTGTCTGTCTCTCTGCCTGTCTGTCTGTCTGTCTGCCTGTCTGTCTGTCTGTATGAACACGCAGATCTCAGCTATTATAAAAGCTAGAGCTACCAAATTTGGCAGAAAGATTTCTGTATACTGTACGCTAATCAAGTTTATTTCAAATGTTGGCTGCCACGCCCACCGCCCCCGCAAATCAATAACTTAATTTTTAAAGTTGATTTGTAAGCGGCGTATAAAAAATACAACTTTCCTACATTGACATATACTAAGCTGACAAAAATATCTACGTTTACTCCAAATTTCAATTTGATCGGACAATAAACACAGAAGTTATGCAAGAAAGTGTGAGCATGTCAGCTAACAAGGTAGGCAGGCAAGCGCGAAGCACAAGCGCCATCTGTCGAGCATAATTTGGAAGCATGCACATGTATGTATGAATTTAAAAAATTAAACTACAGCGGAATATTGGTCGAAGGGTATCCCACTGTCATTCTCGTTAGAGTCGCAGATGTCTGCTATATACCCTATATATATGTATGTTCTCGTACTTAAGAAAATCAAAGTACCCAACCAGCTGCAGTACCCGCCGTTGCCAGGACAACGAGCTGCCTTGAATAAGGCTCCAATTGGAATTCGCGTGGGAATCGAACAAACAATAAACTTGCGCAATGTGCGAGGAAGGAAAGAACTTGACAGTTTGCAGTGTCATTTGTATGAGAAGACTGTACCATGAAGTTCCTGCTAAAGAAATGTCTGCGCAAGAAGGCACCCGAGATGAAGCCAGGCGCCATACTGGACGCGGTGATCTCGCAGTCCTCGGCAACGGCCTGCAAGTGCCTGCTCTACAAGCTGGCGGACTACAAGAGAGGTAAGTACCCCCTTCCAGGCAAGAAGGTGTTGCTGTACCTCAACTGCACGCTTCGCTTCAGGTGGCGACCTTATCGATGCCATCAATACGGGAGGTTTGATTGCCGTGGAGCAGTTGATACGGGAACAGTTCGGGGTGTTCATGTACAACGATGGCAAGGGGCAGGTGATCAATCGTGCCGAGTTCCTGCGCTGGAAGTACAGGGACCACACCGAAGTGACCATACCCATTGAGGCATCGCTGTCCATACACGATCCGCTGGGCAAGTGGGAGGATCACAAGGCCTGCTGGCAGATGCAGTATCGCGGTGCACTGGGCGAGAGTCTGCTGCATGTGCTCATCATCTGCGACTCGAAGATACACACCAAGTTGGCCCGCGTGCTGCTGCGTGTCTTCCCCAATCTGGCACTGGATGTCATGGAGGGCGAGGAGTATCTGGGTGCCAGTGCACTGCATCTATCCATAGCGTATAGCAACAACGAGCTGGTGGCGGATCTCATCGAGGCCGGAGCTGATATCAATCAACGTGCCATCGGTAGCTTCTTTCTGCCACGCGACCAGCAGCGCACGAATCCCGCCAAGAGCACCGACTACGAGGGACTGGCCTACATGGGTGAGTACCCACTGGCCTGGGCTGCCTGCTGTGCCAACGAGAGTGTCTACAATCTGCTGGTCGATTGTGGTGCCGATCCCGATGCACAGGACTCCTTTGGCAACATGATACTCCACATGGTTGTCGTCTGCGACAAGCTGGACATGTTCGGCTATGCCCTGCGGCATCCCAAGACTCCGGCCAAGAACGGCATTGTCAACCAGACGGGCCTGACTCCGCTCACACTCGCCTGCAAGCTGGGACGCGCTGAGGTCTTTCGCGAGATGCTGGAGCTATCCGCCAGAGAGTTCTGGCGTTACAGCAACATTACCTGCTCGGGCTATCCACTCAATGCGCTGGACACCCTGCTGCCCGATGGACGTACCAGTGAGTGAGGAGAGACTGCCGAGGGTTCTAGCCAGGACACTTTTATAGAGTCCTAGCTAGGACTTTTCATACAGTTATAATTAGAACCTTACATAGAAGGGTCTGTATGGTTCTATGAAGGGTCCTTTCGAACCTTAAATAGAGCCCTAGCTAGAGCCCTAAATAGAGTTCTAGCTAGGTCTTTTCCAAGAGTCCTAACGAGGACCTTTAATAGTCCTAGCTAGGACCTTACATAGAGTCCTATGAGACCTAGGAAGGGTCCTATCGAAGACCTAAAATAGAGCGCTATCGAAGACCTTAAAGAGAGTCCTAGCTAAACCTTTTTATAGTCTTAATTAGAACCTTACCTAAAGTCCTATGAGCTCTAAAAAGGGTCCTATCGAAGACCTTAAAGAGAGTCCTAGCTAGGACACTGCATAGAGTCCTAGATAGTACCTTACATAGAGTCCTAGCTAAGGCCTGACAGAGTTTAAGCGAGTACCTAACCAGGACCTTAAACACAGTCCTAGCTGGTACCTTACAAAGAGTCCTAGCTAGTACACTTTCCTGGGGACTTTACATAGAGTTCAAGCTGGGACACTTTTTAGAGTCCTAGCTAGAACTTTTCATAGAGTTATAGTTAGGACCTTACAAAGTCGTATGAGTCCAATGAAAGGTCCTATCAAAGATCTTAAATAGAGTTCTAGCTAGCTGCTTTTCAAGAACCCTAGCTATTACTTTACACAGAGTCTCAACCAGGACCTTAAGTAGAATCCTAGCTAGGACCTTACATAGAGACCTATGAGTCCTATCGAAGACCTTAAAAGGATTCCAGCTAGGAACCTACATAGAATCCTATAAGTCCTATGAAGGGTCCCAGCAAAGATCTTAAATACAGTCCTCGCTTGGACATTACATAGAGTCGTAGCTAGTACCCTAATAGAATCCCAACCGGGACCTTACAAGCTAGTACACTTTCCTTGGGACTTTACATAGAGTTCAAGCTGGGACTTTTCATAGAGTTATAGTCAGGACCTTACAGAGTCATATGAGTCCCATGAAGGGTCCTTAAATAGAGTCTTAGCTAGTACCTTACCTTACATAGAGTCTCAACCAGGACCTTAAGTAGAGTGCTAGCTGGTACCTTACAAAGAGTTCTAGCTAGTACACTTTCCTGGGAACTTCTCATAGAGTTCAAGCTAGTACCTTATATAGACCCCTAGCTAGCCCTTTTTCTAGAGTAGACCTAACCAAAGGCACCCTCTCTTCTTCCCCCTTCCTCCTTCCCTTTCGCAGACTGGAACTCAGCACTGTTCATCATACTGAACGGCACCAAGCCGGAGCATCTGGACATGCTGGACGGCGGCATCATACAGCGTCTGCTGGAGGAGAAGTGGAAGACATTCGCACAGAATCAGTTCCTCAAAAGGCTGCTCATCCTCTCCACGCATCTGCTGTGTCTCTCTGTGTCCGTTTACTTGCGGCCAGCACACGATGGCGACGATGATGACGACGAGGCAGCTGCCACGGATGGCGCAGGAGATGCACCTGCCACGGCAGCACTGAAGGAGCTAGCGGGTGGAGGGGAAGCTGGGGGGGACTACAATGCACAGACTGTGGCACGTTACTGTGCTGAGCTGGCCACCATTGCTGGCGTGCTTAGCTACGTGGTCTTCCAACAGGGCGACGAGATCAAGAATCAGGGATTATCCGCATTCCTCAAGCAGTTGGTAAGGCGACAAGAAAAGAAGGAAGGAAGCACGGCTTCAGCATTTGTATATACTTCTCTCTCTCTATCTCTTGCCCTCTCTTTCCCCTTTCTTTCTCTTACTTTCTGCCGTCGCTAGTCACATGCGCCTGCCAAGGCCATCTTCTTGTTCTCCAATCTGTTAATCCTCGCTTGCATTCCCTTTCGTCTCATTGGCGACACGGACACTGAGGAGGCCATACTCATCTTTGCTGTGCCAGGCAGCTGGTTCCTGCTCATGTTCTTTGCCGGGTAAGTTCCTCCTTACTTACTCCTGCTCCTGCTAGAGTTACTAGTCTGCTCCTGGCACTCTTCTGTAGAGCCATTCGCCTCACTGGACCCTTTGTGACCATGATCTACTCTATGATCACGGGCGACATGTTCACCTTTGGCATCATCTACTCCATTGTGCTGTGCGGCTTCTCGCAGGCCTTCTACTTCCTCTACAAGGGTCATCCCCAGGTGCAGTCCACCATGTTCAATACATATACCAGCACCTGGATGGCCTTGTTCCAGACCACCTTGGGCGATTATAATGTAAGTATATGCAGTGGATCTGGGGCATGGTTAGAGGTGGAGTTAGCAAATTTGGTAGAGAGCTGAATACCTTACAAGGCGCATGCTACCTTGTTGAAGTGTTCAAACAGTACAATAACTGAGAAACAACCAAATTGAGGATATCTTACAGATCTTGGTTAAGGGATAAGCTAGAGTTAGTAAATTTTGTAGATCTGTAGCTGAATATCCAAAGGGGCACATGGTACCTTGGAGAATAATCTAGACTGAATATTAACCAAAAAAAAAGGAAATTAGCGATCATATCTTACAGACCTTGGTAGATCTGTAACTTAATATTGTACAAAGCGCATGCTACCTTGTTCAAGTGTTTAAACTGTACATTAACCGAGAAACATCCAAATAGAGGATAATATCGTATCTTACAGATCTTGGCAAAGGGTTGAGTTAGAGTCAGTAAATTTAGAAGATCTCTAGCTGAATTCCTACAAAGCGCATGTTACCTTGGAGAAGTGTTTAGCCTGAATATTAACCGAGAAACACGCGAAATTAGGGATCATATCTAATAGATCCTGGTGAAGAAAAGAGCTAGAGTTAGTAAATTTGGTAGATCTGTAGCTGAATACCCTACAAAGCGCACCTTGTAGAATAATCTAGACAAAATATTTACAGAGAAACACGCGAAATTAGGTATCATAACTTACAGATCTTGGTATTGAAATGAGCTAGAGTTTATAAATTTGGTAGATCTGAAGCTGAACGCCTTACGAGGCACATGCTACCTTGAAGATGTGTCTTGACCGAACATCAACTGAGAAACACGCAAATTAGGTATCATATCTTACAGATCTTGGCAAAGAAAGGAGCTAGAGTTAGTAAATTTAGAAGATCTCTATCTGAATATTCTATAAGGCACATGGTACCTTGAAGAATAGTCTAGACTGAATATTAACCAAGAAACACGCAAAATTGGCGATCATATCTTGCAGATCTTGGTATTGAGAACACATAGAGTTAGTAAATTTGGTAGATCTGTAGCTGAATACCCTAGAAGACACATGCTATCTGGAAAGAGTGTATACATAAAGCATGAACCAAGAAACACGCAAAAGTGGGGACTCATAACTTATAGATCTTGTTAAAGGGAAGACCTACAGTCAGTAAATTTGTTAGGTTAGGAAGTAAGATACAATCCTTACCTTATCTCTATTCATTTCTACCCTTGCTGCAGTATCCCGATCTGAATCAGACAACCTATCCGAATCTATCGAAAACGGTCTTTGTGATCTTCATGATCTTTGTGCCTATTCTGCTGTTGAACATGTTGATCGCCATGATGGGCAACACATACGTGACTGTCATCGAGCAGTCCGAGAAGGAGTGGATGAAGCAGTGGGCCAAGATTGTGGTGACACTGGAACGTGCTGTGCCACAGTCAGATGCCAAGGGTTACCTGGAGGCGTATTCAATTCCTCTGGGACCGGCAGATGACACCGGCTTCGAGGTACGCGGCGTGATGGTGATCAAGAGCAAGAGCAAGACACGTGCCAAGCAGCGCAAGGGCGCCGTCTCCAATTGGAAGGTAAGACAGCTCTCCCTCTCCCTCTGCTAGTTCCCTAGTGTGTAACCCTGTCTGTCCATTCCTGCAGCGCGTGGGCCGCGTCACGCTGACGGCACTGAAGAAGCGCGGCATGACCGGCGAGGAGATGCGACGCCTGATGTGGGGTCGTGCCTCCATCTCCAGTCCGGTGAAGGTGACCAAACAGAAGCTCAAGGATCCCTACAATCTGCACACCGAATCGGACTTCACCCAAGCCATGGACATGCTAACCTTTGCCCATAATCCGGCCTCCAGCAACGGTGTGCAGCTGCGTGCCACGACTGCGCCCGCTGTGGCTGTGCCAGATCCGTTCCGTGAGCTCATTCTGATGTCCGATCAACGTCCGGATACGCATGATCCGCACTACTTTGCCGGCCTGCAGCAGTTGGCCAACAAGGCGTTCGATCTGGTCGAACAGACGCTCAAGACGCAGCCACAGTTGGCCAAGAAGGTGACGACAGGGACAGCCACAGCAACAGCGACAGCGACAGCGCCAGTTGTGGCCACATCCTCATCAACATCCGCTGCAGCAGCAACTCCTGCACCCGCTGTGGCTGTGCCCAGCACGTTGAGCAATTTGTTTCAGGATCCCAAGGATGTTGTTGATCCCAAGAAGCTGGAGGAGTTCATGAACATGTTGGCCGAGGTGGAGACGGAGGAGAGCGACAGCGGTGGGCCCATACTGGGCAAGCTGTCGCTGGCCAAGCGCACACACAACGCCCTCTCCAAGGCGGACATCAAGCGATCGCCCAACAACTCCTCCTCCTCGGTCTGGGCTGCGGGGGGGCAACAGTTGCCGCCAGAGCTGGACATGGAGCCGGTAAGTTGAAGCTGCTAGAGATGCACGTGTGTTACCCCCAATCTTCATCTCTTCCAGGGCTTCAATTTCGAGGAGGCTGTGGCCGAGGAGGTGCTAACCATCGAGCAGGAGGCCGAAGTGGAGACTGAGGATGGCAATGGTGGCCAGGAGGATACGGTTGATAGCGACGACGATGATTTGCCCACAACGGAGCAGGTGCACGCCACCATGCAGCAGTTCCATTTGCGCAAGTGCCAACCCGCTCAGGACGATGCAGCACGACGCGCCAAGAGCGCACGCATACGACGCAGAAACAAGTGCGAAAGATTCTCTAAAGGAACTTCATTCTTACTTGTTCATGTTTCCTGCTTCACTTCTTCATTGCAGGGTATCGCCGGAGCAAGGCGATGCGGAACGCGGACGCTCTGCGCATGTGCGCAAAGGCGCCGCTGTGCGTCAATCGCCGCCCGATCCCCTCGAGCCTTGGAGCACACGCGAACTGCAGGACATCAACAAGATACTGGCCAAGAAGAAATAAGGTCTTTCTTTTTAATTATTTGAATAATTATGGGATGAAGTGTTACTGGATGAAGTGTTACTGGATGAAGTGTGCTTGAATGAAGTGAGCCTGGATACAGTATGCCTGGATGAAGTGTGTCTGAATGAAGTCTGCCTGGATGAAGTGTTACTGATTGAAGTATTACTGAATGAAGTCTGACTGGATGAAGTGTAACTGATGGAAGTGTGCCTGGATGAAGTGTTATTGGTTCCTGGATGAAGTGTGTCTGGTTGAAGTGTGTCTGAATGGAGAGTACCTGGAGGAAGTGTTTCTGAATTTAGGATGCCTGAATGAAGTGTTAGTAAATGAGGTATTCCTGAATGAAGTGTGCCTAAATGAATAGTTACTGAATGAAGTCTGCCTGGATGAAGTGTTAGTGAATGAAGTATTCCATGATAAGGTGTTCCTTTATGAAGTGTTATATAATGAATTATCAACTGTTTCTGATGCCTATATAAAGAGTTACTGAAGGAAGTCTGTCTTGATGATGTGTTACTGAATGAAGTATTCCATGATAATCTCTGCTCCACATTATGATAATGCTCCTTTATGAAGTATTAATGAATGAAGTGTTACATAATGAAGTGAGCCTGGATGAAGTGTTACTGAATGAAGAATTCCATGATGAAGTGTAACTAAATGAAGTATTACTGAATGAAGTGTGCCTGGATGAAGGGTTACTGAACGAACTATATCCGAATGAAGTATTTCTGGATGAAGCTTGCCCATATAAAGAGTTGCTGAAAGAAAAGTGCCTGGATGAAGTGTTACTAAATAAAGTATTCCATGATGAAGTGTTCCTTGTCTGAAGTTCTACTGAAGGAAGTGTGCCTGAATGATGTATTCCTACATGAAGTATCTCTAAATGAAGTATTCCTGGATGAAGTGTGGCTAGATGAAAAGTTATTGAATAAAGTATTCCATGATGAATCGTTCCTTTACGAAGTATAACTGAATAAAGTGTTACATAATGAAGTGTACCTGTCTGAAGTGTGCCTTGATGAAGTGTCTCTAAATGAAGTATTCCTGCATAAAGATGAGCAGCAGATGAAAGAGTGTATTCCAAAGTGAACAAGAAATGGAGAGACGTTGTTGTTGTTGTTCGGCATGCTGCAAGTTGCACAAATATATTCAACTAATCATATACACGAATATATATATACATATATATATCTATATCTATTTCTATCTATATAATGCAGAAGAGGGTGCGGGGAACAGGCTGGGGATCTCTTGTAATACAAAGTTAAAATCTTTAGGCTGTCCACGCAACTAGAATTAACTCGATAAATAATGAACTTATCTAGCTTTAACTCCACTTAAAACTGAACAATCTATAATAAAATGTGAAACCTGCAAGCGGCAACGAAATGCTTTAACTTCCACAGCACCGTAAAGAAAGAGTAAACCAACTATATGGTTGGAATTCCCTTCGATTCTATGCACACACCTTCTTCCCATCCTCTCTAAACTTAGCATAGAACTAAATAAGTTATACTTTTTCTGTACAATATTGGCAACAGCAGACGGAGAGAAAGAGAGAGAGAGAGAGAGAGGGAGAGTGCGCAATTTGTTCATGTGTTAATTTGATATGTACATTATATATATATAGGGGGAGATATCGGTAGTGAAGAAAAGCATTCCGTAACAGCTTCACAATTTACACAATTAATGTTAGTTAAATGTATTTTTTGTCTCTTGTTTGTTTGTTTGTTTTTCTCTCTTTACAATCTTTTGCTCTTAATTTCTATAATTAATCTCTGCTCCACATTATGATAATGTTTATGATAATATACATATACATGCACACTGTATGTGTGTGTGTCCCATCTAGAATTGCCTCCCGATGCTACAAATTGAACTGAGTAACTATAGAACTAAACTTAACTATGGCTTATAAACTAGCTTGCTTCGGTGTCTGTCTCTCTGTACAGTTTCTCCTTCTCCTCTCCTCTCCTCTCCTCGCCTTATCGAAAGCCCCCGCGATCTGTGGACATTGCCTGCGATTGCGTCGTTGTCTGTTGATGCTGTGCATTTGTTGCCGTTGCATTTATAAAGATCGGCGTCGCTGTGTTTTGATTGCCGCCGCTATTGTTGTGCAGCTGCTGCTGCTGATGTTGTTGCTGCTGCTGCTGTTGCTGATGTTGCTGCTGCTGCTGTTGTTGCTGCTGCTGTTGCTGCTGTTGCTGATGCTGCTGCAGCTGCTGCTGTGTGATTGCTGTGGCATTTGTTGGTGTTCCACCCAATTGCAAGATTTGCTGCGCTGCCAGCAGCTGCGTTGGTATTATAACCTGCTGCTGCTGTTGATTGTGTTGTTGTTGCTGCTGTTGTTGCATTTGCAGGCGCAGCAATTGCAGCTGATTGGCATTGATGGCAATCTGCAAGAGATCATAGAATTAGAAATGTGTTCAAAGTGAGGGAGGTAGTAAAGTGGGCAGAAAAGAAGGGGAAAGGAAGGAAAGCAGGAACGAGGGCAGCGTAGGAGAGGACAGAGAAGATGCCTCGAAGGGGAGAAGTGCTTGACTTACGGGCACATTGGTCAGCTCGCCCGTAGGCGTCACAACCTGCTGCAACAATTGTATTTGTTGCTGCTGTTGTTGCTGCTGCTGTTGTTGGGCCGCCGCCACCTGCTGCTGTGCCGCCAGATTCTGTAATAATGCCGTCTGCTGCTGCGCTGTTGTTGTCGGTGCTGGCGTTGCTGTCAACTGTCCATTGGGGCCGGCGGTGAGAATGAGCTGCTGCGTTGGCTGCTGTGCAGCAACAATGTTGAGGCCGAGAGTATTCTGTTGCTGCTGGTGGTGATGGTGTTGCTGCTGTTGTTGTTGCTGCTGCTGATGGTGCTGCTGCAACTGTTGCACCAACTGATTGGGCTGCTGGCCAGGCAGCGCTATAAAGTACTGCAGCTGCTGTCCACCCGCACCCTGCTGTATAATCTGCACTTGCTGCGGCTGTTGGGCGCTCAGTTGCTGCAACTGTTGATTGTTGCTGGCAGCTGCCGCAGCAGCAAACATATCCGGCGTAACGGTGCTGAAGCCAAGCATCTCCGCCGCTGTTGCCTCCAGCTTGAGGCCACTGGCGGCAGCGACAGCAGCAGCAGCAGCGGCAGGTACATTGGTGGCAAATGTGGCATTGGAGGAGTTGCTATTGTTGTTCGCATTCACATTGCTGTTGCTGGTGTTCATACTGCTGGCTGCAACAGCTGCTGCGGCAGCGGCGGCAGCTGCACTGACCGCTGCCGCTGCTGAGACACTTGAGCTTGTTGGCTCTTTGGTTTTCTGTGTCGTTGACGGTTTGATCTCCTCCCGCGGCACAATATCAATAAGAAAATCAAATTGATCGTAGTTGGCAATGGCCTGAGCAATATCGGAACGCTGCAGCGTACGGCGGCGACTCTCCTCGGTGTGCACCCAGGCGCGCATGGTTAGCTCCTGTATGAAGTACTCGCACGCCTTGGCGAACAGCAGCGGCGCCTCGCCCGCTATCATTTTGGCATTCTCGTCCAGCTTCATGATCTTCTTGATGCGCGCCAATGGCAGTACCTGATGCTTGGCATCCACCTGACCAATGGCATTCACCTCACTGAGTATGTTCGGCCAGAAATTATCAATTGTGGGCGGGGGTTTGCGGGCCACCTGCACGCGTGCTGCCTTCGCGGGCTTCTCCTTTGCCGTTGACGTTGGTGTCGTCGTCACTGTTGTCGCCGTCGCCGCCGCCGCAGACGCCGACGCCGTTGTCGATGACATGGAGGTAACACTTATGCCCGTATACGAGGATGAGTTGCTAGCGGGCAGAGATGTTTGCATTGGTATCGGTAGCTGTTGGTGGGTTGCGACAATCACCGCATTTGGACGCCGCAATCCAGGCGTTGTTGTTGTTGGTGTCGTTTTTGTTATGGCCCCACTTAGCTCCACCTTGATCGGGGTCACGGTAATTGTGTTATCAAACATTGTTGTGGCATTGCTGCTGGGCGGGAGGAGTAACACAATAAATAAAAGTACACACTGTACTGCTGCCTGGCTGCCTGCCTGATTGGCTGCACTTGGGAGTACTTACCTATTTGGCGCCTTATTCGTGGTGCCATTGTTAGTGGCGTACATGGCCACTGTAGCTGAGATGTAGCACGTTTCCTGGCGGCAATTGGTGAGCTCTTAGGCAGGGCCAAAGTCTCGAATATTGTGTTAATATTCAGTTCAAAAATGATTACTGGTAAATTTCGCAAATGCGTAATGCATACACAATGCGCTAGGGATGGAAACTAGAGCTGGGAAAACAATCGATAAGGTCACAATAGCAGCACGCAGTGTGCTGCCAACTTGATTGCAAAATAGTCATCGTTTGCACCAAACAAACAATCGGTATTTATTTAAATTTTAAATGGAATTATAAATATATGTGAAGTGAATCAAGTGTGCTGGAATAAAGCAATATCAAGTCTCAGCATTAACCATAAACCAGCACGTTAAATACAAACCGTATTATGCTCACCGTAGCAGTATTTAAAACTCGAGTTGGCAGCGACTCGATATTTTAATACTAGTTATCGATAATGCATGTGTTGAGCACATTTGCTTGTCAAACCAATTGTTGATATAGTTTTAAATATAATAAAAATGGGTACCCATGACCAGGATGAGCCGCAACCACTGCCACCAACATCGGCAGTAACAGGACTACCACAGAAGCGCTTCTATCGACAACGTGCACACTCCAACCCGATAGCAGACCATAGTTTTGATTAGTATGCCTCCCCACAGCCCCCCAACTTGGAAATGAGGGAAATAGTATTAACTTAATTCTGCATTATTTACACCCCTACAGTCCTGCCCGACCTGAAGATGTGGACTGGCGTAAGCTATATCCTAGCATTAGCAGCGAACAGCAAGTGAAATTTGCTGATATTGGCTGTGGATACGGAGGCTTCTTGGTCACACTTGGTGAAATGTTCCCTGACAAATTGGCCATCGGCATGGAGATACGCGTCAAGGTCTCGGACTATGTGATCGATCGCATTACCGCCCTCAGGCAGAAGAATACCGAAACATCGGCATATCAAAACATTGCCTGCATACGTACAAATGCAATGAAATATTTACCAAACTATTTCAAGAAAGGGCAGCTGGAGAAGATGTTCTTTCTATATCCGGATCCGCATTTCAAGCGCTCCAAGCACAAGTGGCGCATCATCAATCAGGCTCTGCTCTCCGAATACGCCTACGTGCTGCAAAAAGGCGTAAGTAGTCCCCTCCTCTCCTTGTATAATCATCAGCTAAGAGACTTATCTCTCATCTGATATCATCCTCAGGGTTTGGTCTACACCATGACCGATGTGGAGGATCTGCACAAGTGGATTGTGCTGCATATGACGCAGCATCCATTGTACGAACAACTCAGCCTGGAGGAAGCGGTAAGTGGCAGCCAGATGATACCATCCGATTCAACTAGAAAAACTTTCTCACTTTACAGAACGCTGATCCCATCACACCAAAGCTGTATCACAGCAGCGAGGAGGGCGCCAAAGTAGTGAGAAATTCAGGTGAACATTTCTTGGCTATATTTCGGCGCATATGAAAAATATATGTATAATATATTAACAATTTTAATAAAGTCAGAGAGATTGATTCCTATATCCAATGCCCTCGCAATGGATTTGTGTCTGTGCGAAATTCACATAGTCAATATCGAACTTGATGTCAGTCATTTGTTCCACCACATTAATGGCAGTCTTGGTGTGCTTCGTCAGCGTTCCAGTTAGGATACTCGAGCGTCCGTTTGCTAGGGCCATGAAGATAATCAATTGATCCTGCATATATTGATCGATGCAGATCTCATTCTTAATATAACCGGAGAGTTCGCACGATACATTCGATCCGATCATATGTCCATCGACATTTTTCTCGCCCACTTTGGCGGCACCCACCACACACCCGGTGTTGGTCGTGGCTGTCAGTATGATGCCGGTGCCATTGTCACGTGCCTTGTCCGGCATATGCTTCAGCACGTGTATGGAGCACTCGCTCTCCGGCCAGAGGCGATGTATCTCACGCTTTGCCGAATGCTGCATATCGAAGGCAAGACACTTGGGCAGACGGCCGGCATAGTACGCAAATCCTTGGACAGACTGAAAGTCACCAAAATTGGTCAAATCGACAGCTTTCAAGAAACGTATCGGTTCCACATCCAGGTGGCAGCGACCATTGCCACGTGGATAGAAACCGTGTTGCAAGACCTTGAGGTCGAAACTGATGCCAAAGTGCTTGAGATTCGGTTTTAGCACCTGCTGCATATACTCCACTTGGGGGGCAAACGATACGTTCGTTCCGCCGGTGACGTCGACGTGCGATGATTTGCTAGAGAATAGGAGTACGGGCAATACCATCTGATAGACCAGGGTTATGCTTGCCGCAGTGCGAGTGTCCACCTTGTACGTGCCACCGGCTATGGCGTGTGGCACAAACTTCAGCTCTGTGGAAAGTAACGAATTCCCGGTGACTTCTGCTCTCGATATGTCCCGAAGTAAATTGACACCGTGCAGATGTTGACTGGATAGACCCGGCTTGGGGCGATTGGCACGTATCTTGGTCACACGCACTGGACGATTAAGTATAACACTCAGGCTAAGTGCAATTCGTAGTATCTGCCCGCCACCCTCCATGTGGGAGCCATCAATTTCCACAAAATTGCTCATGTTAGTTAATTGGCCTAAACTGGCATATACACGCACACACAGAGAGGGGGAACAGTTTATTGTGATGAACTGTGCTGCAATGATTACCTACCGAGTCTTCAAATGCTCTTAATATGTATGAAATAAATGTAATACAATAATAATCAATGAGTTCAATTTCAAAAGTCACTTTGTTTATTTCCTATTCAAGTCGATTTTCTGCTATCGTTCGTTGCAAAACGATAAATTACACATTTCATTGTTTTGCGAAATTACAAAAAGCTCCACATTTCTATTATTTCGTAATTTGTAATAAACATACATTACGCACTGGTTTGAATTCCTGTATTTATAATAATCATATTGTAGTTCTGTGGTACGATTCAATTTTAAATATACTATTTAAACTACTGCTATCGACAATTGCTGCAAATCGATAAAATTCACATTTCATTACTTCTTGAAATAGCAACAGATTTTTCCCAATAAAAAAGCTCTGCATTTATTTTATTTCTTAAACTTTCAATATATATATAAATTACACAATGTTGTATTTGCTGCATTTATGTCATTATTGTAATTATAAGTTAACATTTCATTTTCATATATTTTTTAAATAGTGTTATCGCTTTTAGTTGCAGTTACAGTATTTTTTATACGCTATCGATATCCCTTGTACTACAAAATACCCCCTCGCATGCAGCTTTTCTGCAAACTGAGTTGGCAGCACTGCGCAACCGCTGCATAAATAAAAGAAAGAAGCAAAAACAAAAACATTGCGTTTTATTGCAAGCGCAGAAAGTTCCCCGCAATTTGATTTGTGTATTGGTGCTGGCAATCAGTTTTGTTTGCTGCGTAGCAACTTAAGCATTATGTCGAAAGTATACTTACTGCCCATAGCCACCTTCTTCATATTCCAGCTGACCTTTTTGGGCACGTAAGTTACATATATGCGTATATATATAAACTGCGCAAATCCAAATAAAATGGATAATAAATTGCACTTACAGTTATATTGTGGCCGTGCTGGAGGGTCATGTGGTGCCCACTGTACCGTATATTAGCGATGCCGCCACCTATTCCCCGGAAAGTTGCATTTTCGGTCAACTTATAAACATTGGCAGTGTGCTGTGTAAGTTGTTTCCTCCTTCTAATCTGTCTGTCTGTGTCGAGTGTGGCATGAGTCACAGGGTGATAATTAACTTAAATTGTATTTCTTTGCCTTTGTTGTTCCAGTGGGCTTAACAATATATGTGCGCTACCGACACGTCTTGCAATTGTTTGAACATCACTCGAATCTGGATGCGACCGTGCTGCGTCATAATCGCCTCGCCTTGTGGTTTGGCATGTTATCCTGTCTGGGCATCAGTTTCGTGGGCAACTTTCAGGAGACCAATGTGCGCATTGTCCATTTCATAGGCGCCTTCTGCTGCTTCGGCTGTGGCACTTTGTATTTTTGGATGCAGGCATTGATTACATACATGCTGCTGCCCATGGCCGGCACTAGATTGTCAGCGCATCTACGCCTGGCCATGTCAGTCTGCTGCACCATCCTGTTCATAATGCTGGCTGTGACAGGTGTCATGTCGCATATTTTATTTAATGGACAGAATCCACGCAAATGGTGAGTGACAGTGGCATTGATCCCAGTTCAAAAGAGTTCATGCTATGCTCTCCTTCTTACAGGTATCCCTCGGATGGAGGCTGGTATTATCATGTGATAAGCACCATATCGGAATGGATAATTGCCACAATCTTCAGCATCTTTATACTGAGCTTCTCACCGGAATTCCGCGATATATCGCTCGATCATCCGCAAATATCTCTCTTCTCATACACCATGACAGTCTAAGCGAATCTCCTCCAGTCGTGGCAGCACTGGGAATGCTGTTTAGGCACATCTACACTAATTTAATCAGTCCTCTTGACAAGGCCCAGTATATATACTATATACTTTATACATAATATGTATGTAGCTAAGCATAAAGTTATTTACTGTTCATTCATATTGTACATAATGTCGTTCATGATCGGATCATGGCATGATTTTAAACAGTTCCAATGAAGTTATAATAAATCTGCACTTGAGTTATGAATTATGAAATACATGGCGCAGATCTTTTACAAGGAATGAACGCTTCTTTTTCCCTGTTTTGTTATAGATCTTGCAAAGGGTAATAGATAATGATGAATATACACAATACCATTCAATATATATCACTAATATAGGAACGATCGAAGGAGACAAGAACCTGCAAGGGTATAAGATTTTATCCATGTCGAAGCGAGCCTTTCTTACTCGTTCCAATGAAGTTAGTATATAATTAATTTACACTTAAGTTAAGAATTATGTATGAAACACATGGCTGAGATCTCCCACAAATGAATGAGCTTCTTCTTTATATAACCTTAATGAAGTTGGAAATGGAAATAGATTCTTTACATTTATTAGTTTCTCTGTTCCTCTCTGCACAATGTTGTTTAAATTTAAGTTTGGAATTTACAGAAATAAACATAGAAATTGGTAAAAATCTATTGAAAAAATGTATATCAAGCAATTCTGATGGCCGATCAACGTTTGCGATCTCGGGAACGATCGCTCTCGCGATGCTTATGACCACCGCGACTGTTGTGCCCGCCACCACCACTACCTATACCACCTCCACTGCCACCACCACCACTGGTGCGATGGGAGGAGTAGCGAGCATGGGATTTACCAGAATTGGAACTAACATTGCGATACTTGTCGCTGTCGCTGATGTTGTTGCTGCTGCCCGTGTTGCTGGAGCGTTCCTTCTTCGCATAGTAATCGGAGCGTTCCCTAGAGGATTTCCTGCTAAACGGGCAAAGGGAATTAGTGCCAAGGATCTGTTGGAGTAGCCTACTATGTGGCACTTACCTCTTGCGATGCTTGCTGTGCGGCGAACTGGAACGAGTTGGCGAGCGCGAATAGTGTCGCGATTTCTTTTTGTGCTTGGGCAGCGATCGCGAACGCGATCTGGACGAACGACTCCTGTCACGCTCACGATCCCTATCGCGTTCACGTTCCCGCTCACGATCACGATCACGATCTCTGTCGCGATCTCGATGCGATTTCTTGCTACGATCACGATCGCGACTCGGCGAACGACTACGTGAACGTGAGCGCGGCGTGCGTGATTGGGTGCGTGTACGGGATCGAGAGCGTGATCGTGAATCCTTCTTGGGTGACTTCTCGGTGGGCAGCGGCATGGCACGCTGTATGAATCCACCCCAGGCATTGTGCGAGCCATTGTTGCGATCAACCGTGATGACAGCGGGCGGCGTATTCGCCTCCTTTGTCTTGTTCCTGGCATCGTTATAACGTTTCTTCAGCTCCTCCACAGCGGCCTCCAGCTTGTCCACAGCAGGCTTGGCGCGTGTATACAGCTCCATGACGCGATAACAAATGTCCGTAATATTCCCCATGGGCACACGGAATATGCCAAACCAGGGTGGACTGTGTGGCAAGGGAATATTCAGTTTACGTGCACTCAAGTAGATGCAGGCGCAGGCAATCGCCTCCGGCGTATAGCGCATGAATACATCGGTGCGGAGGGAATCGTTCATGAAGTTCCATGACATCTGCATCAGTTTCTCGTGCTTCTCGTACTGCAGCACCTGGAGGTACATCACAATCAGCTTGTGCGGATGCTTCACGTGCACACAGAAACCCAACTCCTTGAGCACACGTCGCTCCGCCTTGATCACTTGCGTCTTCAGGTTCGTATAGTACTGATCCAGCACCATGGGCGATATTTCTCTGCGGGAATGAAGGAAGCAAGGCAATAAGAAATTGATTGATTCCCTGATTCATTTACTTACTTTTGCGCGCGCACTTGCTTGATATGATGGAAGACATTGATGACGTCGCGTATGCGACGTGGCGCTTCCTCGATTTTGCTGGCAAGGCATACACAGCTCATTGCCACCGTTTCCATGTTGTGGCGCACAAAGCTCTTGGAGTAGAAGAATCGTTGAAACAGCACCTGACCGGTTGCCATGGCCACCTGGGGCAGGCGCAATAATATACCCGCCGTTTGTATTAGCTCACAGCCAAGTATACGCAAATCCTTTTCGGTCTCATGATCCAAACCATCCTGACTCGACGGCGTCACATCGATTTTCTCCTCCGGTATAAGGCTATTCTCGAGTGTTAGTACAATTTTATTGAACAGCCGTGGATACATCGGCTTGCCGGTGTCCATGCCCCCTGCGGTGCTGTTCCCATCATTTGCTCCTGCTCCGACTCCAGTGTTGCCACTATTCGTATTGTTGGAGATGTTCACGTTGTTGGAATGCACGGAACTTACGGTAAGCACATTGGTGATTGTTTGCAGTGCATTCGCTGAGGACGTGCTCACCGACGTTTTTATGACGCCAGTCGTGGCGGTGATAATGGTTGTAGCACCACGACTGGCCATTTGACTTGCAATATTCTCCTTGGTATTTTTTTTTACAAATATTTAACATAAAAAATTGCTATTAATATGTTTCGTCGGTGTGTGTATGTTATTTTTGTGAATTGCCAGCGGTGTGCACCCAAAACGTTTTTGATTTATCGCATTTATCGTATTTAAAAAAAAAATACTAAAACAAATAGCCAGTGTGTGACAGCACACTTATCGATGCTGTTCACTTCGAAAACTATCGATTGGTATTTGCATTTTATCAAGCTGACCATAACTAGGCAGCATACAGTTCGAAGTTGATTCGGTACGAACGTGTTCGCGTGGCCGCTGCGCGCTGTAAAAGAGAAAGACTAAGTGTTATATTAGGGAATTGGGGGAAAAATATATAATTTTGTACTATCGCGCAGTAAATACTACAGCACAAATAGCGCTTGCAGTCGTGTGCAACGGCGTTTCCAACGACGTGTATATATATATACTTATATAGATGTATGTATATATACATATAATTTAACTACATTATATAGATAGGTGTAGTAGTAGGTAAAGTCAAGCAAAAGAGCAGAAGAGTAAAAAAAAAGAAGACAAAAAAAGTGAAGTTGGGAAAAAGCCGAGCGCCGCACTGCCAACTGAGAAATTGTGCAAAATGAGTGGGGATGTGGCTGCTGAAAATGTAAGTAATTTTTCCGAGACGTATTATTTTTATGTAATTTTCATCAGTTCTCTGCCTGTCTCTGCCTGCAAGTGCAATAATAATGGAAACGTGCAAACGTGTTGATAATTTTTGCATGCCCCGAAATTTCTTAAGTACTTGCAATCATCAGCAAGTGTTGCAAGTGTCGAGTCGAGCAAGCAAACGACCTGCGCTTAAATCATGCGTACTCTCGCAGTGCAATAAAGAGTAAAAGACCTTTTGGTAATTTACGAAAATGGCGACAATGCAAGCAAGTAGCAGGCTGAGGCAGCAGGCAGGCGGCATGGAAGAAACGTCAAGAGAGAAGGCAGAGGCAGAGCGGTGTGTGCGGCGGCAATGTGTATTTGGCACAGGCACAGTGTGACCGATTTTCGCTGATCTAAATACTAGAGCGGTATTTTGCGTAAAGTAATTGTGATTGTAATCATCTGTATGTGTGCGTGTGTGTGTTTGTCCGTCCGTCTCTTAAAGTGTGCTCTTCAATGGATATTTATTGTTGATGTTCGTAATCCTCCGATTTTTCATTGTTATTGCACTTGAAAATGTTTAAGAAATATATGTGTGTGTGTGTGTGTGTATGTGTTATCAAAGAAGCTCCCTTCTGTCCGCTATAACTTTCAATTTTCGATTTCTGTTCATCGCACTCATTGTGTATTGTAGTATTTTTTTGTATGCAAACTTTGGCCACACTGCACAGGGTGCCAATGTAATCACATGTGTGTATATGTATACATATGCATACATACATATATATGCGCGCATATGTACTTAGAATAACAGCCTTGATCTGCTACTGTTGTTGCTGCTGTTGTTTTTGTTTTCGTTGTTGCAGCCTACGTTGAAAATAATGCTTAACACAGAAAGTAAACGTCGCAAAGAACAGCAACTACACAAGCATATGCAAGCCATTACATGTATATTCATGTGATGATTCTTGCTGTCCTCCTGTCGTCGCCATTGTCATCCATTCCATCTATACATCCCCATACATCATATCTTCTTCTTGCCTTTAAATAATTTCTTCCACACAATAATTTTAAATTTGTTAGGGTTGATTTTTCACCACGTGGTGGTGCGGTGTGCGGTGTGATGTGGTGAAGTGTGTGCGTGTGTCAATTTCGACTTACATGCCTCTTCATGTACAAATACATATATGTTAAGTAGTTGTTGATTTGTAAGTCATCGAAAATTGTCTAGCTGATTTGAGTAATCCCCCTCAAGTTAATTGATAGACAACCTAAGTTGGATATAATGCATATGCTCGATTTGAAACTTGAGGTAAAATGTACATACAGAGACATACATATCTAGTATGTATAGTATAAGAGTTGCAGAGAGATGAGTGTAGAAGATTTTCCATTGTTAACTCACGTTCGTATGTTTTTCTCTTTGAATTTCCTTACAGAATCTACACGTGCAAAATGGCGGCAGCAGCTGCGGCGAAGTGCAATCGAATGGAGTGACCACCAATGGTCATGGTAACCATCATAGCAGCAGAAGTGGCAGCAGCAGCAGCAAACATAAATCGTCCAGCAAGGACAAGCATCGTGATAAGGAGCGCAGCAGCGATCACAAAAGCAGCTCCAGCAGCTCATCCAGAGAACATAAAAGCAGCAGTAGCAGTAGTAGTCGGTATGTCCCCACCCTCATCCGATCTCTGGCCATAACTCGCTCTTATACTCATTTGTATTTCTACTTTCACCTTACAGCGATAAGGATAAACACAAAAGTAGCAGCTCCTCATCATCGAGTGGCAAGGATAAGCATCGAGATAAGGATCGTGAGGGAAGTAACACACATCGCAGCTCATCGTCATCGTCGTCAAGCCATCGGGATAAGGACGGCGGTAGCAGCAGCAAGCACAAGTCCTCCTCATCATCGTCGTCATCGTCTGGACATCATCACAAGAGCAGTGGCGGTGGTGGTGGCAGCGGCAGCAGTTCTTCCTCCTCATCAAAGGATAGGGAGCGACGTGATAAAGATCGCAGCAGCAGCAGTTCCTCCAGCCGTGACAAGCACAAGTCCTCCTCTTCATCATCATCATCGTCGAGTTCGCGCCACAAGAGCTCATCATCATCATCGAAAAGCAAACATTCCAGTTCGAGTTCAAGGCACAGCTCCTCATCATCTAAAGATCCTGCCTACGATGGTGTCTTCGTTAAGCCGGAGCCAGTCTCGCAACCACTCACGAATGCGCACGATGATCCTCACCAGCTTCAGTTGCAGTACCAGCAGCAGCAACTGGCACTCCAGCAACAGCAGCAACAACAGCAGCAGCAACTGCAATTGCAGCAACAACTCCAGCAACAGCAGCAGCAACAACTTCAGCAACAGCAACATCTCCAGCATCTACAGCAACAGCAACTCCAGCAGCAACAGCAGCAGCAGCAACAGTATCAGGCTGAATGCAATGGGTATAAGAACGGATACGAGGAGCATATCGTGGATGTTAAGAAGGAGGAGGAGAACTTTAATCTCTCCCAGGCAAGCTCTTGTGATTACTCCATGTCACAGTTTCGCTCGGATGAGCCCGCATTTGTAGCCAAACAGGAGTCCACCTACAATGAGGATGACAGCGCCTTGAACGAAGATGATGACAATGACAATGACAATGATAACGATAACGATAACGATAATGTTGACGATGATGAGGATATGCCGTTGGCAATGCGAAAGCGCAAGCATGAACCTATCGATGATTTGGACGGCCCTGAGGATGATGATGACATTCCGTTGTTGGCGCGCAAGAAGGTCAAAAAGGAGTCCAAGGAGAAGAAGAACAAAAAGAAGCGTGTCAAGGAGGAGCTTGACAATTACAACAGCGCAAAGGCCAACAAGAAAAAGATTAAAAAGGTAAGCAGAGAGACACAGAGAGAGAGAGAGAGAGAAGAATAGATGTAAAGATTGTGAAATACAAATTTTAATTTGTTGCAGGAGAATGAAATCAAGTCAGAGAATGTATCACCCACTAAAGCTTCGCGCAAGGGCAAAAAGGAGGAAGAAGAGGAGGTTTGGAGATGGTGAGTAACATTAATTGCATATATATTATTGCATATATATACACCACTATTTAAAGTAACAGGTACAACTTGAAACAATGAACTAGATTCAATTTTATCGCATTTTAAGTGCATAAACTTGATATATAAAAAACTCTAAAAGACTACAACATATTAACCTAACTGGCAGATTTGCAAAAAAGTTCTATCTTGGGGTAAATTTTACTGTCGACTTTAACAAAGATTGTGATTCAACGGGGTGGCAAAAAGGGGGTGAATAAGTCAATAGAGCGACAAAATTATTCTTGGTAGTGATTGTAAGTTATCGTTCGTTGCTTTTACTATCATTCCCCCCAAGAATACCAAGAATATACATGTCAAAGCGTACCTATTATTACAATCAGTGGTGTAAATAAGCAGTAATTAATGTGTGTGCAAGTAATAAGACATGTGTTTGCCTGCCTGTGTCTGTATGTGTCTATGTGTGTGTCGGTTTTTGTTGACGTGTGCGTGTGTGTGTTGAAGTTTGAATGTCACTGACCTATATTTTGAAAGTCACTTTTGGCAGTGACATCTCGAGCCGACAGTCTTTTTGGCCATTCACTGCGAAACGCGTGCATCAGCTGTGTGCGATGGTATTTTTTCAGTGTTTTTTTTTTGTTGGTTGGAATATTTGACCACCACCACATAATTTGAGGTTATGTTACGGTCTTGGGCTCTCGCTGCTGCTGTGCTTTGCGTAAGAGAAGCAAATGGCAACTGTGCTGCTGTCTCTGACGCTATCGCTGCCACTGCTTGCCGCAAAACGTCAACTGAACGTTATATTCAAACAACAGCAACAACAGTTGGCGCAGCAGCAGCAGCAGCGACGATACGCAGCAACTGTTGTTGTTGTTGCAGCAAGACATCGACAAAAAACGACAAGAAAAACAAATGTTAAACTCAAATCTCTATCTTTGTTAAGGTGGGAGGAGGAGAAGCGCGATGATAATGTTAAATGGACAACATTGGAGCATAAAGGACCCGTCTTTGCACCCCCCTATGAACGTGTGCCCCGCAATGTGCGCTTCTTCTACGATGGAAAGCCACTGGAACTCAGTGAGGAGACTGAGGAGGCAGCAACATTCTATGCCAAGATGTTGAATCATGATTATTGCACCAAGGATGTATTCAATAATAATTTCTTTAAGGATTTCCGCAAAACAATGACCAGCAAGGAGAAGGAAATTATCAAAGATTTTCGTAAATGCAATTTCCAAGAAATGCATGAATTCTTTTTGGCCGAATCGGAGAAACGTAAAGCGGCAACCAAAGAGGAGAAACTGGTTAAAAAGAATGAGAATGAGGCATTGATCAAGGAATATGGTTTCTGTATGATCGATGGCCATAAGGAGAAGATTGGTAATTTTCGTTTGGAACCTCCAGGTCTATTTCGTGGTCGTGGTGAACATCCCAAAATGGGTATGATAAAACGTCGCATTGCCGCCACCGATGTATCGATAAATTGTGGTAAACAATCGAAAGTACCATCGCCACCGCCAGGACAACGTTGGAAGGAGGTGCGTCATGATAATACCGTAACATGGTTAGCCTCATGGATTGAGAATGTGCAGGGACAAGTGAAATACATAATGCTTAATCCATCGTCCAAATTGAAGGGGGAAAAGGATCACATTAAATACGAGACAGCACGTCGCCTCGATAAGGTTATCGATAAGATACGTGCCACATATCGTGATGAATGGAAATCGAAGGAGATGCGTGTACGTCAACGCGCTGTTGCGTTATACTTTATCGATAAGCTCGCACTGAGAGCTGGCAATGAAAAGGATGAGGATCAGGCAGATACCGTCGGTTGCTGTTCGTTGCGTGTGGAGCATGTGCAGCTGCACAAGGAGTTGAATGGAAAGGAGAATGTTGTTGTATTCGATTTTCCCGGTAAGGATTCCATACGTTATTACAACGAGGTTGAAGTGGAGAAGCGTGTCTTCAAGAATCTTGAACTCTTCATGGAGAACAAGAAGGAGGGCGATGATCTGTTCGATCGCCTCAATACCCAAGTGCTTAACGAGCATCTCAAAGAGCTGATGGATGGTAAGTGCAGATATCTTCTATATCTACTATAACTTTAGTACTCATTGATCTCTCTATCTCTGTGCAGGACTTACGGCTAAAGTATTTCGTACATATAACGCATCGAAAACACTGCAGAATCAATTGGATCTGCTCACCGATGGCGATGCATCTGTTGCCGAGAAACTGCTCGCCTACAATCGTGCAAATCGTGCTGTCGCCATACTCTGTAACCATCAGCGTTCGGTGCCCAAGGGACATCAGAAATCAATGGAGAATCTTAAGGAGAAGATACGCGCCAAGCGCGATGCCGTCGATGACTGCGAGTCCGAATATCATGTGAGTTTCTAACTAAAACATATCATATAACATATGTATATAATAATGTATATATATACAGGATCTAAAGAAGGCAGCCAAGCGTGGCTCTGTCAAGGAGAAGGTGAATGCCGATAAGAAGGGCAAGCAACTGGAACGTTTGAAGGAACAACTGAAGAAATTGGAACTACAAGAGACTGATAGAGACGAGAATAAGACCATTGCCCTTGGCACATCCAAACTAAATTATCTCGATCCACGTATTTCGGTGGCCTGGTAAGCAATACGATCCTCTTCCCTCTCCCCCTTTTCCCCTTATGCATATTAATGTAACTATAATGATTGATCTATCTACAGGTGTAAAAAGAATGGTGTACCAATTGAGAAGATCTTCAACAAAACACAAAGAACCAAATTTCTGTGGGCCATACACATGGCCGATGAAAATTATCGTTTCTAAAGGCGTGATGAGGACAAAGACCAATAACTCAACAACAACAACCACAACAATAATAATAATAATAATAACAACAACAACCAACAACAACAACACAGCAGTAGCAGCATAAAGCAGAAGTGGATCAAGAAAAGCTATAGAGAGCAATGTCCACCATATGCGAATACACATACATGCAGAGAACACACACTCATACACAGAGAACACACTCCCACACACACACACAGAGCACACACACATACGAGCAAGAGAACTTTCAATACTTTTATAATGATGATGGATCCGTCGATCTGCAGCAGAACTAGCAAACTTCTCATTAAACAACAAATATTGTGCATATTCAACATACAACGAGAGAGGGGAGGCTTTTCTTTTGGTTGCACACGGTCTACACACACATGCATACACCACCAACACACACACATACCACATATACATATACAGATCATTTATAGTATATACTTGTATATGAGATGATATTGCAACGATTTGAAAGTGCGCTCTACGCTGGAGTTCAACTTTGCAGCGACTCAGCCACAAACACAGACACACAACAGACACACCCCACACACACACACATAGAAACACACACACACATGCTGTTTACATATAAGTAAGTATGTATTATGCATGTGTGTATTGTGTGTGCGAGTGTGTGTGTGTGTGATCATTGCCGGAGAACATAAATTTTTGTATGTTTTAATTACGAATGCGTCTAAAAACAAAATTAATAATTACTTCAATAGTTTATTATTATTATATATATATAATATCATTATAATTATAATTATTATTTCCCTTTACTTTTTTTTTTTTGATTTGCGTATGTGTGAAGCACCCTAATGACACAGGGATAGCGCATATGCATATACACATGCATATATTATGTGTTTATTATAACTATTAGCAAAAAACACACATTTATAAAACAAATTAAAATAATGCTTTCAACTTTTTTTATGCAAAAAAGAAGGAAAACCTTGTAGAACACATTTTTAGCATAGCATAATTTATTCGAGTTAAACAAACAAACAACAAGAAAGAGAAGGCAAAAGAGAAGAAGAAGAGATGAAGAACTTTCATGTTGCAGCTTGTAGTTCTGTGCACAATAACAACTGATGATGCATATACCCTACCACATATACAGGGTATATTATAGAGAGAGAGAGAGAGCGATCTATAAATATATATATATTTTAATCGGTTTATTGTTTATTATTTTTTGTAAGTTAAGAAGGCCGCGTGTTTTCACTATGTTTATGCTATAATTAATTAATTCATTTTTCTATATGCTTTTGTACAAAACAAGAAGATGAACACCAAAAGAAACAGACAAGAACAAACATGTAAACCTCCTTTTGTTGTTTCTTTACTTGCATAATAAAATACAAGACTTTCACACACACAGACACAAACTCACACATAGACAGGTTTCAAATTGTATTTTATTTGAAAGAAACAAGAGAAGAACCGTTGAAACAATCAAAAGAGAAGAGAGCGCAACAAAGAAAGATACGATTGATGTTGATAACAAAGAAAGAATAATAATATAATATAATATAATAAAATAAAGAAGAAACGATAGAGAACTAAAGATAACTAAGAGAATGATAGAGAAAAGCCCTTTATATAATATAGAATTTATATATTATGATATTGTACGTGCAATTAAGTGAGCTAACGAAAGAAAAGGAAAAAATAAAACTAAAAACTATAAAAGAAACACACTAAAAATGCCCACAAAATTCGTTCAATTCGAAAAGAAAATAGAAAACTTATCGATTTAATTGACAAATTATCACGGGGGTCAGGCGAATGTATGTATGAGAGAGAGAGATAGAGTGAGCCAGCAACAAGTGCGAGCATAAGGGGGAAAGGTTGCTGTGCTGTGTGTGTGTGTGCCTGGA
Source organism: Zaprionus camerounensis (assembly GCA_018904165.1). Lineage (NCBI taxonomy): Eukaryota > Metazoa > Arthropoda > Insecta > Diptera > Drosophilidae > Zaprionus > Zaprionus camerounensis. The sequence continues at coordinate 1,558,162 of JAEIFS010000731.1, forward strand.
CACTTATTATAATTATTACACACACATACGTATACACATGCAGCCACAAACGAAGTGACGTATAATTAACATAATTAAATTTTGTTTAATTTTAATGAACATGTAACGTGGACGATGCTTTTAAAAGTAGCAAATGTATCGACTTGTCCCCCCGTCACACATACACACAAACTCACATGTAAACTTGGCATATTACAATATGATATAAGAGAAAAGTAATAATAATAAAAAAGAAACTGAAAATATAAGTTAAATGTAATTATAATGGAATGATGCAAATATACATAAACGACACACACACACATACATACATATATACATGCATACGAATATACATATATATGTATATATATATAATATATATATATTAAAATCAGAACCATTGCACTGTGTTTATACTGTTCTTGGGGAGAGGGGGCGGACTTAAAAAGAATGCCTGACTGAAGCTGCATGATATGGATAAGGCAAAAGGACTTCTCCACAGCGAGCATACTCACCACACTTGCCGTAGACACAATCTAAACACACTAAATAATGCAGAAAATACCAAGAATATGCAAATGTGCAATAAATACACCCCAGTGTAGTATCCATCATAATATATGTTATGTATATATTTCATATTATATCATTTTATCATACATAATTTCCATTCTTTAGCGACTAACTTGAGTTTCTTTTATTTTTCTTTCTTTAGTTCAACTCGAGTTGGGAAATATTTCTCAAAAAAAAAAAGAATAAACAATATTTATATAAAAAAAAAGAATAGACAGCAAAGCGAAACGAAGCGCACAGCGTAAGTATAAGAATAAATATATGTAACAAATATGAGCAAAGTTAATAAGATAATAATATATATGTATTTGTGTATGTATATATATTTATGGTATGGTATGGTATTATTCATAGTTTCACATAGAGGTTATAGCTATATAAAAATTGGAGACATATTCTGCTTTACTCTCGTATCAAAATTCTCGTGCTTCAATGGAATTTTTTTGTTGTTTTTTTTCAATGAATTTTTATTAAGTTTTTAAGTTTTTTTTTATTATTATTATTATTATTATATATTGCGCTTACTGAACTATCCTTTTGCATATGATAAAATTGCGTGAATGCGTGTACGTGTATGTGTGTCGTCTGTGTGTGTGTGTGTGTGTGTAGGTGTGTGTTGTTGTTGTTATTGTTCATATATCAATAGATGTATAAATATATAAATAAATTTATAGGAATATGTGTGTTTTGTTTTGCAAGCATTTTCAAATCTTTTTCTTTTGCTTCTTATTCTTCTTTTTATTGCTGCTGTTGTTGTTTAAGTTAAGCGGCCCTTTCTTGTTTAAAAAGCATTACAAATCGAATAAATCTATATATGTTTGCTATATAGTGTGTATATATAAATGATGTGTCTTTCTGTGTCTTGTGTGTGTGTGTAAAATTGTTAATATATAATTTTATTAATTGTTTTTCTGTTGTTGTTGTTTATAATTTAGTTTCGTATGTGAAAACGGCAGGACTCGCGATCTGCTAAGCTTCTCTTTCTTTCTACTTCTTCTTCATGTTGCTGTTGCTGTTGTTATTTATGTTGTTGTAAAAACGTATAAAAAGCTAAATAGTTTGTTTAAAAAATTCTCCTCTCATGTTTGTATATATAGTATGTATATATATATATAATGTGTATATATTATATTTCCTTTTACTCATCTACATATACATGTCTGCTGTCTCACACACACATATATCTGCTATCTCCCTCTATACGTAGGTTCAACTCTTGTTGTTGTTGTTGTTGTTTTTTTGTGCGTTGCCATTTGCAGTTTTCTTTTCGCTTTTCTTTCTTTAATTTTGTTCTTTCATTGTGTTTTGTTTTGTTGTAATTTTTTTTATTGGACATTGTCGGCACGTTAAAAAGAAACTGGAAAATTGATACGTGTTGTTGTTGTTGTTGTTGAGGTGAGGGGGGTGGAGGGAGAAGGAGGGAACGTGCTTAGAACTCCCATTGGGTAGCCGAATCGGTGCCATCGTCGAGCAACTTGAAGGCGCCGTTCTTGGTAGCGCCCAAATATTTACCCTGCTGCGATCTGTAGATGAGAAGAGAAAAATAGATTGTAGATATATAGATAAGGATATAGATATAGACTTAAATATATAGATAAGCATATTGATATAGATTATGGCTATAAGTATATATAAATGTAGATATATATTATCTTTTATTTAATATCTTCTGTCTGCTGTCTAAGTGTCAGCAAAGGCAATGCTGTAAAGTTGTAAAGTTCATAACAGCACTTTGAGCCCGCAGTTAAGTTAAGTATGACTGTTAACAACAGCTTCATGTTAGGTACATTGTATTGTGCGTTGAGGTGTCTGTCAGCGACAGCATGTTAAGGCCTTGCCTTTAATGCCATAACAGTTTCCTGTTAAGCACATTTTGCCTGCAGTTAACTTTTCTTACTGTTAACGACAGCAGTTAGGCCAAAAACAATACTGGCAAGTTGTTAAGCCATAACAGTTTCATGTTAAGCACATTGAGCCTGCTGTTAAGTTAAGTAGGACTGTTAAAAACAGCATGTTAAAGCAAAAGAATTTGAATATGAAATGCGATATAGATTGTAGATATATAAATAAGCATATATATATATAGACTTAAATATATAGATAAGGATATACAAGATATAGATTATGATATAGATTTAGATATAGATGCAGATGTATGTAGATGTAGATGTGTAGGCAAAAAGTTTAAGGTTAAAGACCTGCTGTTAAGTTTTCTTACTGTTAACGACAGCAGTTAAGGCAAAGGCAATGCTGTAAAATTGTCAAACCATAACAGTTACAGGTTCAGCACATTGAGCCTGCTGTTAAACGGTGTGCCTTTAACAGCATGTTAATGCTAGAGCAATGCTGTAAAGTTGCCAAGCCATAAAAGTGTTAAGTACATTGCAACTGCTGTTAAATTGATTAAAATGTAGATGTGTTTATATATTTAGATTATGTGTAAAGAAACAGATTGACAAAGATGTAGATATATAGCTACATATGTTATATAGATATCTAGTCTATTATATAGAAATCTCTGCATATAACAGATGCAACTTTAGCAGATTCATTCCTCACCTTATGCAAATGCGAGTTGGCTCGCGTAGCTCCAAGAAGAAGCCATCGGAAGGCGCATCAGCATCCACAGAGATGCACTCGCCCTCGACACGCCAGTACTTGCCGCTGTGCGCCTTCAGATGCACCAGTCCCTTCTGTGCACGCTCCACCAGAATGGTCTCGTAGGTGGCCTTGTTGCACTCCAGCTTGAGGTTGCCAGGTGTGCGATAGCCAACGAATCCCTGCTCGCACTTCAGCACCAGAATGGGACTGCGGAATGTGAAGATGCAGATGATGAGGAAGAAGGGGAAGTGGGGTGTCTTGCTTACCGATTGATCAAGTAGAAATAGAACTTGGTTATCTCCTCAATGGACTCGGAGGTGGCAAACAAATGCCCCGAGCGCTTGGTGGCCAAGAACTTGCCATTGTTGGCACGGAAGGACAACGAGCCATCGCCATGCCAGATGAGCTCGAACAGAGCGTCGGCACAGCGACGATTGCCAGTGGCCTGAATGCCCCCACCAGCAGAGAGACACCAATAGCGATCCTGTGTAGTACGCAATGCCCAACGATGCGCTGACCAATCGTATTCCAATTGGAATGTCTCATTCTCGGCCACCTCGTCCTGGTTGGCAGTAACATCGACGCCCTGCTTCACACTCACATAGCGCAAGTTCAAGCCGGCGATGAACGATGCCTGCGGCAATGAATCCTCCAGGGAGAAGAGCTCGTCTCTGGTTACAGTCGAGGAGCGTGACTTGAGCACCGCCTTCGAGCCAATGGGGGACAAGTACTGACCCTGACGATCACGCAGTGCCAAATGGCCGCCATGATACTCCGCGCTGAACAGACAATCCTCATTGCAGACCACCTGCAGTTTGCCATTGGCATTCAAGTATCTAAAGGGGCAGAGCCAGAGAGGAGGGAAGAGTATTAGTTGAGGATTAACTGGGGAGGGGGGGGGTGTGCCTTCCACTCACTTATTATTGCACGTATGCAGCGCATAGCGACCGCCCTCGTCGGCACGAAACTCCAAGGTGAAGAGCGTATCCTCGCCCCAGGGTATATTCGCATCCACATGTATTTCATCCTGCGACTCGGAGAGATGCGCGAATCTCTTGCGTCCAATTGAACGTAGATTCACCTGTGGCCTGGCTGCCAGATGCACAGTCCAGAATTCACTGGCCGCTGGCGTCTTGGCGGTACAGATCAGTTTGTCGGGTGTACCGCCCAGAAAGTAGCCACGCGACTCGTTCTTCAGCGCCCAACGGCCGCTGCCATCCTCACTGATGCTGATCTGAAAGCGACTGCCCGCGTCACGTTCCTCGCTCTCGCACAGCACGTTGCCAAATTGATCGACTGACAGGTATTTGTTCAGATGAGATCGTAGATAGATAATACCTGCAATAACAGAAGTGAAAAAACGATTAAAATGTTAGCGCCTCTGCCTCTGTTAGTGTTATTTCGCCTGCTGTAAAGCCATAACAGTTTTATGTTGAGCACATTGAGCCTGCTGTTAAGTTAGTGACTGTTAACAACAGTTGTGCCTGCTGTTAAGTTGTCTAACTGTCAGCGACAGCATGTAAAAGCAAAGGCAATGCTGTCAAGTTGTTAAGCCATAACAGTTTCATGGTAGGGACATTAAGCCTGCTCTTAAGTTATGTATGACTGTTAAGAACAGCTTGATGTTAGGGAAATAGCATAGTGCCTGCTGTTAAGTTGTCCAACTGTCAGCGACAGCATGTAAAGACAAAGGCAATGTCATAACAGTTTCCTGTTAAGGACATTTTGGCTGCAGTTAAATTTTCTTACTGTTAACGACAGTAGTTAAGCCAAAAACAATGCTGGCAAGTTGTTAAGCCATAACAGTTTCAGGTTAAAGACATTAAGCCTGCTGTTAAGTTAAGTATGACTGTTGACAGCAGCTTCATGTTAGGGACATTGCATTGTGCCTGCTGTAAAGGCGAAGGCAATGCTGTGAACTTGTCAAATCATATCAGTTTCATATTAAGGACATTGAGCCTGCTGTTAAATTGTCTGTCTTTCACAGCATGTTTATGCAAAAGCAATGCTGTAAAGCTGCCACCTGCTGTAAAGTTGTCCGACTGTTTACTCATGTTAAGGCAGAAGATCTATTGTGCATGTGAATTGTGCCTGCTGTTAAGTTAAGATCCTTTAACAGTGCTCCAAACAGCAACATGTTACACGAGCCAATATGCTGTACAGTGTATGTTAGAAACAAGGACACGATCCCACTGTTATCACAATAGAACCCCTTTCCTCCTACCCCCTGTTAGCCAGTTTGTATTGCGTTGTGGCCAATGCTGCTAATTTAGCTACTTTCCCACCAACTCTTTTAATTGCGGCACAAAAACATAAATATTGCGCTGTCTAGCTTTTTTAAATACCGAAAACTCCATGCAATTCAGCTTTTTTTCTAAACATTTGGCTATTTTCCACTCAAGGCTGTTTCTTCCTCTCATCAACAGCTGGCAGCACTGGCTGTGGCACTACTCAATGGAGTTGCAAGCGAAACAACGCAAACAAATCGTTCGATTAGTTGTTATTTCAGATAAGAGCACACATTCAATAGATAATATAATACAAGTCAATAAAATCAACTTAATAATCAATTGCAGTTTTTGGTTTTTTCTTATTTTTGCGCCTGGCAACACTACTCTCACTCTTCTTGTTTTAATTGCTAAACGGTTAACGGTTCACGGCAAACCAAACCGAACCGGTAATGCCAATCAGCTGTCGGTGCTGTCGTCAGCTTAGCGATGGCAACTCCACGGCCAAGAGAGAGGGAGAGAGAGAGACAGAGAGAGAGGCGCTGTTTAATTACCTATCGATAGACAGCTCATCAAATGCTGCGGCAATTTAGCCGAAACCAGCTAGCCTATTGAATTGCTAAACAGCGTGAAATAAGCAACTCTACTTGCATTTTTTCTTTAGCGTTTTAAATGAATTTCTTCTTTAACGATTGAAGCACAATTACAGTTTAAATAAGAAAAACAAAAGATATATATATCGCACTTAGCTCTGCATTATTTTAGCCGTTTTTTGCTCTTCAACTTTTTCAATGCAAGCGAAAAAGCGCAACGTAAGCAACGTACAAAAAAAACTAGCTTTTTTTTTGCTGTCTGTCGAATGTATTGCACGCATCTTTCTCTCGCTTTTTTTGCTGTACATTTGATTGTTGCTGTTGTTGTTGTTGTTGCTGTTGTTGTTGCATTATTAAGCCATTTAGTTAATCATCGACGAAGTCGATTTCAATTTGGTTGAACTATTTTAATGGCCGCAACGAATGCAAGCCAACTTTAGCTGGGGCCACCAACTGACTTTAGCTCTATCTGGGAGGAATGTCTCTCTGGCTGTTTGTCTGTCGGTCTGTCTTACTGTTTGTGTGTCTCTTTGTCTGTTTCTTTGTCTGTCTCTCCCTCTGTCTCTCTGTCTGTCTGTGTGTCTGTGTGTCTGTCTGTCTGTCTGTCTGTCTCTCCCTCTGTCTGTATCTCTGGCTGTCTCTCTATCTATCTGTATGTCTCACCCTCTGTCTATCTGGCTGTCTGTCTGTTGGTCTGTCTGTCTCTATATCTGTCTGTGTGTCTCTGTGTCTGTCTCTCTGTCTGTCACTCTATATGCCTGTCTGTTCTTCTGTCTCTCCGTCTATCTCTGCTTCTGTCTCTTTGTCTGTCTGCCTCTGTGGCTGTCTCTCTATCTGTCGGACTGTCTCTCCGCCTTTCTCTCTGTCTGTCGGACTCTCTGTCTGTCTGTCTGTTGGTCTGTCTGTCTCTCTATCTGTATGTGTGCCTCTTTGTCTGTGTATCTCTGTGTCTATGTGACTCTCTGGCTGTCTCTTCTTCTGTCTCTCCGTCTGTCTCTCTGTCTATCTCTCCGCTTGTCTCTCCATCTGTCGGTCTCTCTGTCTTTCCGTCTCTCTGTCTATCCGTCTGTCTCTCCCTCTGTCTCTCTGGATCTTTCTGTCTCTCTATCTGTCTCCATATCTGTCTGTCTCTCTGTCTATGTGTCTGTCTGTCTGTTTCTGTATCTCTGCCTCTCTATCTCTGCCTCTCTGTCTGTCTCTCCCTCCGTCTCTCTGTCTGTCTGTCTGTCCATAAAAATTGTGTATTAATTGCCAAGGCAACAACACATTGACTTGGCAACAGATCGAAACTGGCAAACGAGTTGCCTTAATTATAATTGCCAAGCCAGAGTTGTAGCTGCAGTCGGAATCGTAACTGGAGAGTCGAAGCGCCAAAGTGGAAGATAGAAGACCGACCGCAGCAGACACAAGACAGCAGAGAAGACAGTGCAACAGTAGAAGAGCGCGCGCACAAAGCCAAAGGCAAAGCAAACCAGACCAGAAAGACTTGCAGCAGCGTTTGCGGTTGCCACCAGCTTGCCACAGCTTGCCACAGCTTGCCAATGCCAAAACTCAACACTGACTTCAACAGCGAACTGCCAGGCCCCGCTCCCCCTCCTTCTTAGCCCCTGCCAGCTCAAGTGCAACTGCAGCTTTAATTCCAACTGCCGATACCAATGTGCAATGCCAATGCCAATGCCGATAGCGTTGCCAATGGGGCGCAGCAGCAGCAGCAGCTTGTGGCGTCTCTCTCTTGGCTTGATAAATGATGCCAAATTCGTGTGCCGCTTTGTTTTCTTGCAGTATATTTAAACGGTACACACACACACATACACATACATGCATGCATGCGGCACATAGTTAACGTCAAATTAGTCCAGCTGGAAAGCAGCTGCAACTCTGCCCCAGAATGATTTATGTGCGTTAAGAATACAACAACAAAAAAACGGCTAACTAATCATTTAGCAATTGCATTCTAAAAGAAGGTGGAACATATGTCGGAGGGAGAGATACAGAGAGAGAGAGATGGAGAGAGAGAGAGAGTACCCCAGACGCCAGTTGATAAATGCCAAAACAATGGCAAACTCTAATCAATTGCAGAGTTTCTGTATTTCAATTTCCCCTCACAGAGTTGCTTTCGATAATAAATTTAACATGCTTATCAGTACCAGAGGAGAGATAACAGCAACATGCATGATAAAAGTGCCACAGATACAGTTGTTATAAACTACAGACATGCCACATGCAATATACTATACATATATCATATATATTCATAGGCAAATGCAGATTGTGGCCACGCATTCAAGGCAGGCCAAGTAGAATCAGTCTCACTGCGCAGTGTGTTTATCGTTTATCGAAATTGAATGAAACTTAACTTGGTTTGGCTTAAATTTTAAGTCCCTTACTCTTTTAATATGATGCATACGAGATGCTTAAGTTTATATGATTGAGCCATAAGTTTATATGATATTGAGCTAAAATAGGCGAACAAATCAGTCTCACTTCAGTAAACAATCGTTTATCGATAGCTGTTATAATAACTGCAATACTTTTGCCTTAGTTAAGCTTAAATTTGATGTCCCTAACTCCTTTAATAGCCGAAATCTCTAAGTTTATATGTAAAAAAAAGCTGAAATATGCGAAGAAATCAGTCTCCCTCTTGTAAACAATCGTTAATCGATAGCTGTTAGAATGACGACAATAATCATGTCTTAGTTAGGCTCAAATTTGATGTTCCTCACTACTTTAATAGCTGAGATTTGTAAGTTTATATGAATGATTCATACGTTTATATGAAAAAGACCTTAATAAGCGAAAAAATCAGTTTCACTCTGGTGAAGAATCGTTTATCGATAGCTCTTATAATAACTACAACAATCATGTCTTAGTTAGGATCAATTTTAAAGTCCCTCACTACTTTAGTAGCTGAGATCTGTAAGTTTTTAGTAATGAAAAATTAGGTTATATGAAAAAACCCAAAATCAGCTATAAAATCATTCTCACTCTGTCGAACAATCGTTTATCGATAGCTATTATAATAATTGCAAAAGTCTTGCCTTAGTTAGGAACAAATTTTATGTTCCAAACACCTTTGAAAGAAGACATCCTCACGTTTTTTGAATGATTTATAAGTTTATATGAAATAGAGCTAAATAATCAAAAAATTCAGTTTTACTCTAGTAAACAATCGATTATCGATAGCTCTTATAATAAGTGCAATAGTTTTGCCTAAGTTAGGCTCAAATTTGATGTACCTAACTCCATTTAGTTAAGCTCAATTTTGATGTCTTTTACTACTTAAGTAGTTGAGATCTGTTAGTTTATAGTAAGGATCCTTAAGTTTATATGAAAAAAAGCTAAAACAGACAAAGAAATCAGTTTTACTCTAGAAAACAATCGATTATCGATAGCTCTTATAATAAATACAATTATCATGTCTTAGTTAGGCTCAATTTTGAAGTCTCTCACTACTTAAGTAGTTGAGATCTGTTAGTTTATAGTAAGGATTCCTAAGTTTATATGAACAAAAGCTAAAAAGGCGACAAAAAACAGTCTCACTCTATTAAACAATCGTTTGTTGGGCTTAAATTTAATATCTATAACACCCTTAATATCCGACATCCGTAAGTTTATATGAATAAAGCTAAATTATACAGTTAATCACAGCAATAGTTGATTAGTCTTTTGTTTTTGTCATACATAACTCGAGGCGACAGCAACTTAATAAGTTACTTTCTTTACAATTTCAATGTTCGTTAAATTAAAATTGTAAAATCGTGAGTTTTCCCAGAGCAACATGTTATATACTATAAGAAGAGAGAGAGAGGGAGAGAGTGTGGGGGGAGGGGGTGGTGTGTTACTCACTTTCACCAGTGTTGGACGGCTCGAGCGTCCAGAGTTGCTTCTTCTTCAGGCTGGCGCCATTGGCATTCAGCTTGAAGCCAAAGGTCTCCGCGGTCATGTACTTGTGCTGGCCATTGATCAATCCGATGGTCCACCAGCCCTTCTGTTGGTTCTGTGAGATGATGTCGCCATTGCTGTGGCTCAGCTCACAGCTCTGGCCGTTCATGGTGCTAATGGGTGCAATGGTGGCGGCCGTTTACTCTGACTGACTGGACCCTGCCGGTAAAAGTCTCTTAATTGCGTGTGTTTGCTAAAAGTTAAAGAGAGAGAGAGATGGAGATTAGAAAAAGGTTATTTTAATAAATGAAAAGTTGTTGAAAGAACTTTGTAAAGTTTATATAACGTATTTGTATTGAAATTGTTTATCTTAAACCATTTTTTAAAGGTAAGATCTGCATACAGTCATGTTTTGACTTTAAATTCGGTCTAAAAGGGAACAACAAATATACAGAAATATAATGTAATTATATCTTCATGCCATCATTGTTTTTCATGGGGAGTTTATAGATTTGTTGAGGTTATAATGAGTTAAGTGAGGTTATAATTCGCCTGCCAACCGTTTTTAACAGTAACAGTAACAAACTTCATTGCCAATTACCGATAAATAGCCGCAAATCAGCCAGAAAAAAGCCACATTGACAGCACTAATGCGCCTCTCTCAATACTATACGATATCTGCATTATAAAGCTTATAATATCAATGCCAAATGATTGATACTTGCGATACTTGGTGAGTATAAATAATATATGAAAATCTACTCATATGTGATGTACTCTATACATACTATATATGGTATATATAGATATGTAAATGTGGTATATATTTATTTATTTATGCATAGTCAGTGTGTGGCTTTGGTGTGTGTGTGTGCGTGCGAGATTTATGCGTTGTCTGGCAGCTTGTCAGTTGAAGCTGCCCCGCTCCCCCCTCCCACTCTCACCCTCACGCTGCAATGGCACCTCCTGCTGCCTGCCATGTGTGCAATGCATGCAGAACAGGCGCAGCAGCAGCAGCAGAACAAGAAGAAGGAGAAGAAGGAGGCAATGCAGAGCAACGACTGCGTAAGTTGTCGACGGGGCCAATGATATTGGCCTGCCATTAATTTCAATGTCTCTCTCTCTCGCTCTCTTGAACAGGAAACGTAGATAACGCAATGTTACTGCCTCTGCCTCTGCCTCTGCCTCTACTTCTGCTCCTTCTTCTTATTTTACTTCTTCTTCAACTTATGCCTGCTGCTTTACATGGAAGGAGACACATGTCGTCGCTGCGCAATGACAAACGACAAACGGCGAATTCAAATTCAAAATCAGCTGTCAAATGTGAAACCTATCGATAGGCAGGTAATCAATGTAATCGATGCCAGCGAATTAACACTTAGTAATGCGATAATTTATGCAAGTGAGTGAAACGGATAACATGACTCAACATGCACATGCATATGTACGTGCGTGCATCTCTCTGTATGTGCATGTGTGTGTGTGGTTGATGTGGATCATAAGTATCCAGCTCATTAGCGTGACGCGTGCCTGCTAATCAGAGTCAACAAATCATACACACATAAACAGACACACACACACACACAGGCAACTGCGGGAATGACTCAACCAGCCTTAAAGCCACAAAAATGCCGAGTTAAAAAAATAAAACAGGCACTTTTAATGTGAGGGCGGTGGCAGCAACGATACATTTAGTTTAGTGCTGTATACCCATTAAAAGTGACCACGCAGAAAGGGTATATTGCTACTACAGTCTATACGCGTGAGTGTGTGCTTTATAGCGTAACTAAAAGTCGCTCTCTCTTACTCTATCTCCCTCTGCTCGCTTTGCAAGCCAAGCCTGCCTGATTGACGATTGCAGCAGCACACACACACACACAGAGCCGACATTTGCAAAGAGAGACAGGCGCAGAGAGACCGACAAAAACAGACACACACACATAAATATGGCGAGAGCTGCGTGACAGACAGGAGGCGGCACCCGCAGTTGGGTGACTCCTTTGAATGCGACGGCGACTGCGGTTGCTCTGTTCTTCTTTGTTGTTGTGTTTGCTATTGTTGTTGTTGTTGTTGCCATTTCTAGGCGTTGGCTGACCATTTGCAAGGAGATTTCCTTTTTCCATTTCCATTTGGCATTGGGGCGTTGGCTTTGTGTTAGCTAAAGCCAAATCGGATGGCAGATTAACATCAAATAAAACGCAAATGGCAAAGCAAATGGAAATTAAAACGAAAATTGTGCAAACTCTGCCAGCGTCGCTACACGCGTCGCTTAATCTGCAATCACATGAGCTGTTAAGCTGCCTCTCTCCCTCTCTTTCTCTTCCTTCTCACCACCCCAGCTCACCCCACTGTCTCTGGCTCTTTGCTTGGACATAAGTCAATGCTCGCCGCTTTCTTGTAATGTCAGCTTAAACAGCAAAAGCAGCAAAAACAACAACAGCAGCAACAGACACCAAGTGCACACTTACCCCCCGGCCTCTTCCCATACTCATTCTGTCGCTGTTCTGTTACGCTGTTCTGAAATTTGCAGGCAATCGGTTATTGCTTAAATTCGTTGGAAAATTAATTGCAGTTCTTTAAATGCCGATTGCCAGATAGAAGGCAAACACACACACATACACACGAAGTGAGTGAGGGGAGCACACACATAAGTGCAGCAAGGGAGAGAAGGATATGCAGCATAAGAAGAAACTAGACACATGCATGTTCGTACATACATATGTATGTACGCAGTAGGCGAGGGAAGCACTGCAGAAGAGAGGGCAGCACAGCAAGGAGCACAGGAGCCTTCATCAATGTGGCACAGCAGGAAAGACGAGTGCAGCAAGAAAGGGGAGTACAACAAGTGTGGGGAGTACGGCAAGTGCAATAAAAGAAGAGAGTGCAGCAAGAGAGGGAACTACAGCAACAGAAGGGACTACAACAAGTGTGGGGAGTACACCAAGAATGAACAGCAGTGTTGCCAAATAAGTTTTTTAACGTCAAATTTGCTTATTTAATGATTAAAATCAAAAAGATAGCTATATGTAGCTTCTTTTAATACCGAAAAGTTCATGCATTAGATTTATTTTCTAAAAACATACAATAAAACTATTTCTTTAATCTTATTTAGCATTTCTTTGCTTAAATTGGCTGGCAACACTGAAGACAGGGACACACACACACACATATACAACTGTGTATTTATGTGTGCAGATAAGCTAAGAAAAATCATAATTAATTATGCAAGCCGTCGGCCATTCAAAGTGCACTTAAAAGAGAATTATAGAAATGGCACAGAGGAGAGAGAGGAAGAAAGAGCGGTGGAATGAGAGGAGCAGCAACAGAAACAGTTAAACACCGTTGCAGCAGCAGCAGTTGAGCAACAGTTGAGCAGGAGATGAGCCAGCAGCGCCAATTACTGCAAATGGAGTGTGTGCTGCCAACAACAATGGCCAAGAACAAGAGCACGATGCAAGAGAGACAGAGAGAGAGAGAGAGAGAGAAGAGGAAGAACAGCAAGAAGAACAGCTTAACGGCAGCAGCTTAAATAGCTTGGCAATCGACTCATTTACACTCATTGCACTCATTACACCAATACCAATGCATAAGTACACACATGCACACACAGGCATGCACGCAGTCTCAATCAAATTGAGTGGCAACGGGCCAGTTTACCGCTGCTGTCGCCGCCTCTGCTGCTGCGCTGCTTGCAAATCAATTAAATTACACTGTTGACTCTTGTATTTGTCGAGTGTATGCGTGTGTGTGTGCGTGTGTATGTTTAAATGCGGCATTATTAAACGCAATCTAATTAAATGAATTTGCGCACACGCATTGAATCAACGCTGTGTGTGTGTGTGTGTGTGTGTCAGCGGGCTTGCTTTTAGTAAATTACGAAAAATGATGAGACTTTATCACACACACACACATACACGCACGCACAGTGATCACACCTTTCACCGCTTTTTGCGCGCGTGTGTATGTGTGTGTGTGTGTGCTCATCTGCGTGCGGAGCTTGTTGATGATAACGGTAAACTGATAAACGCAGCCAACACACACACACACAGACATACACACACACTGCGTAGCACTCTCTTACTCTTCTTACTCAGGCAGACAATGCGAGCTCATCAGTGGCCACAAATGTTTGGCAATTATGCAGATAAATAAAGAGTGTGCAGAGGGAGATTGGGTTGAAGAGAGAGAGAGAGAACGTGTGCTTAAGAGCAAGAACAAGTCAATGTCAAAGCCGGAGCTTGATCTATTTAACATAAACCAAATCCGAGATATTTATAAGCTTGGCCAACTCCAGATGTTTTAATGCACACTCATGGCCAGCGAAATAGCCACACACCTATTATTATGAGCAGCTAACTTTAATTTTAGATGAAATCAAAATTATATACGATATAAACAAAATTAAATGTTATTATTATTATTATTATTCTGCAAGAAGAATATCAAATTATACATTATTATTCAATTATGCACCATTATATACATATGTACATATAACTAATATTTGGAGCAATCGCGGAAGATAAGAGCCTGCAAGGATAGAACACCCCTTTGGTACTATATATCGAAGTTAACTTTTAGTTCTGCTGCAGTGCCGTAGCAAAAGTATTGCGGGCAACTTTAAACTTTCCTTGCTTGTTTATATGTGATTTGCAACAATAGTGAACATATTTATGTTGCAGCAAACGATATATTTAACTGTAACAACGGCAGCAACAACAACAACAGAGGCAGCAACAGCAGCAGCAGCAACAACAACAAGAACAGCAGCAACAAGAACAGAGGCAGCAGCAGCAACACAAAAGAAACGCTCCAAATCTCGACTCCCGACTTGAGGCTACGTTCTAAAAATACACACTGGCAAAGAGAGATAGATAGAGAGTGAGGAGAGAGTGAGGAGAGAGTGAGAAGAGGGAGGGAGAGTAGAGGCAAGAGATGCACAGATACAGACATCAAGCAGAGGCAGAGGCAGAGGCATAGCCAAACTGCCGTCAGACATAAACATTAGTGTAGCCCACGTCTTGCTTAGTTTTAAAGACATGCCACAAAACTCTAGCAAGTTGCTACCTCTGCTGCTGCCGTTGCACGCGTGCGCGCAGCCAAGCGTTGCATTTGCATTAAATACAGGTGCGGAATGCAGCCAAGCCGGCGAGCAGGGGGGGAGGGCCCGCACACTGCACTCGCAGCATCAGAATTCAACTCAAATTTAACACGCGCACTGATTTTCTTGCAGTGTAGCCATGCGTTGCAGTTGCTACTGTTGTTGTTGCTGTTGCTGCTGTTGCCATATGCAGCTGTTGCTGTTGTTGTTGTTGCTGTGTGATATCATAACATAATGGTGCCCCACTTGACCATTTAACCCATCGTCAGTATTATCTATCATCTATGTATCCGTACCTATAGCTGTGCTGTGAAAAACTCAAGAGCGCAGCGGGAAATTACAACAAAAAATAAAAAGAAAATGCACTCAAATTTCCACGCTTTTGCCTTGTACAGTTGCGCTCAAAGTTATGTTTGATGATATAAATCTGGACAGCGCTTAAAAAAGCAACTGAAATTAATACAAACTTGTCCATACCAGAAAGTGCTTTCAAATCGATTCGATTGCATACAATATAGAGAAATTTTCTATAATTATTGTCAACAATTTCATACAAAACTGTAAACAAAAAGTAAGATGAATTTTAACATATGTATGTATGTACAGGGCCCGCGAGAAGCAGTGCCAGCTGCTGCTGCCTCATGAATAGAGTACAGATAAGGAGGGCCTAGCAGGGCTGTAGCCAAGGCAGGTGCAGGGTGTGCAAGTGCACAAGGGCCCCCCACCTGTCAGGGGCCTACTGCCTACCCCTAAAGAAAAGTGTTAATGCAGTAAAAGTTATAGTAATATATGTTCACTAAACATTAAGACAGATAATCAGTCATTCATTTTAGTCCATAAACTAACACACAGATGGTTTCTGCTGCAGGCCTAGCAGTTTTCCAGCTAAATTTAATTGCCTTCAAATAAAGCTATTAGGCACAAAGCAATCAAATGTAATGCATAAAATAACTTCAGATTTATGGCAATTGCATTAATGGAGAATATCTTGACAAGGAATTAAATTTATGGAGATAATCTTCACAAGGAATTCAATTTATAGAGATAATATTGACAAGGAATTCAATTAATAGAGAGTATCTTGAAAGGCATTCAATTAATAGAGAGAGTATCTTGACAAGTAACTAAATTTATAGAGAGTATCTTGACAAGGTCTTGCCATATACTTTTTACGACAGCTTATAAACACAGCGGGTTCTTTTTATTAAGTTTCCTATTCAACAATCATAATTTAAACTTCTTTTAATGACTTTCTACACAAATTTTGTATATGCCAACGAGAGGCGCACAATAAATAATAGTTAAATATATTTATCGTATGACTGCGCACCAGTGTGCGAGGTGTGGTTAAGCTGTTCTAGCAGTAACCGCTAACTGAGTTAACTGTCTATCTCTCTATCGGTCTATATGTCTCTCCCTCTGTCTGTCTATCTGCCTGCTTGTCTCTCCCTTTCTCTCTCTCTCTCTCTGTCCTCCCTCCCTCTCTCTCTCCCTCTCTCTCTGAGTGTCTCTTCTGGCTTTTTTATGGCTAACAAGAATGCAAAAACGTTGCTCGCCCGTCCAGGCCCCAGGCAGCATCATAAAATGTTAAAAATCATTTCAGTTTTTCTTCTTTGCTCGTGGGCGCCCTCTCTGCTGATGATGTTTGATTGTTATAGTTCTGATTGCTCTGCTTGTTATACCCTGTTACATACAATGTAAAGGGTGTATAAGGCCAAGGCATAGATACTACCTAATATAGCAAAAAGAATAATAAAGGTTGATTTCTTAGCTATTATCTTTTTGGCCACACTGGCTTAAACAGCTGAGGCACGTTTTGTGTTTTCAAACACTGTCAAACATCTACAGTTTGGTCTATAATTTAAACATGAATCTTACACAGTCTAACTAACGAACAACGCGCTGCAAATTATTGCATTTGATTATCAAAATGCGTGCGTCTGTTAAGAAAGTTCATCGCGCGCTTTTTCCATTTTATGGTCAGTTTAATCGACCCACTGAAGCGGCTAAGGGGTGCGTGAATAAGCAGAATTGTCGATTTTGAAGTGAAGATCTGTCAGAAGCATTGCAAGGGCTACCAATGCATGCAGAAAAGGTCACAGTAGGGTGAGGTTTAAGGACTGGTGGCATCATTGGACCGTACAGCTTCAAAGATGATGCTAACGTGAGATGATATCAAACTTGTTCTTTGCCAAAATGCAAGAGCTTGACTTGCATGATATGTGGTGTCAACAAGACGCTGCCACATGCCACACAGTACGAAATGGACAATAAACTTATTGAGATGCGAGTGAGGTGAATATTTCATACACATATTTCACGTTCCTCGTTCATTGGAGAACGAACAACATTGAAGCATTTATTCTTGAGATATGTTGGAAAGAGTATACCCCAAATTGAACTAAGCGTATGCAGCATTTGAGGCGCACTCACGCTCAGCATTTGCATGAAATAATCTTCAAACATTCAATTATATGCACCCTACTATCGATTCAAATCAAGTTGTCATGCATTCCTTTTAATTTGATGTGTTTTTCTTTTGAAAAACTTTCCTAAAGCTCTTAAGAAATCATACTTTATAATATGCACATCAAATTGTATTAAAATAGCATCACTATAACACTGTGATATAAATATATCATACTACTGTTGATTTCTGCACACAATATAGTATATATTTTAGTAAAATTCCGAAGTTCCCTTCTCACTTTCATGGCGTTAGTTTCTAGAGTTGCAGTTGCATTAATGTTCTTGTGGCATCAACATCAGCATTTATATTTATAGCTGCAGCTCTACAAGTTACTATAACTATATTTATAACCACAATTGTTGCTACACAGACACACACACACACACACACACACATCTGTGGAGTCGAAAGGCAAAAAAAAAACCCGAAACCGTTTGTTGTCGTTGGCTTTCATTGATTTCTCTCTCTCTCATTTGATTTTCTATTCGAAATCATTTCATTTCGAATCGCGTTTCATTATTGATTTTTGATTTTGTTGATTGTTCAACAAAACGCAACTGTAAATGCAGCGGACACAGCAACAACAACAACAACAATCGCAGCTTGAACTCTTGAAGTCAAAACTCAAAATTGACAAAGTCAAAACAAAAAAAAAAAAAGAAAAATGAAAGAAATAAAAAAGACGAGACCGGTTCGGTTCGTTGGCATCTATACAGCTTGCAGCTCACTCCCTCTCTTGCTGTCTCCCTCCCTCTCTCTCTCTCTCTCTCTCTCTCTCTCTATCTATCGCTAGTTTACAATTAACATTACAAAGGCCAGCGAGCGAACGTTGTTCTAACGGTTTTTTGGCAAAAAAAACACAGCAACAAGTCTCAAAAAAAAAGCTGAATTAAATTGTTAAAATAATAAATAAATGCAGACAGACGAGGAGACAGACGGAGAAAGCAGACGGACAGACAGACATAGAGACAGAGCAGACTTAGAGACAGACAGACAGACAGAGCAGACAGAAAGACGGAGAGATAGGCAGGCAGAGCAGAGAGACGAGCAGACAGAGAAACGAGCAGACAGACGGACAGACAGACAGAGAGACACATATGTAGATAAAGAGACAGATTAAGAGACAAACAGACAGAGCAGACAGAGAGATAGACAGAGATATTGACAGAGCAGAGCAGACAGAGAGACGGATAGACAGACAGATAGAAAGACAGACAGCAAGACAGGCAGACAGAGAGACAGACAAATAGACAGAGCAGAGCAGACAAAAAGACAGACAGAGCAGAAAGACGAACAGACAGACAGAGTAGACAAAGCAGACAGAGCAGACAGACAGACAGACAGAGAGATAGGCAGTGCAGACAGAGCAGAAAGACAGACAGAGAGAGAGACAGAGCAGAGCAGACTTAGAGACAGTCAGAGAGACAGACAGATGGACAGAGCTGAGCAGACAGAGAGACGGACAGTGCAGCCTTAGAGACAGACTGACAGACAGAGATATAGACAGAGCAGACAGAGTAGAGAGACAGAGTAAACAGACAGAGACAGAGACAGACAGCGCAGACAGTCATACAAAGCAGACAGAGTAGACAAAGCAGACAGAGCAGACAGACAGAAATATAGACAGAGCAGACAGACTAGACAGACAGAGAGATAGACAGAGCAGAGAGACAGACAGCGCAGACAGACAGACAGTCATACAAAGCAGACAAAGCAGACAGAGCAGACCTTGTCTATCTGCTTTGCAATGAAAAACTTTTACTTTTTTTCTTTGATTTTCACATCTTTCTCCCCCCAAAGCTCAATTTGTTCGCGTAATAATTGATTACTGCACTTGTTTTAGGCGCTTTCTAAAAGAAATAACTGCAGCGCAGCCAGCACGACTATTAGATACGCTGTAACTGTAAATTTGGAGCTGTATTTAAAATCATTGATTGTCTTTAAACTGTAATTTGTGGCAACATTTGATATATCTATGGTATATCTAACTAGAAATCTATGCAGCTTATAAAAACAGAGGTTTCAGGCAACAAATAATGATAGACTATAATACATGTTGCCCCTTTTTAACAGTAAGAGGCACAACAACTACTTGCCACGCTATTTATGCAGTCAGTTTTAATGTTGAGAGTGAAGAGTGAGAGAATGAGAGTGAAAGAGAGGGGGATGGAGAGGGAGAGATAATAATTGCACGCCTTGTGTAATTAAAGAAAAAACAATTGGAAAGGTGCTTTGCCGTTTGCCGCTCTTTATTGTTAATTGAGTCTTTTGGCGGGTTTTGTTAAGGCTTCATTTGGCCGCAAAACCGCTACAGAGACCGCATTTTTTTCCAATAACAAGCGCGTACACAATAACAAATGTCAAGTGTGTGTGCAGCAACAACAACTGTACACTGAAAAAACATTGAGAATTGAAAGTACTTTCAACTGCGAAAACATATTTAAGAAACATGATCTGTAATCTGTAATGTGCTCTTGATAAGGGGTGCGCAACTAACTTCTCACTGTTTTCTTTTGATGAAAATTCAACTTTGTTGCAAAACCAGTAGGAAAAGCAGAAGTCGCGACATTCCTTCGACCTGTGTGCCGTTAAATTCATACATACATTTGCATGCTTTCAAACTATTCTCGACAGATGGCGCTTGCCTGCCTACCTTGTTAGCTGACTTGCCTATACTTTCTTGAATAACTTCTGTGTTTATGGTTCGATCGGATTGCAATTTGGAGAATACGTAGATATTTCATTCAACTTAGCATATATTTAAGTCAGAAGGTTGTATCTTTAATACGCCGCATACAAATCGGCTTTAAAAATTAAATTGTTGATTTCCAGAGGCGGTGGGCGTGGCACATAACATTTGAAATAAACTTGATCAGCGTTTAGTATACAGAAATCTTACTGCCAAATTTGGTAACTCTAGCTTTTATAATAGCTGAGATCTGTGTGTTTATACAGACAGACGGACAGACAGACAGACAGACAGGCAGACAGACAGGTAGACAGACGGACAGATAGGCAGACATGGCTTAATCGACTCGTCTAGAGATGCTGAGCAAGAATATATATACTTAATGGGGTCTGCCACGCCTCCTACTGCCTGTTACATACATTTGCACAAAGTTAGTATACCCTTTTTCAATGCTCGAAGGGTATAAACACCATGTCTATCAAGTTTCAGCAAGATATCTCCAAAACTAAGAGACTAGTTAGCGTTGCAATAGACGGAATAAATACAGAATATATATGTATAGGAATAAAGGTGTCTCCCAAGCTGCCTTGCAAACATCTGGCCATATTTAATATACCCTCTGCAAGCTTATATTAACTACAACTATTATTTTGCACATGAGTTTCATCAATCAAAAACTGTACGCATTATTAAATTAAATTAAATTCAAATAAATTAAATTAATTTTAAATTAAATCAACTTACAATTTTGTAAACTTAAACTTTATGCTTAATTATATTAATTGACTTTTTAAAAAATTCTTTGTTTCTAATTCAGTCGACTTTAAATTAAATTAAATAGATAAATAAATAAATATATATGTATATATACATATAAATATAAATATATACATATATATATATATATATTATTGAAGCATATTTACACTTCCTTCATTAACAAAACTTCGTTTCTCTCTTCGACTTTTCTCTTGTGCCTAGTGGTGTTATTTTGTTGACCACAACTGTATCATACAGTTAAGACTGTGTGCTTATATAGCGCGCGCCACTCTCTCGGCACGAGGCTTTGCTTTGATTGAACGTACATAAATAACTCCAATGATCGTCTACAAGACACAAATGTTCGTATCTCTGTCCACATATCTGTAGCACAAAACAGTTAACTGCAGTTGTTGTTGTTACTGTTGTTGTTGCTGCTGTTACTGTTGTTGTTGCTGTGTGCAGCGTGCTGAAATTACCGCTGCTCTTGGCCAACAGCTTCGAATGATTTATGCAGCAATTACATGAGCATAGCAAGAGGCGGGAAAGTCACAGTCGCCGTGGGCGGTGGGCGTGGTAGGGAGAGAGAGGGAGAGGAGTAGAGAGAGGGGGCGTGTCTCAGTGTTGGCAACATAAATAATTTGTGTGCACACACATTTTCAATAGGCGCGCAGAGAGAGAGAGAAATGCAACTCATAACAATGAGCATAAATATTTAGGCAGCAAGCGCAAATTACATAGCAGACAGCTTATTGTATGCCTGGAATTGCAACTGGTTAGCAGTGGTAGGGGGTAGGGGGGAGTGTAGAGAGGGAGGGGAGGGGTACAAATCATGATATTTACAACGCAGCAACAAGCAACGATATATATTTATAATGTTCCCTCCTGCCTCTCTTCCTCTCTCTCTTTCTCAACCAGCTGAACCAGTTGTTAGTTTTGCTATAAAAATCGCTATAAACTGCCAAACTTGAACTTGCACTTGCTACGGCCTATCTGTCTCTGTCTCTGTGTGTGTGTGTGTGTGCAAAACGAATTTACAGCGACACCTCCTGGCAGCCAGCAACAGTGCTGCCAATTTAGCTTTTTTCTGACTAGATCTAAAGTGTTGTTATTGGCATAAATGTGGTATGAATAGCGGGAATTATAGTACTTTTGGCATTATCTTAGCCTTTTTAAAAGATATATGTTAGGTACATGTATTTTTTGGCTTTATGATGCCACATTTAAATACTTTTTTAGTATTTTATCATTTAAGTGGGAACAAAACAAGCCAAAGAAGGCAAAACTGCATTAAATTCCATTGTTTCCAGCTATAAAAACAATTGAAACAAGTTATATACCATTACTAATGGGTTATTTTCTCTTCAGTGCTGCCAATTTAGCTGTTTTTCTATCAATTCCGACTTCATTTAAACTTCAATTGTGGCACAAAATTCAAAAATATTGCTGTTATCAGTTGTATAGCCTTTTTTAGCTACCAACAACATTTTCCAGCTATTTCTAACTTATTCAAAAGCCAGTTTAGCTTTTTTAAGAGTTGGCAACACTGGCCCTGGAACGATCACGCAGCAACAACGACGAAAAGCGCCGAAAGCGCATTTGAAACGGGCGCATAAATCAAAGCGGCGCACGACCGACCAAAAGCTGCCTGCTATGTGCCTGCCCAGGAGCAGCGCAGCAGCAGCAGAGCAATCTTTCGTTGAGTTTCTTTTCTTTTCTGTTTCCTTATTTCTTTTGTGAATTTTGTTTTGCTTTTTATCGACAGCGGAAATGTTGTTGCTGCTGCTGCTGAACTCTGCATGCGGTTCATTGCACTGCAGCGCGCAATCGCAGCAGCAGCAGCATATCAATTATTGTTATTGTCAAGGAAAAGAAGGAAACAGCGACGCCCCAATCGAAAGAGAAAGAAGCGCCAACCCCCCGCCACGCCCCCTATTCGTGCATGATATGCTGCAAGTGTTGCCAGGCGGGCATTGATAAAGGCCGCGCATTGATTTATGTAAATGCGTGTGTGTCTCTCTGTGTGTGTTTGTGTGTGTGTGTGTGTGTCTGTCTGCTGCGCCAGGAAATGTCAACGCCGACGCCAACGTTAACATACACGTCGCCATTGCACATGAATCACAGTCAAAGCCAATTGCGGCGACGGCGGCGGCGGCGTCGACGTTGAAAGCGAAACCAACGACGACGACGAAAAAAGGAGTCAAAAACAGCAGCCAACACAACTACAACAAAAACAATAGGGAACAGCAGCAGCAACTACTGCAAGAGACGTGACTCAGTAGCAGCAGAACAAAGAGATCGCGGGCAGAGGGCGCAGGCAGAGGAAGAGAGGTGACTTAGTGCAAGAGAATGGCCAAGGCAGGCAGGCAGAGGGCGCAGGCAGAGGAAGAGAAGTGACTTAGTGCAAGAGAATAGCCAAGGCAGGCAGGCAGGCAGAGGGAGTGAGAGAGTGTGTGAGAGTGGCCAAAGCAGACAGGCAGAGGTAGCCCAGGCAGACAGAGGGAGTAAGGTAGTGAGGGGGAGAGGGAGTAAGTGCAAGAGAGCAGCCAAGTGCAGAGCGGGTGTTATTGCAGAAGCTCACAAACAACAACAGACAAACAAGGCAAGCAAAGAAGTAAAAACAACAACAACAAAAGAAGTCTCGACACAGAGGCAAAACAAAGAAGGCCAGAGGAAATACCCAACATGCATAAGCACGTCGAAAAGTTATGCCAAATATGTGGTAACGAAACCCGCATACCCTACACGCCACTAAGCAAACTGTATTCCAATTATTTATGAAGCTGCGTTTTTTAATAAGCGCCAACAATTTAGCTTCTTTTTTTCCAAAGTAAAACTGGCTTGAGTTTTCGCTAGAGTTAATAAGAGAAATAATAATAAATTAAAGAATTGTTTGTCAATTTCTTAAGTTATTTCGAAGTATTATACAAAGCATAACCTCACAACCTAGTAGAAAAGGATTTTAATTCTTGAAATAACATATATTATACATATTTAGTGTAATTATAAAGAGATCAATAAATAAATTGAACTGAATTCAAGAACAAATAATAATAATTCTAAAGAATTATAGAAAGTTCATGGCGCATAATGCCAAGAAGTGTTTACTTCGATTCCGGAGAAATTTATACTTTTCTTATCGGTGCAAGTTCACTTTAAAATATATGTATGTATGTATGTATATAAATACACATAAATATCAAATATATTTTTAGATATTACAGTCTGCAATGTATCCATATGTTTGTTATAGTGCAAAATCTGTAGCAAATGCAATTAAGCAAGTACAGATGAGCCTCCTCTCTCTCCACACACACACACACTCTCTCATCCCTTCATTGCGCCCTAACCAATCAAGCAAATAACTCAGGCTTTCACAATCGAACGATACGGGGAGGGGGCAGGGAATGAGGGTGTCTGGGATGAGGGTCAAAGAGTGTGCGTAAAGTGCGTTTTGTATTTTCTCAGTTATTTCGGGTTATTTCAAGGGCAGCTGTTGACGTGCTGCCAGCTGCACTTGATCACGACGGGGGTGTCAGATAAATGTACATACATGCATACATATATAAGCCTGTGTACATACATATACATATGTATGTATGTATATGGACTGACATTGGGAACATATGTGTGCACAACTCTACCCTGATATGGCAGACGACCAGCAAAAGTAAGGATATTATTGAAGAATATATGCGATAAGTTCATTAGATTGTAATGTGCAAAGGACTAGAGAATATACGATAGTATTATATCTATAGGGAGTGTTCAAGTAAAGAAGATACACCTCTATCCTTAAATATTTGTTAAAAACTGAAAATATTATTGAAGAATAGGTCGAGTAGATTGATGAATATATGCGATAGGTCCATTAGAGGATATACGATAGCTATAACATTGTATAGGAAGTGTTCAAGTAAAAGAGCTAACAATTATATCTTTAAATATTGAAGAATAGGTCGGGAAGATTGAATTTAAGAATAAACGAGGGCTATAACATTGCATAGAATATGAATATATATAAGAACTACAACTTCCAGCTAAATATAGTTGCGAAAAACTAAGCAAATCACTGAAGAACATATGCAATAGGTCTATAAAATATACGATAGTTATAACATTGTATAGGGAGTAGTGTTTAATTAAAAGAAGTAACAGTTCTATCTGAAAACTGAAAATATTATTGAAGAATAGGTCGAGTATGTTAAGGAATATATGCGATAGGTCCATTAGATTGTAATGTGCAAAGGACAAGAGGAACTTCAATGGATATAACATGGTATAGGAAGTATTCAAGTAAAATAAGTAACAGTTCTATATTTAAATATTAAAGAATAGGTTGAGTAGATTGAATTTAAGGATATACAATGCCTATAACATTGTATAGAGCATGAATATATAAGAATTACAAGTTCAAGCTAAATATATTTGCCAAAAACTAAGAATATGCAATAGGTCAAAAAAAACTATAACATTGTATAGAAGTTACTAAGAACTATAAATGTTTTATATAGCATATACGAGTATGTATTAGTTATTAGATCGTGTATGTGCAAAGAATTGAAGAATACACAAAAGTATAGTAACAAAACTAGCTATAAATAAGCTAACAATATTTAATCTCTTCAAGACCTAAAAACATTTCCCATTTCCAATTGCAAAACATGTAAAGTTCCAAATCAGAAAAGCATTTAACGACTCTAAATAAGGAACACTTCATTTTGATGAGTAATTCAATTTCAATCAAAATGATTCACTCTCAGTGAGTGTTCACTGTACCTTCTTGAGTGAGTTATGGTCCCCTCATGTCTGTTTTCGTGTCTGTGACTAGAATTAATAATCGTGCGATGTTCAAGTGGAAAAACAGTTGTCAATAAAAAACCAAGAGAGACACAGCTGCCTCTTTTTGCCAATATGACTAAGTGTGTGTGTGTGTGTGATTCACGCATGTGAGTGTTCACTGTATGCGCTGTGTTAGTGTGGTGAAGAGGGAGGGGGGAGTGCTGCCATTAAGGAGCCGGGCAGAATGTGAAGCACAGTAAAATGAAATGAAGTGAAGTGAAGTGAGGCGCGTATGCTTTGTGTGCGTGTGTGTGTGTGTGTGTGTATACCTGATATCCGGTGCGCAACGGAAGCATTCGATTGACAATGCAGCCCAGCAGGCAGGAGCCGCTCAGGCAGGAATGTGACTCAATGGGAGAGGCGCATAATTTGTTGTTGTTGCTGCCGCTGCCTGCCTGGCATACAAATTGCTAATTGCTATGGCGAATGCAAATCCTGATAGAGAGAATTATTGATTTTGCGTGCAAAATGAAGTTGAAACTGCAGGGGGGAGAAAGGTATGCAAGGGGGAAGGTTGAAAGGAGGCAGGGATGATGATGCTGCTGCTGCTGTTGGTAGTCAGCCAGTCGTCGCATAAAGAGCACACGCCCCAGCGCATCCCAGTAGGAATAAAGAGCAGCAGCTGGGGGTGGGTGAGGGGAGAGTGAAGGCAGGTGCAGAGCAGGGCAGGGCTGGGCAGACGAACAACAGATACACACACACATACGGAATTTTCGTGTGTTTTTCGTTTGCAAGGAACAAAGAAAAGCCGGCAACACACACACACACACACAGATAGAATGTGTGAGAGAGGGGAGAAAACGTATGCATATTAACAGTTAATCAACAAGCTGCACTAGATGCTGCGGGGTGCGTGTTATGTCTA
Source organism: Zaprionus camerounensis (assembly GCA_018904165.1). NCBI lineage: Eukaryota > Metazoa > Arthropoda > Insecta > Diptera > Drosophilidae > Zaprionus > Zaprionus camerounensis. The sequence goes on from JAEIFS010000731.1 coordinate 1,584,747, forward strand.
TAAGCTTTTGTCTCTTTCACTCCTGTCTGATTGGACAGTAGCAAACTAGTCGAAGACGAAGACGAGGCTGCAGTCGATGTTGACGTCGCAGTTGCTGCGCTGCTGCGTTAACATTTTCAGGTCGTCATCATTCACATCTCTGGACAGTGCGTGAGAGAGAGCAGAGAGGAGAGAGCAAGCACCGCTACGTGTGCGTGCCGTGAAAGAGAGCGGTGAGAGAGAGCAGCGAGAGAGAGAGAGAGAGAGCAGTGGCAGAGCGAATGCCAATGTCAAGGCAATTAGCCAAAAGCCGGTTGGAGGCGCAGCACAAAAACAATGCCAAGAAACAGACGCAGCAGCCAGAGAAAGAGCCGGGGAGTGCAGGGAGAGATATAGGAGAGAGGTGGTGAGGTGGTGAAGGTGAAAATCGTAAAACAAGGCAAGCGAAAAAGAAGAAGAAAGAAAATAAAATAAAATGAAGCAAGAGTCACAGAGCTGCCATAGATTTGATTACTTGCAAGAGGTAGTCTGCAGAGAGGGGTGGGGCAGGGGGACTGTAATAAGACCAAAACGAAGATGATGTTGCTGGAACTGGAGCAGCACGGCAAATGTTTATGTGTGTGTGTGTTGGAGAGAGAGATAGAGAGAGACGGAGTATGTGAGTGCATTTTGGAGCCATCTTTGGGCAAGGCACGTTGAAAGGAATTCACTTACTTTCTTTGTGGCTGACTGTGTGTCGTTGTTGTTGTTGCTGCTGCTGTTGTTGCTGTTTTCGTTGCTCTGTATGTTTTTTTGTATTGTTTCTGTTGTTGTCACTCGGCTCTGCTGCTTTAATTACCGTTTTAATGACAGTTTTGCTGATTATCCTTTCGCGCTCTCTCTTTCGCACCGTTTCGCTCCGCTCGACTAAGCTTTGGCCTTAGTCGTTGCTTTTGTCTCGTGTATTTTCTTCTGCTTTTGCCGGTATTTCTTTCTTCTACTACGCCTTCTTTGTCGCTGTGTGCGTGCGTGTCTGTGTTAGCAACTGTGTATGTGTGTGTTGTATATTTCGATTTGTAGTTGTATTCGCAGTTGTTTTTTGCCTCTCTGTGTGTGTGTGTGTGTGTGTGTGTGTAAGCTGCTGTTACACCCTTCACTTCCAATTTAAATTCGAAACTTTAATGAACAAAGTAACTTTGGGCCGCAGTTCAAGTAGTTCTCACTCGCACTCAATAAAAAATCGCCAAAAAAAAACGTAAACAAATCACAGTCGCAAAAAATATATGAAATATTCTTGTGTTTGTTTTTTACTGTTGCTGCTCTTGTTGATTGCCTTTTCTCAGGTATTCTTTATATGCTTTGCGTTGCTGCGGCGGCCGCCTTCAACATTCATGCGTGCGTGTGTTGGTGTTGGTACGTTGGCGTGTGTGTGTGTATGTGATTGTAGTTTTGGTATGGCAAAAGGATTTTTCACGATTCAGAAATTGACTGACTGACGCATGCGCGCACAATGTAGGACCACAAGATTCGTATTAGAAACACAACCGTTCACGACTCGCTCTCGAATTGGAATGAAAAGCCGCTGCAGAGCCATATAGACTTTTAAATCCAACCGCTATGTAACAACAACAGCATGTAAGCTGGCTGTTAACTAACATGCAACTGTTAACGCACACACCAAGTGTGTGCAACAGAACGCATAATTGGTCATGTTAAGTGCGCAAAAAAGAGTCTCGACAACAGAGCAATGCCTATGCTCAAAATGGCACTGTTAGTGCATAACAGAACATCGTTAATTGTCTGCTGTTAATTGAATGTTAACTGCACCTGAATTGCCAACTCGGCGAAAGTGCTGTTAGGACGTTGAATTTTCAAAAAACATAAAACAAAAAAATAACAACGTAACGGTAAATGGGCAAAGGAAATGCGCATAACTTGGAATGAACTTGACGAATTGCTGCTGCCCAGCCGCCACGCAAGTTTGGTTTACAGCTACAACTGCAGATGCAGCCGATGGATGGATGCAGGTGAAGCCAAACCAAGTGGCGCCATGCTCTGTTAATTTTCATCATGCATCTTCATCTTTCTTTCGGCTGCACTTGCAGCTGCATTAACGTTATTCCTTTTGGCAGTACATTCGGCACGTTAGCTTCATTTCGGACTCTCTCGAACGTAATGAGAGTGTGTAAAGTTATCTATGCAGTGTGTGTGTGTGTGTGGTATGGTATGCTATGGTGTGATCTGATCTGATCTCATCTGATGTGCAACAACAACAACGTCTGCAGCTAGACAGATGATTCCGATTTCACCGTCAGTTGTACACGTCACTCGTCCGTACCGAATCCTTAAATAAACAATGCATTAATATTTATAGAGGTGCTGGTGCAGCCCACTGACCACACACACACACAAACACACATGTCTACGTCTTATATATATATATATTTTACAGTTGTTAATGGCTGCCGTTGTTGTATTTGTTTCTACCTTTTTGCTTTTCAACCTAAAATATTTGCTGCTTTTCATGCCTCATGATTTTCTGCAATTTTAAATAAGTCAATTATGAACCGCAAATTAAACTTAACACGCGGGCGCGCCAAACTACACAAAAAGAAGAAGAACAACAACAACAACGATAATAACAGTGGTCGAACAGAGTCGTCGAACAGCTGCGATTTAGCATTTTAGTGTTGTCACCGATTGTCGACTTTTCAAATTGTCAAATTGTCATCGGTTGGCAGCACCGCCCTGATTCTAAAAGAGAGAGCACGACAGAAAGAGAGAGGAAGACTGACTGTGAGAGTGCGAGAGAGTGAGAGCAGTTAACAGCTGATGCGGACAGCAGGCAGACAGTCAAGTTGACAGCTTGGTCGCAGAGCTAGAACAACGCGAAACAAAAACGAAACGAAATAATGCTCGTGTGTTCTCCATATTTAAATTGAATTCTTTTTTTTTTAAAGTGCTAAATTTCGAAATTGTCTGTTTATGCTATGGGCGCAGAACTAAAATACCGCTTAATGATTCAGTTCGATTGATCCAGGAAGGGCGCCTCGCGTTTTACACTTTGTCCACTTTAATTCACATCACACTCGAAATAATAAATACGCAAACAATACACAAATACAAACACACATGCACCACACGACGCGTACAAATATATATATATGTATAAATAATATATATATGGTATAGAATAGAAGAAGCAGAGTGGAAAAGAGACAAAAAAAAAGCAGTGCCAGCCAAAAAGCAATTGGAGAAACGATTTTCGGCTAAAAAGATTTACCAGCCCAACTGGGTAAGGGGAGGAAGAAGAGAGAGGTCTGTCTGTCCAGAGCATACACAAGCAACATTTGCTGCTGCTGCTGCTGCAAGAGAGATAGAGAAGAGAGAAGATGGCGATGGCGCGTGCAGTACAATAATTGCAGCAATAAAAACAACAACACCAGCACTAGCAGAGCAACAACAACTAAAAACAAAAATAACAACAACAACAGCTAACTCGACGAGGGGTTGCTACCCAATACCCAAACCCAACAGTAACAGAGCAGCAAGAACAACAACAAGAAAACACTTCGCACTTTCTCGCTCTTTCTTTCGTTTGGTTTTGTTTGTTTGTGTCACCTGCAAGAGAGGCGGGGAGCAGCGCGTGCTCAAAACTAGCATAGAGAATATTTCCGCATTTTAAATATCAACAATAACAACGTAGCTAAATCAAAACAACAAAAGCAACAGAAGCACGCAAGACGAAGAGGGAGAGGGAGAAGAGGCAGAAGAAGAATTCGAAATAGTACACGTCGTGTGAACAACAACAGGCCGCGGCATCAAGGACTCTTACACACACATACACACACAAATGGATGTTCTGGAATTGTTGCGTGCGAGCGCCAACGGCTGTTACAACACATTCTTTTCAGATGCCTGGTGTCAATATGTCTCCAAAGAAATCGCAACAACGGTTAGTACATAAAAATGCAAAAAAAAACAACGCATAAATTATTGATGCATATTTAAATAACTATCGCACACACACACTTGCACATTATTTTCTTTGTTTAGGGGCTCGTCGTGAGTCATAAAATGTGCTGCCAATGTGTGTTAGAGTGTGTGTTGCCATTAAAGAATATATTCACAGTCCTTGCTGTTAAATTCATCGAAGGATAGCAGCGGTTTGTGTCTTGACTATGTTGTACAATTTACATACAAACATGAGTTATGCTCTGATCGTGTCGCGCTGTTAAGCTAAGTCACACACACAGTCATACATCTCTCTCTTCTTTTTACACGTCCATCACATGCGCAAGCATGTGGTTTATGTACACACACCCACCCACACACACACACTGGCGCGATCTTAAACATGCTTGTGTTTGTGGCTTGTTTTGTACACACTTCCGTCAACAGATTCGCGCTCTCTCTGTGTGTTTTGATTTGCAGACGAAAATGCTTACATAAAGAAACACATGTAGAGTATGTTTGCATGTGTGTGTGTGTGTTTGCGTGTTTCCAGCTTATCATTGATAATGGCTTAGCGAGTGACCCCGAAGCGCATCAATAGTGCTTAGACTGATTACAGTAAATTTCCAATTGGATTGCCTTGACAGAGTGCGGACGAGGGCGGGCTGGCTGCTGTTTACCCCTCTTTTCCTCTCCTCCCCCCTACCTCTATTATGTTCTCAATACAGTTTACCATAATTCAATTAACCCCTTGGGGCCAAATCAATTGAGCCTTGTGACTAGTTGCCAAGTGTTGATCCAAAATAAAAACCAAAACGAAGGCTATCTTCGGCATGCCGAAGGTGTTATACCCTTGCAGGCTCTTATCTCCAATTGTTTCTAACTGTTATACATTCTGTCTGTGTACATTGAATTAACATGTACATGTAAGTAAAGAGTTACTTAACAGACTCCATATGTATGTATGTACAGTATGTCAAGAAACACTTTACACATATGTACATAACATTAACATGTACATATGTATGTATGAGTAAAGAGTTACTTGACAGACTGCATATGTATGTACATATGTATAATGTCATATTAAAGAACAGCACACAGGAAACATTTGTCCGTGCGTTGCAAACCCCTGACCACAATGAATATACCCTCTGTAAGGGTATAAAAAAGCACAAGAAAAAAACAAAATTACCGATCACAGCTACAGGTGCGTGTGAAAATACACACACACACACACACGTATGCATGCGCACATAAGTACGTACTTCACATGGTTAACAATCGTAAATCGTACGTGTAGCATACTGAGAAATTAGAAGTTATGCGGAAAATTGCGTTGTCGTGACCGCTCCACCGCAGTCGACGTCAACGGCGGCAGCAACAATTCCAATTAGATTGAAATGATACACAAAGAGAGCGGGGAGACGGGAACAGGCAATCAAACGTTGTTTTGATTTAAAATTCTATTTTTTCCTCTTTCTTCTTATGCTTTGCCGCTGAAACCTGTTACAGAAATAAACTATAAACAAATAACAATAACAACAACAAATTGCATACACATAGCAATTGTGCAGTGCCAATGTCAAAAGCAAAGACGGAAGAGAAAGAGTACAAAACGCATTGCAACAACAAGTGTTGACAGCGACGTCAACATGAGCATGCAAATTTTGCACACAGTGAGAGAAGAGCGAGAGAGAGCGGCCGTAAGTGCTAACATTAACATTAGTTCAGAACATTAACATTAGTTCTAATTGTCACAGAGCGAGACTGTTAATCACTGTTGATCTGTTATAGCTTTTCTCTCTCTGCCTCTTTTAATTTGCATATTATGTTGAATTAAATGTTAGCACACACACGGACGCACATAGCGTTAATGCAATTGCATGCTTATCTCTCCCTCTCTCTCTCTCTCTCTCTCTGTCTGTTCTGAATGTGCTGATACGGTGCATATTTAAATGTGCACACACACACAGAGAATACATATATAAATTCTAATTGAAAAGGGGTCGCAGACGGGGGGAGGGGGAGTCACAACTGTTAATGCAGTTGCGCTGCCATTTGTTATCGCCAACTGTTGTTTGCTTTATCCATTATCCGTTTCTCTTCCGCCCGCAGATGTATTGGTACGGTGCACTCGTCCTAATCGGTGTACTCTTCATCGTCTGGTTCCTGTACTTCAAACGCCTGGCAAGGCTGAGATTGCGCGATGAGATAGCCAGATCGTTAAGTGCCGTTACCTCCGCCTCGGGTGGCGATCATCGTGGCCTGCGTTTCCGCAAGCGCGACAAGATGCTCTTCTACGGCCGACGCATGCTGCGCAAAATGAAGAACGTCAGCGGGCAAATGTACAGCAGCGGCAAAGGCTATAAACGTCGTGCCGTCATGCGTTTCGCCCGACGCATTCTGCAGCTGCAACGTGAGAATCGTCCGCTGGAAATGAAGACAGTCGAACCACCCGCGGAGTATCTGGAGGAGACAATCGAGGGCTCAAGTGATCGTGTGCCACCCGATGCTCTCTACATGCTACAGAGTATACGCATCTTTGGGCACTTCGAGAAACCGATCTTCCTGAAGCTCTGCAAGCACACACAACTCTTGCAACTGATGCCCGGGGATTATCTGTTCAAGATCACCGATCCCGATGATAGTGTGTATATTGTACAATCGGGTCTGATCAATGTGTATATATGCAATGCAGATGGCAGCACATTGTCGCTGAAAACAGTGCGTAAGGGTGAATCGGTGACGTCACTGCTTAGCTTTATCGACGTGCTGTCCGGCAATGCCAGCTACTACAAGACCGTCACAGCCAAGGCCATCGAGAAGTCGGTCGTTATACGATTGCCCATGCAGGTGAGTTGGCAAAAGCACAGCTGGATTTGGGGCTGGTACTATAGATTGTATATGAGGACAGATAACAAGATAAGAAAGCAACTTAATCACTTGCTTATAGCTGATGACAGCTACTGTTACAGTTTGCCAAACTAATATGCATTTAAAGCTGTTTTTCTCTCTTAATTAACAAGAGGCACACACAGTGCGAGAGCGGCTGTAAATGATTCTGTTATAACATTGATGCTGTGCATAACATTAACATAAGTTGTAATTATCACAGAGTGAGACTGTTAATCACTGTTGATCTGTTATTGCCTTTCTTCATTACAAACAACAGCTGGATTTGGGGCTGGTAGATAGATTGTGTCTAAGGAGTGATGACAAGATAAGAAAGCAACTTAATCACTGACAGCTGTTTTTCAAGTTTACTAATCGATAATGCTTTTAAAGCTGTTTTCCAGGGGCAGGGGCTTCTGTAGCCTGTCTTTCTCTCTTAATTCAAATACAACTTTCTACAAGTTAAGCAATTTTCACAAGAGGCACACACTTTGAGAGAGCGAGCGAGAGAGAGGCCGTAAGTGATTCTGTTAATGTGCATAACATTAACATAAGTTCTAATTATCACAGAGTGATCTGTTATTGCCTTTCTCTCTGCCTCTCATAATTTGCATATTATGTTGAATTAAATGTTAGCACACACACAGACGCACATAGCGTTTAAAGCTTTTTACCAGAGGGTTTAACCAAAGGGTTCCAGGCATCCCCTCTCTTTCTCTCTTAATTCAAATACAAATTTCACAAGAGGCACACACAGTGCGAGAGCGAGCGAGAGAGAGCGGCCATAAGTGATGCTGTTAATCTGCATAACATTTACATAAGGTCTAATTAAAATAGAGCAAGACTGTTAATCAGTGTTGATCTGTAATTGCTGTTCTCTCTCTCTCTGTCTCTGTACATTAAGGTACTTCAGCATATAAACCAATTGTGACAGTAAGATACCCTTGAAAGACCTTTACAAATACCCTAACAATTCTAAAGATTTAGTCTACTGTCGTCTATGCGAATAACTTCTTTGTTTACTGTGCGATCAGTTTGAAATTTAAGGGAGAGATAGTGATTATAGTCAGCTACAATAATGTTAAAGTCAGCTAGTTGTATCTTTCATAGTTCGCTTACAAATCGACTTGCAACATAAAGTTATTGATTTGTGTGGCAGGTGGGCGTGGCAGCTTATATATGAAATAAACTTGAGCTGCCTATGGTATACAGGTACCTGCATGCCAAATTTTGTGGCACTAGCTTTGATATTAGCTGAGATCTGTGTGTTTATAGATAGAAAGATCGACAGAAAGACAGACAGATTAAGCATAAATACACCTAATGGGCGCTGCCACGCCTACTTCAGCCTATTGCATACATAAAAAGTTAGTATAAACCTTTTTTGAGCATTTTTATACCCTTCGACTATTGAAAATGGTCAAAAAAGGGTATATTAACTTTGTGCAAATGTATGCAACAGGCAGATGGAGGCGTCGGAGACCCCATAAAGTATATATATTCTTGCTCAGGATCACAAGCCGAGTCGATTGAGCCATGTCTGTCTGTCTGTCTGTCTGTCCGTCTGTCTGTGTGAACGCACAGATCTCAGCTATTTTAAAAGCTAGAGTTACCAAATTTGGCAGGAAGACTCCTGTGTACTATAAGCTGATCAAGTTTATTTCAAATGTTATGTGCCACGCCCACCGCCCCCGCAAATCAATGATTTAATTTTTGAACTTAATTTGTAAGCGCTGTATAAAAGATACAACTTTCTGACTTAAACATATACTAAGCTCATTAAAATATCTACGTATTCTCGAAATTGCAATCCGATCGGACAATAAACACAGAAGTTATTTAAGAATGTATGTGCATAAAACCAAGTGCTTGTGTCAGCTAACAAGGGAGGCGGGCGAGCGCAAAGCGCGAGCGCCATCTGTCGGCAATAATTTAATAGAACATAGGTCGAAGGGTATCCCACTGTCGCGTGCAGCGCGACTGTGGTTTTTTTCTATTTTTTAAGGTCGTAGGGTATAAAGAAGCTAAACAAAAACAATCAGCTTTCTTTTATGAACATAAATACAACTAATGGGCACGGCCACGCCTCCTTTTGCATGTTGCAATCAGTTTACATGCATACACAGTTAGTATTAACCTAAACAAAGACAATCAGCATCCTTTTATGTAGAGTTCCTCCCCAGTTCCTTCCTTTCTCTGATCTTTTGCAAGCATATCAAAGAGTTCTTGTCTCATTGCTACTTTTTTCACACTCTCTCCCCCTCCCTTGCTGCAGGCCTTCGAGGAAGTATTTGAGGAGAATCCGGACGTTATGATTCGTGTCATACAGGTGATAATGATCCGTCTACAGCGCGTACTCTTCACCGCGCTGCGCAACTATTTGGGACTGAATGCTGAACTCGTGCAGAATCATATGCGCAGCAAGGCTAGCGTCATTGCAGCCGCTGCTGGCACCTCCATCACTGGCACCTCCATCAACATGGGTAACAACACCACCAACGCCACAGCGCCTGGCCCCATCGTGTCACAGTCATCACAGACCATACGCTCAGCGCCATCGGCACGCACACCCGCCAACGCCTCGCCCGTGCTGCGTTTGTCGCGGGAGGAGCACACACTCTCCGATCCCGATCCCAATCCCAATGCAAATGCACTGCTCTTTGCTGAAGTGCACGGGGATGCGCCTTACATTGATCTGTATCATCATCAGCAACAGCAGCATCAAAATCAATCGGTATCTGGTGCAGGGACGGGCACGGGCACGGGCACAGGCACTGGCACGGGTACAACACGACGGGATTCGCAGATATTCACTGGCGAGACCGTCCATGTGCCCAGCAATGTCTCTGCCACGCCCGCAACGATTGATCAACGTCTGGTGCACTCCTCGGCTGTGGATAGTTTGCGACGTGAGCTCGGACTGAGCGAAGAGGATGCGAATATTATAGAACCCTTTGTGGAGGTGCGTGAACTGGAGGCGAATGTGACACTCATCCTGGAGGGCAATGCAGATGATGTCTGCGTGTGGTTTGTCATGACCGGCAGCCTGGCTGTCTATCAAAGCAATGCGGATGCCACACGTGGCAGCTGCAAGCCGGATAATCGCAATGAAATGCTCATACATTTCGTACATCCCGGTGAGATTGTCGGCGGTCTGGCCATGCTGACGGGTGAGGCAAGTGCCTACACTATACGTGCACGCGGCAACTGTCGCGTTGCCTACATACGACGTGCTGCCATCTATCAGTAAGTAGCAACAACAAACAACAACAAACAAGATCGTATAACGATCAACAGTTTACACCCAAGTTAAGACTTACCCCTCGTCTGTTTATGTGTGCTGCTCTCTCATGTATCCGTCACTAACCTTAGCTGCACAGCTATAGTTATATATCATCGATATCTTCTGTTTGTTCTCTTACACTTGTTTTACTACAAATTTGTTTATAATTTAGTAAAATTCTGTCAGTTTTTGAAACATGTAAATGATGTTATGCCTCATACGATGCGTTCATGTGGCAGATTGTTAAGTATTTCATACTTACTACAATATCTCATATAGTGTAGAGATAGTTGATTGAGCCTACTTCCACTAACTGTGCCTCATAATGAGGCATAATCTTATATAGTGTAGATATAGTTGATTGATTCTACTTCCACTAACTGTGCCTCATAATGAGCTACGTACCTCTGCAGTTGGTTGGCAGCTAACTTGAAGAGGTTACTTATGTTTTAGAGCTTAGATTGCAATGAGTTTGTCACGGAATTGTAGAAGTATTCCTTAGGTACGTTGAGTAGCTTTGTGGTGTATGATATATACATATATTTATATATATATAGACATTATATATTGCACTATATATACACTACATAGTCATGCGCTCACTCCCTTGCTTTACTCCTTTCTCAAGCCTTTCCTCACTCAACCCCAACATGATTGCTTAGCACTTGCTACAGGGCAATTAGATCTATAGCTAGAGCTATTATTATTTAGATCTATTGCTACTAAAGCTTGATTTTTTAAGAGCTATAGGGTGCGGGCAATCAACCCATTCGAACAATTGGCCGCCGATCTAAACGATCTGGTCAAGAAGAATGAGAACAAGCAGAATGATGTGCATTGCCTGCTGTAGGTTATAGTCATTGGACACGGACATGGCTATATATATATATACATATATATGCCATATATATATATCTAATCTTCACTCCAAAATCTAACAATTTGTTGCCAAATTTAGTCACAATAGTGGCGCGATTAAACTGACCATAAAATGAAAGAAGCAGCGCGCGTTGAACTTTCCTGAAACAGACGCACCCATTTTGATAATAAAATGCAATAATTTGCAGCGCGTTGTTCGTTTGTAACTTACTGTAAGATTCATGTTTAAATTATAGACCAAACTGCAGATGTTTAACTGTGATAGAAAACACAAAACGTGCCTCAGCTGTCTAAACAAGTGTTGCCAAAAAGATAATAGCTAAAAAATCAAGCTTTAGTATATAGTACATGATGTGTAATATTGCATAGAATTTATTGACAATTTTTTTGAAAGGCTTACGACTGTTATTGCATACTATCTTTTGTCTGGCACTTTGAGCTTGCTTTAGAAAAAAAGCTCGCGTCATTTTGTTTATATTTTTTTGTTTGGTGGCAATTTTAATATGAAGCCCACAAAGAAGCATTTTCGTCATATTTTAGTTTATTATTTGCGTAGAGGAAAGGAAGGAAATGCAGCTCAGGTTGCTAAAAAGTAACGTGATGTACAAAGTGACAAAGCCTTAAAAGAAACACAGTATTAAAATAACCAAATTTGAATACTGTTTCTTTTAAGGCTTTGTCAAATTCCGTTTGGGAGATTTGTTTACTCAAAGACAAGCCACGTTTGGGTCGGCCAAGTGCAGTTGATGATGACGTTATCAAGGCTTTAAACGAATCGAATTGTCATGTAACTGAGCGTGAGATTGGAGAGAAGTTAAATATATAGCAGAATCAACCATACATGATCATATGATCAACCCAATATAAACACTATATAGTTAACCTTCCTTTGATCATAACTCCATTGCCTCAGCCCTGTCTAAAGCCTTTGCTCACTTGGCATTAACATGATTGCAGCGCACTTTATATACTATACAAGACCATATTCTAGAGTATACTGTACTATATAATATACTATATACTAACTCCTATATTCCCCCCTCTTGTTTCCCTACAGAATCATGCGACAACGTCCCCGCATTGTGCTGGATCTGGGCAACGGCGTGGTGCGTCGCCTCTCGCCGCTGGTGCGTCAATGTGACTATGCATTGGATTGGATATTTCTGGAGTCGGGACGTGCTGTCTATCGCCAGGATGAGAGTAGCGACAGCACATACATTGTGCTAAGTGGACGCATGCGTTCGGTGATAACACATCCTGGTGGCAAGAAGGAAATTGTTGGTGAATATGGCAAGGGGGATCTGGTTGGCATTGTGGAGATGATAACGGAAACATCACGCACAACCACCGTCATGGCTGTACGTGACTCAGAGTTGGCCAAATTGCCCGAGGGACTGTTCAATGCGATCAAGTTGCGTTATCCGATTGTGGTAACGAGATTGATAAGCTTTCTTAGCCATCGGTTTTTGGGTTCAATGCAAACACGTGGCAGCAACTCAACTGGAGCGCCCGTTGAGGCAAATCCTGTGACACATAAATACTCGACAGTTGCCTTGGTGCCCATCACAGACGATGTGCCGCTGACACCCTTCACCTACGAGCTGTACCATTCGCTCTGTGCCATAGGTGAGTAGAGAAGGAGAGAATGATCCCCTTGACATCTGTCTTTACTTCTTCTTCATTTACTCCCTTCAGGTCCCGTGCTGCGTCTTACCTCGGAGGTGGTGCGTAAGCAGCTTGGCGTGAATATCTTTGAGGCTGCCAACGAGTATCGTCTAACCTCCTGGTTGGCCCAGCAGGAGGATCGCAACATAATCACGCTATATCAGTGCGATAGCTCCTTATCGCCCTGGACACAGCGTTGCATGCGGCAAGCGGATGTGGTGCTTATTGTGGGACTTGGAGAACGTTCACATCTTGTGGGTAAATTCGAGCGTGAAATCGATAAGCTGGCAATGCGCACACAAAAGGAACTGGTGCTGCTCTATCCGGAGACAACGAATGCACGTCCAGCGAACACACTCAGCTGGCTCAATGCACGTCCCTGGGTGACCAAGCATCATCATGTGCTTTGTGTGAAGCGCATCTTTACGCGCAAAAGCCAATATCGTATAGTAAGCTCTCTCTTTGTACTATACACACACATTACTCTAAACACACTCCCCTCTCTCTCTCTCTCTCTCTCTCTCTCTCTAGAATGATCTCTACAGCCGCGTGCTGCTCTCGGAGCCGAATATGCATTCCGATTTCTCGCGTCTTGCCCGCTGGCTTACTGGCAATTCCATTGGCCTTGTGCTGGGAGGTGGCGGTGCTCGAGGTGCCGCACACATTGGCATGCTGAAGGCCATACAGGAGGCTGGCATACCCATTGATATGGTCGGTGGCGTCAGCATTGGTGCCCTGATGGGCGCACTCTGGTGTTCGGAGCGCAACATTACAACAGTCACGCAGAAGGCGCGCGAATGGTCCAAAGTATGTGGCAAGCACTCAAGGCTAAGTCTTTGAAGATAGCGTTGTCAGTTGGCTCTAGTGTGAAAGCAGTTATATCTTTATATAATCAAGAAATAAGTAAACAGGCGCATAATTAGTATAGTAGGTAGGGCATAGACACTGTGTCTATGTGCATGGGAACTAAGCAACTCTTTGTGTCTTATTACAATCGATTTCTTGTATACTTATGCTCTGCAGCTCTATTTACTTCGTGTGTAACTTAGATACTTCAAGTTTTAGAGTTTAAATGGAGTTATATAGTAACTTAGAGCAAGGCTAAGCTTTTAGGCGCATAATTAGTATAGTTAATATGGCATAGGCACTGTGTCTATATGCATAGGAACTAAGCAACTCTTTAGGTCTATTAATAATCGAATTCTTGTATTCTAATGCTTTGCATCTCCATTTGTAACTTCGATACTGCAAGTTTTAGAGTTTAAATGGATTTTTATAGTAATTTAAAGCAAGTGTAAGCCTTCAAAGATTGGCTAGCCAGTTCAGTCTCGTGTAACATTAGTAATCTTTTTACATAATCAAGAAATAAGTAAACAGGTTTAAATTAAGTACAGTAGATATGGCATAGGCAATATATCTATGTGCATAGGAACTAAGCAACTCTGTGGGTCTTATAACAATCGATATCTCGTATACTTATGCTTTGCATCTCTATTTGTAACTTAGACACTTCAAGTTTTGGAGTTTTTATAGATTTATATAGTAATTTAGAGGTAGAAAAAAGTCTCTGTAGCGGATTTTTTGTTGATGAAGAAAGTGCAAATATGCTTTTATAATGCGAAAGGTTTTTGGACAATGCAACTCATGTGCAAAATAATAGATATAACTACAAATATACCTGCAGAGGGTACATTAATATTGACCAGAAGTATGCAACGCAGCTTAGGAGACATCTCTGAGTCTATAAAGTATATGCATACATATATTCTACATCAGCATCAACAGAGAAGTCGTACCATGGCTGTCTGTCTCTTAGTATTTTGTCTTTCTCTTAGTATTCTGTCAGTCTCTTAGTATTCTGTCTGTCTCTTCTGTATTCTGTCTGTCTCTTAGTATTCTGTCTGTCTCTTAGTATTCTCTCTGTCTCTTAGTATTCTGTCTGTCTCTTAGACTGCTGTCTAGCCTAATATATGGCATGCAAGTTCAATTTAAATTTGAATATATATTATAATATATTATATTATTAATTATATATTATATTATATTATTATATTATATTATATTATTATTACTAACTGTAATATTTGCTGGAATTTGTTGTTATAATGAACTTTACAGAAAATGACAAAGTGGTTTCTGCAACTGCTTGATCTGACCTATCCGATAACATCAATGTTCTCGGGCCGTGAGTTCAACAAGACGATACACGATACTTTCGGGGATGTGAGCATTGAGGATCTGTGGATACCCTACTTCACACTTACGACGGATATAACCGCCAGCTGCCATCGCATACACACAAACGGTGAGTCCATCGGCGGCTGCTTTTCTAGCGTATCTCATGGTTCATCATTTAGTGCTATCGCTTTTGTGTTAATACCCCCTCTCTCTCTCCCTCTCTTTATATATATATATATGTATGTATCTATCTGTCTCTCTCTCTAGTCTTAGTTGAGTTATATTCTTTTTGTATTTTGTTGTTGGCTTGGTATTTTGTTTTTTGTGTATTTAGTGTAGCTCTTAGGACGAACACACATACAGACACACAAACACACACACGCACGCACAGAAAAGAACGCACTGCAAACACGCACGCACACATGCGCATAACTCATATTCTCACACTCTCGTAATACGCCACGTTCCCCCTCCCTCTCCCACACACTCACGCACACTCAATCGAAGAGAGGCTTCGGCTCGCTCTCTCTCAGCCAATTGCTCTCGCTCCCTTTTGATGTTTGTTGTTGTTGGTGATGGTAGTGTGTGGGAGGTGGTGGTGGTGGGGGGTGTGGTAGGCAAACGATGCAAACTGCGTATTATTTTTGTGCAGTTTTAGTAACATTTTGTTGTTGTCCTCGTTGTTGTTGTTGTTTTTTGTGTTAGCACACAAGCATACTGTGCGTGTGCGTGGCTGTGTGTGTGTGTAAACAAGTGCGTCCTCTAAGCTAGCTAAATTAACCAGCCGCTGTCATTGGTCAATTACATTCTCTCTCTCTCTCTCTCGCTCGCTCGCTCTTACACAATACTCAAACTCGCAACTCAAAGCTCTTTCTCGCTCTTCTCTCTCTCTCTCTCCCTCTTTACACTCACACTTAACACAATACTCTCACACTCACACACACACCCACCTACACACACACATACATACATGCTCTCTCGCTCGCTCTCACTTGGCAAACGATCAGGATCTCTGTGGCGCTACGTGCGCTCTTCAATGTCACTCAGCGGCTATATGCCGCCGCTTTGCGATCCACAAGATGGACATCTTCTGCTGGATGGCGGCTATGTAAATAATTTGCCAGGTAAATAGCAATTAGCAATAAAAAGAAATAAAAAACAAAAAAAAACAAATTCTTACTAGCAATACGATGTAATACGATTTACGTGTGATAATCTTTTCTCTCCAAAGTTAATCAATTTAGAGAGCGCTGTTGCTGCGTGGCGTGACAGAGTGTTGGATAATTTCTGTCTGCGACTGTTAACGTTGTTCCAGTTCTCTCTTCATTTTGTTCGTACCCTCGCTCTATCATTCTCTCCTGTGCTGTTAACTCCTGTCAAACGCACATACACACACACACACATGCACGCATACGCAGAGTTGCATTGCGGTGAAAGTGGATCGAGTGGATCGTATGTATGTACAGCAGGTGGCCATTTTAATTCTTGCTCTCATACCCATACAGACACGGACATGGACACGGACAATAACAGAGGGACAGAGTTGATTTCGTTGATTTAATGTTACTGTTGCTGTTGTTGCTGTTAATATACATACATATGTTAATTTGATTTATTGGTTGTAAATGTACATACATATACACACATGCAAACACTTCTTTATTGTTGCCTTCCCGTTGTAGTCTTATTTAGCATTAGCATAGCACAAAAGTAGAACGAAAAAAAAAACACTGCACTCTCTCTCTCGCTATTCACAACAAACAAGGCAATAAAATGGTGTATTCTTTCTCTCTCTCATTCTCTCTCCTGCTACACTGTGTAAATTGTGTGATCTTACTTTGTTTATCGTCAATATGCACCACACACATACACATGCATACACATATGCAAATCTGCGTATTGTCCTTCTCCCTCACCACTTGTTTCTGTCTCCCGTGTGTGTGTCTCAGGTCATCTGTGGCGCTATTGTCGCGCCAGCATGTCCATTGCCGGCGTCTTTCCGCCCTTCTGCGACTACCGAGACGGGCATTTGCTGCTTGACGGATGCTATACGAATAATGTGCCAGGTAACAACAACAACAAAAACAACATCCAACACTCTGCGCGCCACTGTGGATCGTAAATTGACAAGAAAAACAACAACACGTATTGCTTATGCTGTAATGAAACTATGTTAACTCTCTGCTTTCTCACATTCTTCCTTTCCACTCTATGCATACGTGCCACAACGTCGTAGCCGATGTGATGCATAATCTAGGGGCGGCACATATAATCGCCATTGATGTGGGCTCACAGGATGATACAGATTTGACCAACTATGGCGACGATCTGAGTGGCTGGTGGCTGCTCTACAAGAAGTGGAATCCATTCACCTCACCAGTCAAAGTGCCCGATTTGCCGGACATACAATCGCGCCTTGCCTACGTTTCCTGCGTGCGACAATTGGAGGTAATTGGAGGCGATAGAGAGAGAGAAAAGAATGCACTCTGTTAACGCGCACTGTTAAGACTGCATACTGAACAAATTCGATTAGTGTTCTATATGCAGTCTTAACAAAATCGATTAGTGTTCTATATGCAGTCTTAACACACTCTCTCCCTCTCTCTTGGCACTCTGTTAATGCACTGTTAACGCTCTATTTGCAGGAGGTCAAGAACTCGGACTACTGTGAATACATTCGTCCACCCATAGATAAGTACAAGACACTAGCGTTTGGCAGCTTCGATGAGATCCGCGACGTAGGCTATGTCTTTGGCAAGAACTATTTCGATAGCATGGCCAAGGCGGGTCGCCTGGGACGCTTCAATCAGTGGTTCAACAAGGAGCCACCAAAGAGGGGCAATCACGCCTCGTTGAACGAATACACGTTCATCGATCTGGCACAGATCGTATGCAAGCTGCCGGAGACGTATGCGCTAAACACGCAGGATCTATACAGCGAGGATGAGGACTTTGATGGCTACATATCGGAGCCGACAACGTTGAACATGGTAAGCGAAGGGAGGAGCCACCCTCTAGAGGTACCTTCCTTCTAAGACTCTCTATTTTGTTTCCTCCAAGACCCTCTTGTATTCTATAGTACCCTCCCTCTAAATCCTCTCTCTAGTACATTTTCTTTAAGATCCTCTAGTACCTTTCCGCTAACACCCTCCAGAATCTTCCGTCTTATACCCTCTAGAACCTTCTCTCTGAGAGCTTTAAATTACCCTCTGATACCTTGTCTCTAAAACCCTTTATTATCTTTCTTCGATTACCTTTCTTGTAGTACCTTCCCTCCAGTACGTTTCCTCTAGCACCTTCCCTCTAAAACCCTCTATTATCTACCCTCAGGTACTCTCTTATTACCTTCCCTGCAGTACCGTCTAGTACCTTCTTTTAAATACTCTCAATTATCTCTCCTGTAGTACCCTTTAGTAACATCTCTCTGGTACCTTTCCTTAAGTACCTTCCCTAAAATACCCTTTACTATCTACTCTCTCTGGTACCCTCTAAGTTAGAATGTACTTGTCCAGTACCGTCTAGTACCTTCTTTCAAATACTCTCTATTATCTTCCCTGTAGTAGCCTCTAGTAACATCTCTCTAGTACCTTCCCTTTAGTACCTTCCCTCTAGTACCTTCTAATATCTTCCCTTAAGTACCCCGCACTACCTTTCCTCTTGTTGCCCCCTATATTGTTCTTCTCTGATCTCAAGTCCCTGGCCCTGTCTCCTCCCCTCTTGAGCCTGTTTCTAATCCCTTTGAGTGCACTCTGTCCCTCAGGATCGGCGACGCATTCAGGTGCCACGTGCGGGTAATTCGCTATCCTTCTCAGAGACTGAAATGGACTCCGATGTGGAGCTCGATCTGGAGCTGGAGCGCAAAGTGGACAAGGCTACACAATCGAATTCGCCCACGCCAAGCAATCGCGGCACATTGTCGCCCACCTTCGATTCGCGCAAGTTGGCGGAAGGCAAGGAGGATGCAGAGGATAACATGGAGACGGACAATAAGGAGCTTGAGGAGCTGTTAAAAGTGGTACAGAGCGAAAAGGAGCATGGAGAACAGCACGGGCACGAGCAGGGGCAGGGGCAGGGGCAGCAGCAGCAGCAAAGTGAAAGCAGAAGTGCCACGCCCACAGTGGATGAAGCAACGCAAAAGAAAGTTGAAGAAATTGATAATGGCGCCGCGGTCAGCGCCGCTGCTGCCGTCGCTAACGAACAGAAGCAGTCGAAAAATAACGAAAAGAAAAAGGACAAATAAATAATACCAAAAACTAGATATAAACAATTAATAATTATCGCGTCTGTCTGAGATATATTTTCATAGCATAACATACATTGTAAAACAGAGATAGAGCAACAGAAAAGGAGAGAGTAAAGAACCACAGATGACAAGAAGAAGATGAAGAAATAGATAGACAGAAGGTATGAGTAAGAGAGAGAGGAAGCACAGAAAAAAGAAAGGGCCTATAATAAAATCTCCACAGAAATCGTTATCGTTTAGTATGTAAGTGTATTAGGCTTAGCTTTAGCAAATCCAACAACCCAAGGCACCCCCACCCCCCTATGAACTACCCCTCGCACACTCACATTCAGATATGCAAAGAGAGCTATGATATGAAAATATATATATGTGTATATATTTTTACAGAGACAACATGATATACTATAATATATAGAATCGTATATAACGGAAGAGAGTACGACGGCGGTGTGCGTGTGTGTGTGTCTTATCCTTCTTCATTCTTTCATTCCATCAGAAATTATACACACACACACACTTACGCACACAGAGAAAGACGCCTACACACACACACACACACACACAGAGAAACTCGCAAAAGAAACGTTTAGTTAATTAAATTATAAGAAATTCTTTGTTTTAATGGTCGAATTTTTTTTATGATGAACAAGTGAAAATAAATGTAAAACCATATGAAAGTACAACACGAAAATGCGTTGAAAACAAAAAACAAAACACTGTGTTTTATAAAACTTTAATTTTCTTCACAACTTATGCGAAATTATGTTTGCCACTGTTATTAACAGTTTATTAACAGCGTAGACCTATGAAAGCTGCCCTTACTAGGTTGGTTTGCCTTCTCCTTTTCGCACAGTTTGTAAATGTCTACATTTCGTCGCCATCTTGTAAAATGTGGAACCCATTGTAATTGCACTGTAACTGCCATAGCGACATGTGTTAGTTCACAATAGTCCCAGAATGGATTCGAATTGGAACGTTACGAACATGGAAAGCATGACTTTATTTATCATTATCATTATCATTTATCAAGCTGCGCCGACGCTGACTTCATTTGCGTCGTTTTGCCTGCGCCTGCGTCCTACTGCAAATTCGTCGATGTCGACTGCTGCTGCGCCTGTGCTGTTAGCTTAACTTTGGCACTGTTAAAGGCTAGTTTGCAGTAGTGCTGCCATTAATTAATTAATTACACGAATTGTGGGTAATTTAAAATGTATTGTTAATTCACAACATCGAATTTGATTTAAACAGTCGTTGAGAGTATTCTACAAAATGGCGAGAGCAGTTGACAGCTCCGTCGCGGCATGCGGCTGCGCTGTTAGCTTAACATTGGCACTGTTAAAGGCTAGTTTGCAGTAGTGCTGCCATTAATTAATTAATTACACGAATTGTGGGTAATTTAAAGTTTATTGTTATTTCACAATTGATGATTCACAACTTTGAATTTGATTTAAACAGTCGTTGAGAGTATTCTACAAAATGGCGAGAGCAGTTGACAGCTCCGTCGCGGCATGCGGCTGCGCTGTTAGCTTAACATTGGCACTGTTAAAGGCTAGTTTGCAGTAGTGCTGCCATTAATTAATTAATTACACGAATTGTGGGTAATTTAAAGTTTATTGTTATTTCACAATTGATGATTCACAACTTTGAATTTGATTTAAACAGTCGTTGAGAGTATTCTACAAAATGGCGAGAGAAGTTGACAGCTCCGTCGCGGCATGCGGCTGCTGCGCCTGCGCTGTTAGCTTAACTTTGGCACTGTTAAAGGCTAGTTTGCAGTAGTGCTGCCATTAATTAATTAATTACACGAATTGTGGGTAATTTAAAGTGTATTGTTAATTCACAACATCGAATTTGATTTGAACAGTCGTTGAGAGTATTCTACAAAATGGCGAGAGCAGTTGACAGCCCCGTCGCGGCATGCGGTTGCTGCGCCTGCGCTGTTAGCTTAACTTTGGTACTGTTAAAGGCTAGTTTGCAGTAGTGCTGCCATTAATTAATTAATTACACGAATTGTGGGTAATTTAAAGTGTATTGTTAATTCACAACATGGAATTTGATTTAAACAGTCGTTTAGAGTATTTCACAAAATGGCGAGAGAAGTTGACAGCTCCGTCGCGGCATGCGGCTTCGCTGTTAGCTTAACATTGGCACTGTTAAAGGCTAGTTTGCAGTAGTGCTGCCATTAATTAATTAATTACACGAATTGTGGGTAATTTAAAGTTTATTGTTATTTCACAATTGATGATTCACAACTTTGAATTTGATTTAAACAGTCGTTGAGAGTATTCTACAAAATGGCGAGAGAAGTTGACAGCTCCGTCGCGGCATGCGGCTGCTGCGCCTGCGCTGTTAGCTTAACTTTGGCACTGTTAAAGGCTAGTTTGCAGTAGTGCTGCCATTAATTAATTAATTACACGAATTGTGGGTAATTTAAAGTGTATTGTTAATTCACAACATCGAATTTGATTTAAACAGTCGTTGAGAGTATTCTACAAAATGGCGAGAGCAGTTGACAGCCCCGTCGCGGCATGCGGTTGCTGCGCCTGCGCTGTTAGCTTAACTTTGGCACTGTTAAAGGCTAGTTTGCAGTAGTGCTGCCATTAATTAATTAATTACACGAATTGTGGGTAATTTAAAGTGTATTGTTATTTCACAATTGATGATTCACAACTTCGAATTTGATTTAAACAGTCGTTTAGAGTATAGTACAAAATGGCGAAAGCAGACCAGTTGACAGCTCTGTCGCCGCCACTGTTAATCGAAGGCGACATTGATTGGAGAGATTTGAACGGCTGACAGAAGAGAGCTTCCCATCGGGTGAGGAGAGATTTACTGACTTTTCATTTAGGAGTCGGACGAGCAGCAGCTACAACTTCAAGAAAAAAAAAAAAAACCCCAAAAAGTACAAACCAGTTTTAATTATATATTTTTTTGTTTTGTCTTTTTTTGTTGACAATGATCAAAATGGCGAAAGCCCCAGCGTCCACTCCTTCGGAGTGCACTGGACCCATGTTTATTGGCATATCAAAAGGTGCAAAACAATTCAAATAAAAATGTACATATAATAAAGTCTCCACATCGCTCCATCTCTCTCTCCCTTTCGTTGTCAGTGCGCAAGAGCAAGAAGCGTCTGCTGCTGGTGCCGGAGTACGTGACCAATGTGCTGCCCCGCTATCTGCCCAATCTGCATGATCTGCGACTGTCGAAGCAGTTCTCCAAGGAGGTGGATGGCCATGTGGTCAGCATGCTGATACCACCGCATAAACATGACGCCCAGGCTGCCAAGCAACTGGAGGAGGAGCTGTGCACTGTATTTGAATTGCCGAAGAGCATGTTCCCCCCGCATGCGCCGCTGAACAAGATTACGTTCATGCCACCGCAATTCTTGCCGGATGCATTCGATGCTGGCGGCGTGTTTGCACCGGGCGTCCTGGGACGCAAATTCTATCCGCACGGACTGTTATCGCCGCGTCACACGGGACCGACGCCGGCACTGTTTGTGGGGCGACGCATTCCCCTAACGCCGGTGATCACGCGCAGCGAGTTCGAGCATCTGTTGCCGTACATGTGCACCGAGTACACGGGATTGCGTGTCAACAATTTGAACAAACAGTTGGGCAATGGAGAAGACGACGATGGCGGCACAGCAGACGAGGAGGATGAGGAGCAGCCGCGAGAGCGGAAAGTGAATGGCGAGGGTCGCCTTGTCAAGGTGGGCTACATCATTGCTCATGCGAATACCATGGATAAGGTGTCCGCCTTTGCCAATCAGCCGGTGCAGTACAACACGTATGTGCCGGATCTGAGCACGGTGCAGATTATGGTGCACTCAAAGTGTAAATTTGTAGTGACTGTGCTCTCGGATGTGGTGCATCCGCACGAGCCCGTGGTGGCCAAGTCTGTGAAGGAGAACAACCAGGGTACGGTCATATTTCCACTGCCCCCACGCAATTTCTATGACAAATCTCTGGATGGACCCATGAAACGTGGTCCAGTCTATTTGCCGCAACGCTTTCTGCCCGACTCATTCGATGCGGGTTGTGTCTTTGGTCCCGGCACCTTGCCCGAGTCCCTCTATATGCGTGTGCTGCGCAATGCGCCGCCACAGATGCAACACAACAAGGGCATCTTGCCACCGCTGTTTCTCGGCTTGTGGAAGAATCAATGCACGCCAGCGGATTGCATATTCCCCAAGAAGACATTTCTCATCAATGTGGCCAAGTCGCCGGGCAGGGAATTTCTTAACGAGCTGGAGACAGTGCGCAATGCCATCAACTCTCTGGATGAACAGAATTTCCCCAATCGAAAGGATCATGACGAGCAACAGGGGCAGCCAGAGGAGGATGAAGAAGATGATTTTGATTATGATGATGATAAGAAGGAGGAGGAGAATGAGGATGATATCGATACGGAGGTGTTTGAAGATGATGATAATGAGGAGGAGGTGCAGGAGCAGCAGCAGCAGCAGGGTCTCTACAGTCGCAATCTGGATCATACTCTACTTGAACCACCTGGCATGGAGGTGGATGAGCCCTACAACACCACCGGCACCAGCGAAGATCTTGAGGAATACTATGGCAAAATGTTGAATGGTTTTGGCAGCAACTCGGAACCGCCACGAGTGCCACCGCTACCCGAGATACCGCCCCAACTTCGCAACGTGCAATCGCCACAGTCGCAGTCACAGCGGCAGCTGGACTCGAAGCCACTGGTGCGTGATCCGGGTCTCTGGTTCTTTGAGCTTTCCGGTCATCCCGAAGAGATTGAGCAGTCACTGCATCGCGTGAAGAATGCGGGCGTCAAGCTGGCCTCCAGCTACACAGATCAGGAGACAATCAAACGGGCACGCGAACAATGGATGGATCTGATCTATCGTCGTGACGAGATACGTAAGAAAATGGCCGCGATGCCACCGCCGAGAGTGCCACGCAACAAGACACAGCGTCGCCATCGGCCCTGGCCGGGCACCGTTTGCTCTTATTGTGGCCACGTGTTTGAATAGAAGGTACCTCCTAGCAGGTACCTCCTAGCAGAAGCTTCTAGAAGGAACCTCATAGAAGTAACCTCCTAGAAGGAACCTCTTAGAAAGTACCCCACTAGATGGAACTTCCTAGAAGGTGCCCCAGTACAAGAAACCCCTCCAGAAGACACCCCCTAGAAGGAACAATTTAGAAGGTACCCCCATAGAAGGTACTCCCCTAGAAGGTACTCTGCTAGAAGGTATCCCCCTAGAAGGTATCCCCCTAGAAGGTATCCCCCTAGAAGGTACCCCCTAGACGGTACCCCCTAGAAGGTACCCCCTAGAAGGTACCGCCTAGAAGGTACCCCCTAGACGGTACCCCCTAGACGGTACCCCCTAGAAGGTACCCCCTAGAAGGTACCCCCTAGACGGTACCCCCTAGAAGGTACCCCCTAGAAGGTACCCCCTAGAAGGTACCCCCTAGAAGGTACCCCCTAGAAGGTACCCCCTAGAAGGTACCCCCTAGAAGGTACCCTTTAGAAGGTACCCCCTAGAAGGTGCCCCCTAGAAGGTGCCCCCTAGAAGGTACCCCCTAGACGGTACCGCCTAGAAGGTACCCCCTAGAAGGTACCCCCTAGAAGGTACCCCCTAGAAGGTACCCCCTAGAAGGTACCCCCTAGAAGGTACCCTTTAGAAGGTGCCCCCTAGAAGGTACCCCCTAGAAGGTGCCCCCTAGAAGGTGCCCCCTAAAAGGTTCCATCCTTAGAAGGTACCCCACTAGAAAAAGGTACATTCTGTAAGGAACCTCCTGTAGTGAACCCCCAAAGAAACCCCTCCCGCCAAGAAGTGCCTTACTCAACTTGTATTTTTATGTATTTTGTAATATTTTTGCATTTATTTATGATATTTATAGCGCGCTCGCTGTAATGTTCCTTGACTATCGATAACACACAGTTCGATAAGCTTGTAATTCATATCATATTTATACATATACATATATATAATCTGTATAGTTGTTAAAAACCAAAAATTCGATCGGTTATTAAAAACTAGCTGACAAAAAAATTCACTTTCACTATATAATATATATACCATAATTGGTATTTTTGTAGGTTATGTCTGTCTGCCATAGCCTTAACTTTGCCACAATTCTCTTTCTAGCTTTTTATTCTTTACAAATCTTGTATATATGTATTTATACAGATATCGGGGGGAGAGACTATATACGATTACAATAATTGAAAATATAAATTTCAATATTTACAATCAACAAGAAGAGACCTAAAAGAGGAAGAAACAAAAGAAAACTCGTCTAATTAAGCGTTGTTTTTTTTTTGTTTGCATGTTCTTTAATTCGAAAAAATAACTTTAAAAAAATTGCTATAATTTAGTACCAACTGCGTAAGTATATATGTATATATACATATATGCATGTATATATGTATAATTGAATAATTCGCCACGAAATTGCAAGTATTCTTAAAGTTATCGAAGCAGAAAAAAACAAAAAAAAACCATATATAAGTTACAAAAAAAAGTGAAGAATTTTGTTAATCGTGTGTTTTTTGTGTGTTCTATACTCTTTATACATTAAATAGTACATTAAACAAATAACTACGGAATTAATAACAAACAGTATCGCGCGCTCTCTTTCTCACTCGTATCTCTAGCTTACTCTTGCTGTCTGTCTGTCTCGCTCTATATTAACCTCTATTCTTGCCCTCTCTCTCTCTTACTCTGTCTGTCTCTCTATTCTTCATGTTTCTTTGCTAATTTTCTACGCAATTTCACAATACGCTTTTCTTTTAATTTCTCTCCGTTTTTTTTTTGAAATTGTTTGATAAACATTTATTTAAATATTTTTATATATATATATATCGCATATTTTAATATATATATCGTATATCGTATATATGTATGTATATCGTATTTATTATTATTATTATTATTTTGATGAATTTCCCTTCGTTTCTTGTTGCAATTTTCATTAACGTTTTCATTTTTTACATGCACAAACTCATGAGGCCAAAGTTGCATTATCTCTTCATGTGAGTGTGTGTTGGTGTGTATGTGTGTGTATGTGTGTTTATATAGCTTAAATAAACCTAAACAAATATCAAGACTTAACAACTAAACACATACAGATACAGTTACATATATCGTCGCATATATACCATTTATAGTCATAGGTATTTTGAAAGAGAAGCCAACACACAAGTGCGATAGTTTCCGATAGTTTACGATAACTGCATGCACAGCGCATATACCATATACAGTTGCCATTGAGATATAGATAATCATGCTTTCAATCCTTAAACTGTCTATATATATGTTATATATATGTAGTAAATATCATATATATATATATGCATCGTGTGTCTCTATAACAATTCATCGCTGCTTTACGTGCATATTATGTTTATATATATATCGTGTGTGTGTATATATTTATATATATATATATATATGTACTTAGCTATGTAGGGTATACAGCAACATATATATAGACATATATATATGCATATATATTATATATCTTCTTGTTTTATCTTTTTAAATATGACTCTTAATATCAATATCGAAATTTGTATAGCACAAATGTTAAATAGAGTGTTAGGGGGGAAGGGAATTGGGGATTGGGGGGTATATAGTAGAAGCATATATTATATACTGTATATAATCGGTTAAAGGGTGAGGGGAGGGGGGGGGACAGCAACAGGTATGTCTAGTTCATCTACAATCGTCTCTGGTCTTATAACGTCTTCGGCATTGCAACATGTGGTGGACGGAAGGGTTGGATTAGAAGGGGTTTGGATAAGTTTGATAAAGGGTAGATACGGGGTGTGTGTTCAGGGCGTATTCAGATCTGGCCAACCAGCTCCTGTATGCTGCGCAATAAGTCTTCCATATTTCACAAGAGATCGCGATGGAACACCCAGGTGTGCTTTGTGTGTGCAAACTTGTGCGACAACCATTGCGATTCCAACAGATTGAAGCGATCCTGGCTCAGATAGAGCGGCTTGCCTCGTCTGCAATTGAAGTATATAGATTAGTATATATCAAGTTATATATATAACAAATGAACCTACTTGAGATCGCGATCCTCTTCATCAAAGTCGTCCAGATAGAGCGAGCCCCACAGACAGGCGCGTCGGCCGCGTATGACAATGATGTATGTGGAGGTGACCACCAGAAAGATGCCAATGCCGCCGCCGCACGACAGTGTGTGCTACAGAGGGAGGGGGAGAAAGGGAGAGAGAGAGGTATATATAGAGAGAGATGCATATATAGAGCAGTTGTTTATAGAATTCTTTCTTACCCGCACAGCCTCACAGCATTCCTTCTCGGCGCAACAGTTCTGCTTGAGGCAGACAATGGTGCCGCAGAGCAGACAGATGGAGCTCTCCTTGGGCACCTTGTAGCAGTTGAGGCAAGGTCGTTCGTGGTAGTACTACAAGCAGCAGGAAGAGGAGGAAAGAGAAACGAGTTTAGCTCAGGCAAAGATTAAGTAATCAAGCAGGAACGAGCTTAGCCAAGGCTTGAGCAAGAGATCAATCGAGCAAGAAGGCAAACAAGAAGTGAGCCAAGGCTTGAGTAAAAGATCAATCAATCAAGAAGGTAATCGAAGGAACAAGCTTAGCCAAGGCTTGAGCAAGAGATCAATCAAGGAAGCAACCAAGAAGTGAGCTTAAGCAAAATATCAATCAAGGAGGAACTTTGCTCGAGCACAGATCAATCAATCAAGCAGGGAAACAAGAAGTGAGCTTAGCCAAGGCTTGAGTAAAAGATCAATTAAGGAGGCATTGAGCACAGATCAATCAATCAAGCAGGCATACAAGAAGTAAGCTTAGCCAAGGCTTCAGCAATAGATCAATCAAAAAGAAGAAGAAATGAGCTTAGCCAAGGCTTGAACAAAAGATCAATCAATCAAGGAGGCTTACAAGAAGTAAGCTTGTTCAAGGCTTCAGCCATAGATCAATCAAGAAGAAGAAATGAGCTTAGCCAGGGCTTCAACGAAAGATCAATCCATCAAGAAGGCATACAAGAAGTAAGCTTGTTCAAGGCTTCAGCCATAGATCAATCAATCAAGCAGTCAATACGCTGTTGGCACCTACCGTAAAGAGTCGCTCGTACTCGCGTGGCAGCTCAAGCAGACGCGGCTGCTGCCAGAGCGAATGCTGATTCATGAGAATCAGTTCGCGCACCGTGTCCGTCGGCGGTCGCACATCCATCAGCTGCTTGCACCAGAATTGTGGCAATGTTTGCTCAGTGCCGGGTATAAAGCACAATCCCTTGGAGGCATTAAAGCAATCCCAGTCCATGGAATCGGTTACCAATTCCAGATAGTAAACCAGACGCACAAATTCCAGACCAGGCGCCGATATCTCTGGCATCTCATGGCGATACAAATGCTGACGCAGCAAGGCGGCAATCCTGAGGAAGGGCAAGCACAGCGATTGCAATTGCAGTTCCATTGACTTGAGATTCAGCTCCGATGTGCTGCCACTGGCACTGCCACAGCTGGTTGCAGTTGCTCCACTTGTGCTGGCACTGCTGCTGCTGCTGCTGCTGCTGGTGCTGGGTATGCTGTCGCGTCGCAGATGTGACAAGCGTTTGGTCTGATTGAGCACCAGAGCCATCGCCTTGCCCAGCTGCGCGCAGCTCTGCTGTGTAGCAAACCTGGCCGAGCTGCTGCGACGATTGCTCGAGCCAGAGCTGGAGGAGGATGAGCTGGTGCTTGTGCTGGTGTCCTCCTTGCCCCCATAGTGTGCCAGTATATAGTCACACTCCAGTTCGGTCAGTGTAACGCACAGTTGCACCACAATCTGATAGTAGAGCAGATTGTACATGACCTTAACCATGCAGGTGAAGTAGTCTGTGGAAGGATGAACCAATGTTAGTGCCAAGTGCAGCCGAGTCAAGCGGGAGCAGGGATACCTACCCTGGTCAAGATGCAGCGGCGCCAGCAATATGAATTTCAATAGCAACGCTATGGGATCCGCCAGCAGACTAGGTATCAGCTCACGGCAATGTGCGGGCAATGGTTCCGTGTCGCTAACAGGCAATCCCGCCAACGATGCCCAGCTGCTCCACAATGGCCACTCCACCAGGACACGCACATGCACCGACAGCACATGCAGCAGGGGTACTATGCAGTCTCTCTTCGGTTTGTAGCGCGTGGCATTCGAGGAGCACAAGGAGCCGCCACGTTGTATGATCTCTGCCTCCAGATTGGTGCGTGCTATCGACGTCACAAAGATGAACAGCTTCCGGAACGTTATGTTGGCGCACTTGACCTTTCTCTGTGCTATGTTCGTCATTACCTCCATGGCATGGCCCATGGCCTCGGTCAGCTTAGTGGGTTGCTAAAGGAGAAAGGGAGAGAAAGTGAAGAGAAGAGTTAAAGAGATGTCAGACAAGCAGGAGAACAGGAAAGAAAGACTGACTTTGGCATGCCAAAGGTTCTCCATTTGTTCCTTTATATATATATATATATATATATATATATATTTCAAAGGTTTTCCTATTGGTTCTTTATTATATATATATATCATTCTATCAATAACATTCTATATCTATAACATTCTTTATGCATTCATTAAGAACTTCACTGCACAAATCTTTCATTCTGTTTATTTAACGTTCTTATTCTCTCTAAATTAACACATATTTAGCGTAGGCGGTGGGCGTGGCAATCAACATTTGACATCAAATTTAACTAGCTAAAGTATAAAGGAGCCTGCCTGCCAAATTTGCTGTCATTAGCTGCTATAATAGCTGAGATATCGAAGTTCAAACTCACGTACAGATATACGCATTTATCAATCAACTGTTCAGGAATATATACACTTAATGCGGTTTGCCACGCCTACATATAACTATTACATACATGTGCAACAAGTAACTTTGCCCTTTTTTTTGACAAATTACAAGGGTAATAACTTATTTCCACCGATTGTTACTATATTTATGTATATATATTTTAAAGAAAGGGCAATATTAGATATAGTTTCCTGTAGAACTTTGATTAACACTGTTAAAATGAGTTCTTTTGTAAGAAATTGAATATACATATAATATATATATAAATATATAAGAAAATTAGTTATTTCGACCTATTGTTCCTAGGTCAGCTATATGTTATAGTAGTCTGATAGAGATGAAAGTCTACAAGTATATTATTTACACAGAAAGAGGTCGTTGTAGTGACTTTGGTTGCATAATATTGAAAATAACAGAAATCGGACAATAGGTTAAGTGGGAGATATATATATGGACAGATATATAGATATATATTAGTGCAAACTGTCTCATTCTGACTTATTTACAGTGTGTAGCAGTAAATGAAGCATGTGTGGCAAGTTTAAACAAGAGAAACAGACGAAAATGGCTAGATCGACTTGTTTTTTTGATGTTGATTATGAATATATATACTATATAGGTTCAGAGCTAGCAGGGTTAGCAAAGTTACTGCATAATCTTGTTTGGCATTGATAAGTTGAGTGGATTTGCATTGCCTGCTATATGTTATACGGACATGGCTATACTTTAGTCTATATATATACTATATAGTATCGTAGGAAGATGATCTTAATGAGTATAAGGTTGTATATTATATGCTATAAGGACATGGCTATACTTTACTCTATATATATACTATATAGTATCAGGAAGATGATCTTACTGAGTATAAGGTTGTATATTATATGCAAGTGCCTACCCTTACCGGTATCGTCTCATTCTCCTTGATCAGATCGGTTAGATCGGCAGCCAATTGCTCAAAGGGTTGATTGCCCGAGCGCACAATGTGCGTGGGTCGATCCAGTTGGGGACTGAGGGGCAGCACGGAGTTCGACAGCTGGCGACAGACAGGACAATAGAACTCGCCACGATCCTGCACAGGCTGTCGCTGTGTGGTGTACAATGTCTTGAGGTACGCTTCGAGGCATGAGAGATGCACATGATGGCCACAGGATTGCACATGGACACCATTATCGTAGGCCATGTTATTCGATAGATACCAGGATTCATCGCCGAACTTGAGGCTAAGCAGCTCAGTGCGTCGCTGAAATTCGCTAGCCAGACGCGTCGTTAGCGTCAAACGATCCTTGTCCTCATCGTTCAGTGGCAATGGCAAACGTTCTGCAATTCTGCGACGATGCCCCACAATGCCACTGGACTCCACCAGCACAACCAGTCCAATGGGATTAGTCTCTGTGCTGGGTGTGGTGCAATTGCAAATGATGCAATCATATTCCTTCTCCCTAGGCTGCTCCTCATACATTGCCTCCTCATCATCATCCTCCAGGCCGTAGTCCATGTTGTTTGCCGCCGCTGCCGCGGATTGCATAAACTGTTTCTGTTTATTCGCAAAATCCTGCATCATCTTCTGCTGACGCTCTCTGGCCTTCTTGCGGCGCTCCTCCTTCTCCTTGGTCTCCCTGGCACGCGCCTCCGCCTGTTTCTCCCGCTGATTGGGCCACAGACGAGCGCGTATATCATCAATGCACTGCGCACACTGCTCGTCCCTGCTGGCAATCTTACGCAGCAGATTGCCAATGAAGTAGGGTCCGTCGCCAATGCGCGAACTGGACACCTTAATGTTGCGCAGCTGGCTCTGATTGCGCTCCACCAGCGCTGTTGTTGTCGACCCTCCTGCTGCACCATCGCAATCCATATCCATGGCAGCAGCAGATGTCGATGCACCCGAGCAGGAGGAGGAGGAGGAGGAGGAGGAGGAGGAACTGCTGCTGCTGCTGCTGCTGCTGCTCTCATCGCTCAACGAGAAGCTATCGAGATTGCCGCTGAGCTGTGAGTGCAGCTTGAGGAGCAGCGACAATATGCTCTCATCCATGTGCAGCTCATCCTTGTTCACAGCACCACCGATGGCAATGTCCACAGTCCGTTTCCTGGCACCACTTGCATCGTAGCTCATGCGTCCACCTCCTCCACCTACACCACCTACTCCAGCAGCGCCAGCAGCGCCGCCAGCCACACCCAGACTATTTGATGGCACAATGTCCATCATGTTGTTGCTGCTGGGCACAGCAACGGGCAGACGCACACGCTGGAATGGCAGCAACATGCCGCCGCCAGTGCCAGTGGGCGTGGTGGGTGAGAACATCTCATTGCTTTGATCGCCGCCAGTTGCTACTGTTCCTCCTCCCCCAGTTGCAGTTGCTCCTCCTACCGCAGCTCCCCCTGCCGTCTCCTCATGATTTGTTGTCTCTGCCAGCAGCAAATCCCTGCGTATGGCCACCTCCATGCCACTCTCCGGCAACGTTATCTGCTGCAATGGAAAATGATGAAAGTCCGTTGCATTCGGACTCATATCCATGGCACCATCGTGTGGCTCATCATCATCGGTGCCATCCTGCTGCAGCAGCACCACACCAGTCTCAGCCACCACCGACAGATCAGGCACCAGTGCCACCTCCATGCGCATTCTCGAGTAAGCATTGCTACGCTGCTGCTGCTGCTGGTGCTGCTGGTGCTGGTGCTGGTGATGCTGCTGATGATGATGATGTTGTTGTCCTGTTCGAGCCACACTCATGGCACCCGAAGTCTCATCCAGGTCATCCAGCCCATAGGTGTCGCCAATCATGCGCATTGCCTCCGTATCCACATCGAAGTCCATATCGGGATAGAAGGGATTCGAACGATAGCTGGATGAGGTTACCTGCGGGTCACGTGACTTCAGCGACACTTTGTTCACCACATGTCGCAGATTGCAGCTGAGATTATCAGTGGGATAGCAATTGAAGAGCTTGGGTGGCTCTCGTCCACGTGTGCCACTGTAATAGTAGCCCGCCTTATGCTGTGGCTCGCATTCCACCATTGCCACAGGGGAAACGGAGGCAGCACAAGCCGATGTACCACCTTGACCACCAGCTGCAGGGGAATTGATGTCGCTGCTTGTCTCGACAGCAATCTCAAGCAGGAATACCGCCAGTGCCAGGAGATGCTCGGAGACGTCACGTGTGTGTACGGCACGGAAAAAGATGGATAAGATTGTTGAATGGAATAGACGGGAGTTGAGAATGCGGCAGGGATCGGTGAAGGAACTACCAACGGCATGTGGCAGACGAAATGGTGGCCAGAGATTACCACTGGCTGGCATTTTGTTCTTTGACTTGACATAGTTGGTGAAACGATCCAACGAGGATTGAAAGTCCCGACGATGCACGGCACGGAGTAGGACATGCAAGGGATCATAGTATTCCTCCCACACCTCATCGATGGGCGTGAAGAGACCCTGTTCGAGATTCTCGGAACCACTCGATGGTGCCTTATAGACGGATAGCTTCTTGAGGAACGTCTCAAAGTTCTTCGTGTGCACATTCCCTGATCTTTCCGGCATCAGTTCAAGCAATTGTGAGTGTGTCTTATTTTCGGTGGCCAATAATGCGCTTATTTCAATAATGCATTGCGTCGCCTCATCGTTGCCCAGGTTGGTGCGACTTGTCACCAGTGTGGCCAGGAATGTTAGGAATCCCTCGAGCATCGATGATTGCTCTGGTTTCTGGGGCTGCTTCAGTGGTGCCGTCTCAAGCCATTGACCAACATCGAATAGTTCGATCGTATTTTGCAAAAAGAAATATTGCGATAGATTTGTGGCGCAAATTTGTAGAAAAAATAAATCCATATCGGCCATTGAGTTGCAGAAGTTCGCTTGTATGTAAGTCATGGCTTGGCCCTTGATTTGCAGACCGTTGCGTACCCATTTTCCGGCAAGAATTTCGTAAAAGAAGCTCTGTAAAATGAAAAAGAAAAAAGAAATACGTTAATATTGCATATGCAGTTTTAAATGTTTTAATAACATACTGGCAGCACTGGCTAAAATACCAAAACACGTACATGTTATCGATACATTTCGTGACAGCATATTTTTTTTAAATTTAAATGTTTTAACACAGTGGCAGCACTGCCTTTAATACCAAACTCATTTTGGACTCGCCGCCTACTTTTCGAAAGTAATTTTTCATCTGTATCACAGTGGCAACGCCACACATATATGCATGTAATGTGTGTTGTGTTTACTCACTCGCACTTAAGCGCTGACCTATGCTGCTCTGACATGACAACTGTAAATGAACAACAAAACAAAGACGTAGACAACGACGACGACGATGCCAAAAGAAGTAACAACAACAAAAAATACTAATAAACACGCAGTGAGAGCAGACTCTTCGGCTCGACTCGTTCAGTCTCTGTTTGCCTCTGAACTGTGACAGTTACGTCGACTGTGTGTGTGTGCGTGTGTGCTGGTGTGTGAGCGTCGCCGCCACTGTTGTCTGTCTGTGATTTTTTTCTTTCTTTTTTTTTCAAATTTGAATTATTTATTTGGCTCTCGACTTATTGCACTTCTCGAGTACAAGAACTCAAGTCAATTCAACACAATGCAGCTGTTGTTGCAAGCCAAGCAAATTGCAGCGTCGCTTTTGCTGCTGCTGCTGTTTACCGTTAGCCAGTTACCCACACCAACAACGGCACTGGTTGAAGATGTGCTCGACGTTATTCATGTGGTCAACGAGGTGGCATCCACAGTGCTCAAGGCATGGGATATTGTACAATCCTCGCCCCTTGCATCGAGCATTGAGTTACCCTTGATGAGGGAAAAGCAAAAGAAAGTGTTGCAGCGTCTTAAGGAGGTTAGCAGGAAAATAGACGAGACCGAAGCGCAGGTAAAGACACATTAAAAAAAGAAC
Source organism: Zaprionus camerounensis (assembly GCA_018904165.1). NCBI lineage: Eukaryota > Metazoa > Arthropoda > Insecta > Diptera > Drosophilidae > Zaprionus > Zaprionus camerounensis. The sequence continues at coordinate 1,619,471 of JAEIFS010000731.1, forward strand.
AACAACAATGAACTGCATAGGGTTAATGCTTTCTCCATCTCTCTCCCTCTCTCTGTCTAGCATTCTCAATACGTGGCATTGGCCATTGACTCTGTCAACAATTTTGTTAATAAGAATTTACCGTTATCGGCCAAAATGAACGATATACAAGATACAATGAATCGCATATCATCACGATATCAACAAATGCAAAACTATGAGGCGCACAAGGATAAACTCGAGATGAGCACCCTGATCACATTCGCTGAATGGACCGTTAGTCCCAATGCACATTCAGTGCATCATTTAATGGATCGACTGCATCTAACACTACTGGGCAATGGCAATGCCAAAGGGGGAGGTGGAGGAGCAGCAGGCGGTGGCTATGGAAGAGAGGAGAATCAATTCAACTCGTCGTCTTCGTCATCAGGCAATCATCTATTAAGCCAACTGGCGGATAACTATAAGGTAACCCTCTAATTTATGCCAGACTTCCTTGTAGTAAGATGAATCATTTCGATTAAGTTGACTGGGGCACGACGAGGGGGAAGGAAGGGGGTTATAAGTAGTTTGTTAGTCAGTTCTCTCAATTGAACTCGACTTTCCGGTCTCGGGCGCTCGCTTTGTCTGTTTTGTTTGTTTTTGTTATTTATTTTCGACAATTTGGCAACCCCAAAAGAAAGTCCACACTGCGCCGGCGTCGCGGCGCGATTAGTCATCGCAAAAAAAACAGACACAAAGCAGAGCCGAAAAGAAGATAAGCCCAACGCACACTCACACACACACACACACACACACACACACACAGAGAGAGGCTCATGGACACGCAAACGCACGCATGCGAGTGTGGGCGAAATTGGACTCATCAATAAATGAAATGCGTTGCAAATTATTTCAAATTTGCAAATGGCCGCTCTAGCTACCCCATTACATACACATGTATACATTTATAAACGCACCGGGAGGTCAAAGGTCTTGTCCTATCTATGCCAAACACTTGGCGCACAAACACTCTAAACAAAACAAACAAATCGCCACAAACTGCGGGTTGTTTGGCCAGCAAAGACAGTAAGAGAGACAGAGAGAGAGAGCACACACTGCAAAGTTTGCAGTGCAAACGCTGTTTTGCCTCCCCGCTGCGTTTGGATGTCTTTTTTTAGACTTTGTTTTAATTGCAGTGCATGAGAGAGTGTATCGGGGTGCAAATGGCACGTGAGAGAGTAGTTGACAGCGAGAGAGAGCCGTTGAGAGTGCGACAGCTGATTGCGACTACAGCAATGTGCAACAGCTTTGATTAGTGCGACGTCAATAATACTTATCGCATATGATGTTTATCGATAACACACGATAAACTTGTATTCAGCTGATCGAGCATTTAAAGTTTGTCTCTTGTCTTTGTCTCCCCAATATGGTCAGTCATTTCGCTCGCACTCATACACACACACACATACAAACTGAGTAAAAAGTGCAAGCATTCGTTGAGTGCGTGTAAATGAAGAAACAACAACACAACACAAGCAGCAGCAGCACAGCTTGAAGAGTGTGTGTTTAAGCTGTCATACACAACATGAACCCCACCACGACGGCAAGAACAAAAAACGAATAAAAAAACATAAATAAATAAATAAAATAAAACACTCGAAAGCGGCTCAAGGGGAGCACGAACAAGCGCAGAGCGGGAGTGTGGATTGTGATTTGTACATGTGTCTGTGTATGTGCACACAGTGACAGTCTCCGCTCGCACTCACACACACACGCATACAAAATATTTCACAAAAGCCAGCAGAGCGGCCGAAACCAGCAAACAGTATCAGAACAGAACCAGCAAGAGCAGCGACACAAAGACAAAACAAGCGCAAATAGTGTAGAAAAAAAGGAAACAAAAACAATAGTTAACTAAATTAAAGTTGAATTGAAACAAATGGCAAACGTGTGTGCGACAAACGAGCAAAAAATAACATAAGTGAATTAGTTGTTTTTTCTTGTTATTTCAACAGCATCTGGCAACGCTGTAGCAGTGCTTAATTTCATTCTCCTTGCTTTGTTATTTCCCGTTGTTTTAACAAAACGTCAAACAGTGTGTGTGCGTGTGTGTAAAAAAAAGAAGCAAAAAGATTACGCCAACTATAAATCCACAAGGAATCTGTGAATCTGATACGAGGCATTTCATTTTTTGGGAAGTTCGTTAATGCGCAAAATATCATCAACATGGCGCGTAGCAGCAGCAGCATCACAGCAGCAGCAATAAGTTCATTGCTGTTGTTATTATTACTGTTGTTGCAAGTCAATGCGCAGCAGCAACAACGTACTCAGGCCATGCAGGTGGATGCCCTGCGCAATAAATATCTGAGCCTGGAGCAGGCACTCTGGCAATATCTGGGCAAGACGGCGAATAGTCAAAACAATCGTGAGACACAATTGCGCAAAGTATACGATTCCCATTGGGATTTCATACATTTGCCATTGATGAACCGGCGATTCGATAGTAAAATATATAGTAACATATTGCATCATTACGAGTGGACACTGCTGGAGGTGAAATTGACCGAGCTGAATAGTTTATTTGACTTCTACAAGGTAGGAACGAGAGTCCAGACAAAGGACATTTAAGTTCTATATATATTTATCTATATCTGCAGAATATATTGATGAAACCGCAGACTAGCCAGGATCTTGAGGAGCGCGCTGTGTTGGATCTCACCGATCAGGTGTTACGCAATGATAAAACATTCTCCATGTCGCATATATTCCAAGAAATCGAATATCTGATGGTCAAACAGACCATGTACTACAGAGCAATGTTGGTTAGTGTGTGTGTGTGTGTGAATTTTGCTACATGGTTTGCGTGAGATTAGTGAAACAACATGTGCATTATACTCTCTCTCACACTCCCTTCTCTCATTCTACTGTTGCTGCTTATCAGCGTTTGGTTTGTTTGAAAAGGCGCAGACAGCGGAAACGAAATGTGCTGATTTTGCTTCACAGCACGAGAGGGAGAAACTAGGGGAGAGAGAGAGAGAGTGGGAGAGCGAGTGCTCTCGCACATCTGAGAATCGCAGAGAAGAGCGCTCCACCAATTGGAATGTGAAGCGAAGGCGAATTGAGTTACAGCTATCGATAACAGACGTAGCGAATATGAAACTGGGGGGAGTGAGAGAGAGATGGCAAATGCAGCGCATTTTTCCTTTATCGAGAACGTGAATCTAGGGGAATTCCCTTTTTAATGAACTGACTACAAACTATATATACATTTAATGTTTGTATTTATCAGGTAGCTACAGAGGAAATGTGCCAGACGATGCAATCGCCACAGCAATTTGTGTATTCACTGTACACGGACATTGCACTGACAGAATTGAAGGGTTACACCATGATGGAGTTCTCCTGGATGATGTTGCGCGTCTATGGGCGTGGCAATTTCTCACAGGAGGCCGAACTAATGCGTCGCGACTATGAGAAACGTACTGAGCGTACACTGAAGCTACTCAAGGAGGTAATGCGACGCAGTGATCGTATATTATGGCGCTGTGATCCTCCCAAGCATATACCGAATGTAACCTATGATGAAGTGACACGCCTGCTGCAGGGATACATTGAGAACGAAGTGGATCTGAATACAGATGAGACATGCCGTGAAACCTGTTCGTATTATCAGTCAACCCGCAGCGAGGGTTGCTTCAAGGAACTCTTCTGTGCCCGCCAACCACGTTGCTCGGGTCGCCTCTACAATTGTCAATATGTTGACTCCGATATGTGGGTCTGTCCCGCGGCAATGAGCAGCACCAGACGTTACGAGTATATCGAGTATGAGAATGGACGTGTCCTCGGACAGCGCAAGGCATGTACACGTGGCACCACCAAGGTGGACAGCTGGTGGCGTTATTTACTCTGGCATTGCAGCTACTGTTTCTGTCTGTGCGACGAGCAGAGCGTCAAGTCTGATCGTTTCTTCAATCTACGTGAATCCGTTGCAGATGTCAAGCATAACAAGTAAGTTTGCTAAGCCTTTTGCTGCCCGAGAGCTTTATCTTATCTTTCTACTTTTCTTCCCCTTCCTTAGAGTTGTCACCGGTTTGCGTTTTGTGAAAAAGAATCGCGTATTCCATTTGCAAATACAGGAGGGTCAGCTGTTACCACGTGGCGCTATCAATGAATCGACATTGTCTTGGAAACCCGTTGCTGATTACAAGATCTTCGATAGGAACGTTGCCAAGGGTGTGGACTATCATACGCTGTCGTACGAGAGTCGTTCCATCGATTTGGACGACATCATGAAGGAGGATGACAATAGTTTCATCATAACCGGCGTACGTTTCCGTGTGCTGGGCGCACATCTCAATCTGGAGGCACGTATCAGTGAGTTTGACTTCAAGAAGGGCGTGCTCTTGCAGCCCGAGGTGAACAGTGTGTGGCAATCGAACGATAATACAGATGTCAGTCAAAACAGTGGCGAACGCAGGTGAGAAACAAGGAGGAGTAGGACTGATAATAGTTATAATATATGCCTTCCTTTCTCTCCGCCCAGACAACGCGTAAATGTTTACAATGCCAATGTGCCGACACGTACCATTGTCAGCTCATTGATGCAGTCCAAGCACAATCAGTTCGTTGAGTTCACCAACTCTGGCATGGATGCGGATGCGGCGCAGAGTACAGTACCATTTATCGATATACAGGAAGTGGTATCAAGTCCGCCCGTACCGTTAGCCGGCATTGGACTCTACTATAAGGGTCGTCCCGGTTATGGTGGATTTGTTGCGCCCAAAATTATCACCTACGACTTTACGCCGCACGTTCAGATGCCAAAGAACTTATCGTAAATGCAAGAGGAGGAGGAGAACGATGAGCAAATTGGGAAAACTACATCGTGTTGCATCGTCTCAGAGAGATACTACTATAGCTTTCTTTGTAGATCTATAACTAATTTCTATATACGTGTATATCGCAATTAATATATAATATATATATCTATATATAAAATACTTTATATCTTTTGTGACAAGCAGCAAACGAACTAAAAACAAACTGGATTCAAACCGCAATTGTAGCTGAGTAGACAAAAGCCACAATAAATAATCAGAGTATACATAGGCTTATGTTATAATAATAATAATAAACAACAAATGAAACAATACAAACAAAAATAAATGAATTCGAAAACTTAACAATTTACACTTGGACGTGGAAATATGAATTGAATTGATAAGTATTGAATACATGATATAGTTATTATATTTAGAACTATCAATCTACATATTATATCTCTAAATATGTCTACACACAATATCTCTTATCTACAGCTAACTTTCTACACACTATATCTCAAATATTTATCATATATACAACTATCAATCTATACATTATATCTCTCACTCTCTTTACACTATATATCATCTACATTTATTTATATATTCAAAATACATCTCATCTTTAGCTATCTATATATAAATATTAACTGTACCTCATGTACATCTCTCCATCTACACATATAGATGCTTTTTTAGTTCCCTAGTTATTATTCAAGTTATGGTATAGCATTTTTTAATCAAACTCTAACCTATTAACCTAGGCTAACCTATTATAACATCGATTGCAACTTTACTTCACTTTGAGCCTCTTTCCCAGTCTAGTTTTCTTTATCAAGTTCAAGATTTTCCTTGACTAAGCTGCACATCTTGAGCTATAGAGATCTAAAAGGCAGTTGGGATACTGTAGGCCCTATGCAAGATGCCATTCCGTTTATCTGTTGCACATATATCAATCTGAGACCTTTAGCTGCGCTTTGAGCACCTTTTTCATTCTAGTTTTGCTTAGGAAATTCGAGCTTACTCGCAGACTGTCTCAACAGCTCTGAGAAGCTGCTTGCGTGTAAGAATTCGCAGAGTTCTCTTACTTAGTTATCATAGCCACAAATGTAATCAAAGGATTTCCCTGCACATAAATCCTAACCTATTATTAACCTGTTGCTCGTAAGCTAATCTATTATGACTATTGAGCCTAATCTAAATTATTTATATATCGATTGCAACTTAACTTCGCTTCGAGCTCCTTTCCAGTCTAGTTTTCTTTAGGGAATTTAATTCCTAGACTGGCTACGATAAGCTGCACATCTAGAGTTATACAGGCCTAAAAGGCAGTTCAGATACTGTAAGATCACATTCTGTTTATCTGTTGCACATATATCAATCTAAGACCCTTAGCTGCGCCTTTTTCATTCTAATTTCGCTTAAGAAATTCGAGTTTTCCTGTAGACTGTCAGCTCTGAGAGGCTGCTTGCCTGTTGAAGCCTGTAGGAACTCTCAGACTGCTCTTACTTAGTTATCATAACTGGAACTATAGCAGCCCCAAAGGTACTTCAATTGATATAGGGCTAGTGCTGCCATCCAATCTATATCTATCTAATATACATAGACTAAGCTGCCTTATTATGTTTTATTTCAAGTCAAGCTTCATTGCAGCAGGTCTTGATTTATATAGAGAGTTGCTTTAGCTCACCTGTACACGCAGTGGATGTATCATTAGCAGGGGCAATATATCTGGTCGCGAGGGCAGCACCTCGTTGAGGCTGATGCCCATTTTGGTGACCGCCTGACACACAAAGGCGGCAAGGTAACGATGCAATGGAAAGTGAAATGAGGCCTGCATCATTTCCTCCTGCAAAACAAAGAAGTATACATGAAAATGAGAGACTGCAACCAAAAAGAACTCATGCTCTATCAATGTTTACCAGTGACAATTTGGGTTCCCGAAAGTAAATGGCATCGAGCCACTCGTGCAGCGTTGTCACACAATAATTGATGATCTTCTTGGCCAGATGGGCGTGTGTGCCATCCTGCAGATGTGAGATAATCGACCACATGGGATAAGCGCTGGCCTCCAGTTCGCAAGAGAAGGCCGCATAGTAACTATTCGGTTCGAATTCAACATGCGATGCCGTCTCGCGCACATTCACATTCATGCCCTGCAGCATTTGAAGAAACTGAAACCACATATCGATGAGATTATCATCGCGCAGAAAGACCAGTGCAACAGACTCGTGCGACAGCACATTATTAAAGTCAGAGACGAGGGGCCAATAGCAATGATCCTTCATCACCTGCCGCGTACAATCGATGACAAAGTGATAATTCTTGATGGGATCTGCAAAAGGTGAAGAGAGAGTGATTTAAAAACAGATGGAATGATGGAATCGTGCCACACACTTACCATGCAGAGTATTCTGTATGAGTATCTTGGACATCATCAGCTTCAGACTGATGATCATGACGTGCAGCAGCGACAGCTCATTGACCATTTTAAGTGCCAGACTCTCGTTGGAGAAGAGCTGCACACTCATGTGCACAACACGATTGCTGAGTGTGTCCGGATCTCGGGACATTTCCAGCACCGATGGAATGCGACTGTAGTGCATGACAAATGTGCGTGTAAGATGCTCCTGCAGGAATATTAGAAATTGTTATACAGACATGCCAGTTGATGCTGATTCTCCCACTCACCTTGTAGTCCTGGTCGGGCAACATGTTTAGCAGAAAGCAAACCAATGTTTGTGGAAATTCAAATTTAAATGTCCAGAATATGAACTCCTCCAGCAGCGTGGTATGCACAAGTTTATTACCCAACGCTGGCAGATCACGATACTCATCGGGAGGCTCAGGATTTGGAAAACGATTGACGGCATCTTCGTATTTCTCGCGATTTGCTTTGAGAAAACGTCCGTTACGTGTATCCTGGCATGGTATCTCCATGAAATATGAATAGACATCGGCATTTATCAGTGTTCTTGTCATCACTTTGCGCATTATTTCACCCATATTATTCAGATCGATTAACATATTGGCGAATGCTTCGCAAGAGTATGAGGTTACCGCATGGGGCTGTATCAGGGCATCGCTATGCTCCCGAAAATGTTGCAAGAGGCGAAACAATAATTTTGGCATTATGGCCTCAGCGACAGCCAGTAGATTGTTGGGTACTGGATCACGGTTGACACGATTATTAATGCCATGATCGCTGCAGAAACCCTCGGCCTTCATAACGGATGTATCGCCACAATCACAGGCTCCGCCGGCCTGTGATAGAAACATATTGAAGTCATGATTCGTATGATTTCCCTTCTTGAAACAGTCGCGACATATGGACATGCATGGCGATATACCGCAGGTACGACATCGATATGCCACAACATGTGGCACCCACACCAGACCGCATTTTGCATGGTTATCGTAGCTGCGAACTGCAATCAGAGAGCGAGAGAAAGAGAGAGACAGTTGTGAAAATACATGAGATTAGATTGAAAACAATATATTGTAGTATCAAAGTTGCCCTATTTAACTGACCCCGACTGTGAAGAGTGAAGAAATCTTTGTAGCTATCTTCGTATTTTTATCTAAAGCTATCTATAAGTGCTGAAAGTATCCCAACTTAAATGTATCTGAATATTTCAATATAGTTATAATATTCTCTCAATATCTGTCTTTTTATATCTCTCTATATATATATAATCTTATAATTCTAAAATATATACATATGTATATTATATATTTCAATACATTATATTGCCTAATATATATACATTATCTGCCTGACACTATTATTATTGTACCTTTCAAGTGAATTATCATTATTAATCATATCGGCAGGTATCGATAACTTTCAGCGCTGTTGGCGCCTGACCATGTCGATATATATATATGTATATATAATATTATTATATTATTTGCCTGCTGTCATTAACCAAATATTACGTTTCAATTATCGTTATCGATAACTAATACAGTGCAGCTGTTCATACTGCGCTTATCAAGACAGATTAAGTACATTTGATCAGCTGTTGCCACCTGGAGAGGGTAAGGGGGACAGAGAGCAAGCAAGACTACAAAAATATTCAGTGCTTTTCATTGAGCAGCCCGTCTTGTTCTTGTTGTTCTTGCTTTATTATTGGTTTTATTGATTTGATTAAATTCCAAAAATAAATATGATGCACCCCTCCTCTTCCCCCTTCTGCTCCGCCTACTGTACATATGTATGTGTTTATTTATGTACATAGGTATTTACTGCTGTAGGATTGCGTGACTTGTCTTTGACTTGTGTTTGGTCCGCCCCGTCGACTCGGAAAGGTCAACATTAAATGCGGAAGGAAATCAATCGAAAACGGGCAGCAAAATGGCAATAGCAACAACAACAACAAGGGCAACGGTAAAATTGATTGACAATTTGTGAAGAGAGCGCGATTTGCCAATGGCGGCGGTGATCGTCATGCAACTCTGCACCGGCCCCTCTCTCCCACTCTACCTAAACTCCACCACAACCTCACTCTCTCTACACTCCACCACAACCTCACTCTCACTGCACTCCACCACCCCTCTCACTATCACTACCAGAACATTTGACGAGTTAAATTCGCCATTTGAGAATTTGTTTTTAACGAATTCAATGAGCAGCTATTTGTGTGTATGCGTACATAGGTATGTGTGTGAGGGTGTATGTGTGTGTGAGTAAACTTCTGTCAACAACAACAATAACGGTCAACAAGCAATTGCAAGGCCCGAAAAAAGTAGAACATGAAGAGCGGACGGACGAATAAAACTGCATGCAGATTGCACCGTGGGGCAAATGCGTTGCTGTTACGGATAAATTGAGTGCGATATGTGTGTGAGTGTGTTTATTAGCTTGTTAGCTACACTAGCACTGCCAAAGTGCAGCAAAACATGGCGTGTCAACAATTGTCAAATCAACAACAATGACGGTCAATAAACTTTTCCCAGTGTGCAGTGGAGAAGTGTCTGTGAAGCAGCAGGGTAGGCATACAACATGGATCCATATGTAGTCTATATATGTATGTATATATGTATGCAAGTGTGTGTGTTTCCATGGCACTGGCACGTAGCATTTTCATTTGCAATTTTGCAATTGTTTGAAATGATTTTCTTTTTCCACTTACATACTGTATATACACACATACAGGCATACATACAGAAATGTAGCTACTTCTTGGTAAATTGCAGCAGCAACAACACCAACAACAACAGCAGCAGCTGCATACATTTTAAAATAGAGAAAGAGAGAGAGAGAGAGAGAGCAACCATATGCTGTGCATTCAGCACTCTCTCTCGCTCTCGCTCTGGCTCCCTTGCTCTCAATTCTCAATGCAACAGGGGTGGACAAATTTCATGCACACACACACACACACATAGCCTCGCGCGCACGCATGTGCGTGTGTGTATTTGGACGGATGCTGCGGAAGCATTACGCAAGGCAAAGTGAACGACGGACAAGGAGGAATGGCGAGAACAACAACACCAACGAACAACAGCTGACAAGCACAAGGTGCAACAGCTAGTCATGTGTGCGTGTATGTTCGTGCGTGTGTGTGTGTGCGCAAGTGTGTATGCCAGTGTGTGAGTGTGACAAGTGACAGCAAGTGGGACAGCAATATTCAACTACGCAGCATTACTAAATAGATAATATAGCCAGATTAAATTTGTGCTAAATGGGCTAAAGTTAATTCTCTCAACTAAATCAATCTATTTACACGTGTATTTGCATGTACATTATGTGTGTGAATGTATGTATGTATGTATGTTTGTGTTGCCTGTTGTTGCCATGGCGTTGCACTGTCTTTCATGTCACGCTGCCTGCACCTTGCCGAGAGTTGCGTGCCATACCGTGCCCTACAACCATTTCACCAACAACAACAACACAAATACATACAACGAAAAAGAAACACTCAGCTGCTATTAAACAGCACAACAACAACAACCACAGATATCTTTCCGTATAACACTAATACTAGCACAGCAGTATCATACACACACACACATGTAGAGAGTAAATTTCAGGGGCAACGACTTGCTGCTGCGCGATCAGCTGCTTAGCCATGGCGCTAACGATACAAACTTATCGCCCCTTGCAAAATAATCGATAAAAGCACGAAAACAATTAAAAATTAATTACTTTGTTATTGCCCCCCTTTCTTTCTGTGTCTTTCTTCTTCTCTTTCTGTCTTTCTCTTGCATTTCACTTACCAATTTTAACAAACTCCTTGGGCGTACGTCCACCGGCAATTAGCCATCGTATCCATTCGATATTATCGGGATTATCGATGGGTGTGCCGGAATTGAAGAGTGTATCCATAATGGAATCCAAATCGGGCGTCGGTCCGCCACGGCAGCATTCCGTATTTATCAATGCAGCGACCTCCTTGCGGCTGCGTAATATGAACGATGAGGTACCAAAGAAGAAACTTGGCTTGGCGCCCGCCGAATTGTTGCTTGTCCCAGTTCCTCTGGAGCTTCTGGCATCCGCAGCGCTCTCCTCTTGCCCACCACCTGCGCCGGCGCTGCTGCGTGGTGTGGCGGCTTGTGAGTCCCAGTCCTGAAATGGAGAACTACCACCGGCACCGCCCGCGGTTGCTTCTGCTGCGCCAGTTGCCGCTGCTGCTGCATCAGTACCTGCTGCTGCTGCTGTGCCAGTTCCTGCTGCTCCACCTGCTCCTGCTGCTGTCGTTGCTGCGGCATTGTGGCGACGTCGTGGGGAATCATTGACGCCGGCCGCACTGTTGGGCTCATTGCGTCCAGCAACATTGGCCAATTGAAACTGCAGGGCGTATGTGGGTAGATCTATATCTGAGGATTCGTCATCATCTTCGTGCTCTCGCGTACGAGTGCGTCGCTGCGTGCTTGTTGCTGACGCCGGCGCTGCTGCTGCTGCTGCTGTTGTTGTTGCTGGATTATCTGGATGCTGCTGCTGCTGTTGCTGCCCGGGCTCCTCCTCGTCGTCATCATCCATACTTATGTCAGCGTTCGATATGTTGTCATCTTCATCCATGACTGACTCGAATTCTTTCTATTGTTGTGTTATTTTGATATATTGTTATCGGTGACGTCGCTGCTACTGCGCCTCTCCGCCTCCGCCGCCTATCGGCTATATACTTATGTATGTGTGTGTATGTGTATGTTGATCGTCTATCGGCAATCGTCAATCGGTGGTGCGATCAATGTCGTCGTCCTCGTGCGTGTATGCGTTTCTTGTTTTTGTTCTTGTTTTGTGTGTCTTCTTTCGATTTTTCTTCACTCTTTCTTGTTGTTGCTATTTTATATATTTATATTTATTGTTGTTTTTCTTTTTTTTTTGTTGTCTAGAAGAGAGAGAGACGAGACGACTGCAAATGCCGTTTGCTGCCTTTGCTTTGAACGTCGTCTTTGAGAGTTAAGATTGCCTTTTAGCGTCTTGTTCGTCGCCGACGTTGTCTCAAACAAGTTTTCTTTTTTGGTTCTTCTTCTTACTGAGCTCGCTCTGCCGCTGCTGCTGCTGCCTCGTTTTACACTGCGGGATTTTTTTTTGTCTTTTTTCTTGTTTTCTTCTGTTTTTGATTTGCCAAATTTTTATATTGAAAATCTGCTGATGCTGTTGTGGTTTTCCTTCATTGATTTGATTTGTAAAACATTATTTTTATTTTTTTATTTAAAATTTGTTGCACGCAAAAAAAAGAAAAATAAGAAATTAAATACAAATACACGAACGAACGAACACACGAAAAATTTAACAACAGCAAAACACTTGACTCACTATTGCTCAGCTTTTTTAGCCGCTTCTCTCTCCGGCTCTGCTGTTTTCAGTTGTCTCTGCATCTGCTTCTCTTGACGTTGCTTGCCCGACCTACTATTATCTATGAACATCCTACGACAACGACGTCGACGGAGAGCCTCTGCTGCTGCTGCTCGGGCAGAAGGAACACGAACACATTTCGTATATTATGTATATTTTGTATACATATACAAACACATATGTATATGAGGACTCTGTGTATACTATGTGTGAATGTGGAACGTATCTATTTATCGGTCTGACACTTTAACAATTTGCACGATGTTTTATCGAGTTTTGCAAATTTCTTATTCATACACATGCTTAAACTCTACACACACAGACACACACATATAGACGTACATACGCACACACCGATAGATAAACACATACGCACTGGCACTGGCACAGGCACACATTAAACACATCGACACACGCACACACACATCGATAAATAAATAACCAAATATATTATTCGTGCAATGAACTTCAGCTTCAGCTTGCCAATTACAATATTAACTCGTGCTTGTGTATTTCATATGTATTTTGTTGTTTATTATATTGACAAATTTCTTTAGTATCCACAAATGTGTGTGTGTTTCGACGATTTCGCTCGTTCGGTCGGTCGGTCGGTTGGTTGGTCGCTGTGTGTGGATATAACACACAGTCTCTGTATATGTGAATTTTTATCTCTGCAATGCTATGTGGTTCTTGTAAAACTGCCAGTCACAGCGATGCGTTGGCACGCAGCTCCACGAAGAAGCAGCCAGCCGATGGTCGATGGTACGTTTATCGAAAACCAGTGTGGCATTTAAATATCGAACAGCTGTTTATTTTCAACATGGTGTAATTTCGAATACAAGTTGTTGCTGAGAATATAAATAAGAAATACAATTTGTATTTGTATAGTAATTAAGGAATTAAAGAAAACGAATTTTTTGTTTGGGTATTAGTTTATTATCTGTATACTTGCACACAAAACAAAGTTTTGAGAACGATCCCGATAACCTGCAACTACCGATGATGATCTATCGAATAAAGGCAACTAAATTATTTAAAACGTCCTTGCCCCAATACACCCCCTTAATCATGAACTGAATTTTGCACCTCATTTTTCAATATTTTATTACTACATTATCATTTGATGTACAGTATATATTTAAAAAATCAGCGCATCTTTTCTTCTCATACGTCTCTTGTTATCATAAATAACAAAACAAAACAGTAAGAAATATGCAGGCTATGCTGTGGCATGCGCTCTTTCGTTTACAGACGACGCCCACGACGACCGCCCTTCCTGCGAGTCGAATCGGATGGGATGGGTGTAACATCCTCGATGCGTCCAATTTTCATTGAAGAACGAGCCAAAGCGCGCAGCGCTGACTGGGCGCCGGGTCCTGGGGTCTTTGTCTTGTTGCCACCGGTTGCACGCAGTTTGATGTGCAGAGCTGTGATGCCGAGCACCTTGCACCTCTCAGCAACATCCTAAAACAAAGAGTCTTGATTAGATCTCGTCACTAGGAGGAGTCTTCTCACTGTCCAAGCTTACCTGAGCTGCCAACATAGCGGCGTAGGGGGAAGCCTCATCACGATCGGCTTTCACCTTCATGCCGCCGGTGACGCGAGCAATGGTCTCACGGCCAGACAAATCGGTGACATGCACAAAGGTGTCGTTGAAGCTCGCATAGATGTGGGCAACACCAAAAACATTCTCGCCATCGCGCACCTGTGGGCCAAGCGAGACTTGGACCTCCTCTTTCTGTACTTTAGCCTTTCTAGGAGCCATTGTGTATCTGTTAAGAGAGAGAGAGAGATAGAGAACACACAGGTTAAGTACTTCATTCGAGGAGACGGCGAACTCTATGCAACACACAAAACAAAAACAAATAAATAACAAAAAAATAATTTGAACACATCCGTGTCATTTGGGCACTTTTTCAAACGTTTAATGAACATATCAATTAGCAATTGTGTATAGCACTTGATTTATGTTTGCGTTTCACACAAAATGTTTGAAATTTGTGTTTATTTTATGCAAAAATTAAAAGAAAAAATCGCGAAACCAACCAATTGCGTGAACCGGATATCAAAAAAGAAGGCAACACTGTTAGGGATGCAACAAATCGTTAATCGTAATGCGGCGCCACTATCGATATCACACCTAGCGAAATGTAGTTGATAGTTCGATAGACTTATTTGCTTGCGATAACTACGCGGTTATTTGTTTGCACATATTTGTATTATTAATTACATGAAATGTAATATTACATTTGAAGAAAAAAATGGGAAAAGCTGCTGTTATGAGCTTATGAGCTGCTGTTATGAGCTTAGTCTTCACTCCAATCGGAACATTGCCAAACAAATAAATCGCAGCTGTTAACTGTTAACTGATATTTGAAGGATCCAGATCCAGGCATATGAAAATAACTTTAAAGGGAAAAAAGCATTATCAAAACGAGCAGAACGCCAAATTGTTAGAATTGCTTCGAATTCGACTAAATCTGCTGCTAAGATCAAGGAATTGGCCGGAGTAAAAGCAAGCCTTTCAACTGTTCAGCGTACCAAGAAAAAGCCCCCCCTTTGAATGCAATACGCAAGAAAAGGAATACAAAAATTGGAAAATATATGGAATTAAAAGGGGACTACATTGAATATTATACAAATAAATCATACAAATGTAGCACAATATCAAACAAAAACGTCATTAAACCAGTAAGAAAAGCAAGCGACAGTGGGATACCCTTTGACCTATATTCCGGTGTAGTTTAATTTGTTAAATACATATGCACATGCCTTAAAATGATTCCAGACTTAAAATGATTAGCTGACACAAGTATTTGGTTTTATGCTCATACTTTCTTAAATAACTTCTGTGTTTATTGTCCGATCGGATTGCAATTTGGAGAATACGTAGATATAACTATCAGCTTAGTACATGTTAAAGTCACAAAGTTGTATATTTTATACAACATTTGAAATAAACATGATTAGCGTATAGTACACAAGAGTCTTCCTGCCAAATTTTGTAACTCTAGCTTATATAATAGCTGAGATCTGTGCGTTCACACAGACAGACATGGCTTAATCGACTCGTCTAGTGATCCTGAGCAGGGTATAATCAGCAACAAAATGCACAACTTCAATGTATTTCCCAACAGTTTACAACACAGAATAGAGCGAGACAGACTATGTGTTGTTTTCTCTCACTTTTTTTAATGTTTTATTTAAATAATGTTTATAATCAAAATGCAATCTTAAACAAATAATAGAGTTCAATAGATCATAAATCAATTTTATATAAGGGGGGAACAGGCAGTGGGCGAGGGGGGTGGGAAAAGGGCTGGCTTAGCAGGGGGGGAATTCCATTAGGATTGTGGGGCAAACTGTACGAGAGCCTTGATGCGACGCAACAGTGCCGCATTAAAGTTCTTGCACTTGACAGTATATTCATCGCTGGCGCTGATCAATTGGGCGCAGAATGTTTCATTGAATGTCGAGATGAGCATTTGCTTCAGTTGCGTTATTTCATCCTGCGAGGCATTCAGCACAGACATGTTATTGGGATCTGCAAAAGGAGAGAATGAAAGTGTTGATGTAAAGCCAAGAAGGTTGTTGCTTTCTCCATGCCTTTCACTTAGGAATTATATTTCTTTGTCATACCAAGAAGGGATTCCTTCCTTTTTACCTGCTTTCATTTCTTGTTCCTGCCAAGAAGTGATGCCCTTTCTCCCTACTTTCATGTCTTGCTCCTCCCAAGAATTAATGCCATTTCTGCCTGCTCTCCTTGCTTCCTCCTGCCAAGAACTGTTGCCCTTTCTCCCAGCATTCCTTGCTTCCTCCTGCCAAGAACTAAAGTCCTTTCTGTCTGCTCTGCTCTCTTGCTCCTGCCAAGAAGTGTTGCTCTTTCTGCCCCCACTTAAATATATATTCCCTTCTTCCCTCTATCCTGCTTACCCATGTAGCTCTCGTTGATGGCATTGCGATTCTCCTGGGCATAGATGACCGCATTGCGAAAGTAGAAATCCAAATGTAGCCAAAGCAAATAGAGACTCTGCTCGGCTATAAACACAGCTGCCGCCAGTTCGCCTCGCTTCGAATTGTGCCGTTGACTGAGCTCCAGAAAGTTTTGTTTACCTGCAGCAGGAAGAAGAAAGAGATTGCAGTTAATTATAAAGTATAATCCAGAGTATATGCAACATGCTAACCAACTGGTCCGAAGGTAATGTTTGGCAGCGATTCGCGCTGCTGCAACAGATTGTCGGCAATCAGTCGCTGCGACAAGTAGTAAGCAATCGAACCCTTCAACTGATTCAAGATGATTTGCAAGATGACAGTCAGTTTCTTGCTGTCCGATTTGCCAGAACTAGAAGGGAAGAGAGAAAGATAGGTAAGTGGAATCTGCTGCTGCTACTCTTGGCTCTCCTCAACTACTCACAGTGGTGTCACATCGTTGATCATGCAGGTCAGCAGGTACCGCGATGTGATGCCATCACGCACATGCCCCGTCACCGCATTCCTGCAGTAGAGCGACAGATTGGCAGCAATATCCAGGAAGTACTTGACATGTTCAGTCTGCTCCTCCTCACTAAACTCATCCGATATATTACTATCATTCAGTTGCTCCTGATGCAACATGCGCTTTATGGTTGCCTCATTCACCGTGAAACGTCCATAAACGACAATCATAAGCTGTTGCAAACGACTCAAACAATTGCTTAGCTCAATATCACGATCACAGTCAGCGCCATCAGTGTCCTCCGAAGATCCATTCAAGGAGGTCTCTGCTGCAACGGCGTCGTATGTTGTGGTGCGTGCAAATAGATTTGTTATGGCCGCCAATTGTTGCAAATGGCCCAGCTCCATAAACGGTGTGGCCGCACGCAACATGCTCTCAATCATATCGATGTGAGAGAACAGGAAATTCAATACCTGCAACGAGGCGGAACTATTCTGTGTGCCCAGTGAGTAAATGATGCTGTCGCACAGTGCCAAGGCGGGCAACAATATGGCGCGATAGCGTTCATCAATGTCGGGCAGAAAGTCCTCGGAATTAACATGTATCAATTCGCTAGCCTTCAAATCCGGTTGCATATCATAGATGCTCATATTGGAGAGCACTCCCAGCACATTGGCATTCAACAGTTGCGTTGCCCCCAAATAGGATTGAGCCATTTGGGTGAGGAAGGCCATGCACGACTCGTACACATACAATGGACGCAGACTGTCCGGCATTGGTTTGAGTAGATCACGCAATTGATCATCCAAACGGGCCAAGCTGCCCAACAGATGCTTCAGATAGCCACGTGTGGCGACTATATCGCTCAGTGTGCTTATCGCGCGCAGCTCTGATATAATATCCAGACAGGAGAGAGCCAACATGCTGCACACATCGTGCCCGGTGATGGCATCATGGCATATGGTGTCGATCAGCTTCTCCCCAATGCTCCCAATGATCTCTGCAGCCATTTCCTTTTGATTCAACTCTTCGTCACTGTCATCCATATCCAGAGATCTCAGGTTGTTGCTCGCCTCGTTGCGTGTTATAAAGCTGCAGGAGAAGGAGAACAAGAAGCAGCAAAGATAAGATTAAAGGGAAAAACCTTATAAATGCACTAACAATTAGCTAAGGCAACTATGCTCTATGGCACCTAGTGCCTTCTCATTGTAGAGCTCTACTTCGAACTGGACTTGATTAACTTCTTTCTTTATTGTGCGATTGAATTGAAATTTGTTGGACAGTGAGACAGATGGAGAGTTAGACAAACAGACGGAGTGAGAGGCAGATGGACGGACAGCCAGAGATATAGACAAAGAGACAGAGGGACAGACAGATGAATAGACAGAGAGACAGACATATAGAGAGATGAACAGACTAACAAGGAGACGGACAGATAGACAGGTATACTAAGAGAGAGACAGACATACAAGACAGACAGACAAACAGAGAGATACAGACAGACAAAGAGATATACAGACAGGCAGATGGAGAGACAGACAGATAGAGCGACAGACAGATGAATAAACAGACATAAAGACAATCCAGACAGACATAGAAAGATAGACAGACAGAGAGATAGAAATACAGAGAGATAAACACAGAGAGATAGAAATACATGCAGATGGACAGACAGACAGCAGACGAGAAGATAGAAAGACAGACAGATATAGATGCATAAACAGACAGACAGAGACTTATATAGACAGACAAACAGACTGACATAGATAGACAGACAGATAAACAAACTCACATAGAGACAGGCAAACGAACTTACATAGAGACGGACAGACATACAGAGAGATGGATATAGAGAGAGACAGACATATATAAACAGACTGACATATAGACAATACAGACAAGCATATAGACAGATATGCAAACAGACATACAGGCAGGACAGAAAGACAGACAATTAGAGAGATATACAGGCAGAAGGACAGACAAACAGAGAGATAGACAGACAGAGAGATAGATATACAGGCAGCGAGATAGAGACACAAACTGACAGAGACAGACAGTCATAGTTACAGATGAACAGGCAGACAGCAGACGAGGAGATAGAGAGACAGACAGACAGAGAGACAGACATACAGATGAGTAAACAGACAGATAGAGAGATAAATAGGCAGAAGGACAGACAGACAGAGGCACAGACGGCTCTATCGACTCGGCTATTGATCCTGATTGAATATATTCTTCTTGTTGGATCTGCCACGCCTCCTGCTGCCTTGTACATACAGTTGCAGAAAGTAAAGTTTATTTTTTTTCAAGCATTTTCAAGTAACGCAGAGTATACTTGTATATGTATGTAAGTATATACAGTATATAGTATATTATATACATTATATAGTAATGCATTTACTCTCCCCTCCTTTCCCACTTACGTATTATTGTACTGCATCTGCTCCTTGGTGCGCACACGCTTCAGTATGCGCAGGCAGTTGAGGAGCGCTCCATAGATGTTAATGCTCAGCTTCTGTGACTTCACCTCACTGGTCATAATCCAATCGATGAGGCGCTTGAGTATGAAACGCAAGTTACTGCTGTTGCCATTGCCAGCATTGCTACTAACATATGCACTGACACTTGCATTCCCATTGAGATTGCCACTCTGCAAGGCTCCTCCACCAGCACCTCCTGCTGCTGCTGCTGTTGCCCCCCAATCAGTTGGATTCTGTGCCGCCACAGCATCAACACTGGGCATATCGCTGAGACACACCACATTGCCATGCTCATCGAGGGCACGCTGATCCTCTATCTGATAGTAACAACGCCGCAGATTGGCCAACAGCAACAGCACCGTCTCCGTCACCAGTATGCTGATCTTAATCAACGGTTGCTGGGGCTCCACCTTCAGCAAGATCTTCTCAACGATATCTATGATATGTTGCTTGCGCACAATCACCGGCATCAGCGCCTCGGGCATAATGCTGAACAGCACTTGGACGAGACGACACCAGGCATTCATGAAGTTGTTTATGGCAAAGCGTTGCATGCGCACACAATTCATTTGGATGGCATGTTGCAACAACACTGTGATCTCATGCACAATCTCCTTGCGTTGCCCGCTCGCTATGGTGCTCTGCACATGACGCAGTTCGTCGTGTAAGATATCATGCAGTTTATGCACATTTATCATGCCAGCACCACTGATCGCACTCGACTTGGCCTCACAGTCAACCATGAGCTTGGCAATCAGTGCCTCATCAAAGAAATTCAATGTCGGATGACTGAGAGATTGTGTCTCCAGTGTGAGGGAATCAAGCAAACGATTCACATGCAATGCCGATGAGGTTTTCGGCAACATTACTCTGCCAGGCAATGCATCCGAGACATTGAAGTAATTCGTTGCTGAATTTGAGGGTGTTTGCAACAGCAACGTGTTGCCTACCTCCAGCGGCATATGTTGTCCCTTGCGTTGACTTTCCGCATGCACAGCGAGCAACGCATCGCAGAGTAGATAATAACGTGTGGTCTGGCCATGCGAGGCAGCCAGTTTGATCTCAATTGATACACAATTCATTAGATGACTCATGGCATGCAACATATGATCCTGGTGGTGCTGCCGAAAGGGCATTGCACTCAGATGGCGCACCAGAAAATCCCTGCAATTCGAACGGAAGTAGCGCAGTATCTCATCCGAGGTGCGACGATTGGCGCACAGCCCGTGGAACAGATTATAGATGCGCTCCACAATGTGCGCCGTGTGCTCGCAGTAGTCATTGCTCTGGCGTTGTTCCTGTAGGGGGGAGAGCAAGAGAAGTTAGTTAAAAGAAGTATGAAAGTAAGAAAGGGGAAGAGATTGGTTAACACAATAAGGAAAGAAGGGTTTTATGCAACTGCAGATTGTGGCTGCAATCTACTTTGATTGTTGCTGTACTTGCTATAAAAGGTGATTTTTTAGTTACTATCTTTTTGGCCACACTGGTTTAAACAGCTGAGGCACGTTTCGTGTTTTGTATCACAGTTAAACATCTTCAGTTTGGTCTATAATTTAAACATGATTCTTACAGATCTTACAAACGAACAACGCGCTGCAAATTATTGCATTGGATTATCAAAATGCGTGCTGTGTTAAGAAAGTTCATCGCGCGCTTCTTCTTTCATTTTATGGTCAGTTTAATCGACCCACTGAAGCGGCTATTCGGGATATTGTGACTAAATTTTGCAACAAATTTACATTGTTAGTGAAGGTCTGCCAGAAGCATTGCAAGAGCTACCAATGCATGCAGAAAAGGTCACAGTAGGGTGAGGTTTAAGGACTGGTGGCATCATTGGACCGTACATCTTCAAAGATGATGCGAATCGTAAGGTAACTTCACAGTTAGAGCGCTATTCTGAGATGATATCAAACTTGTTCTTTGCCAAAATGCAAGCGCTTCACTTGCATGGCATGTGGTGTCAACAAGACGCTGCCACATGCCACACAGCACGCAATGGACAATGAACTTATTGAGATGCGAGTGAGGTGAATATTTCATACACATATTTCACGTTCGGCAGCGGTCAATTGGCCCCCTTGATCGTGCGATTTAACGCCTTTAGACTATCTTTTGTGGGGGCTATGTTAAATTGAATGTCTATAGAGACAAGCCCGCTTCAATTGGACATGGACATGGCTAGTTTGACGCGCCTGTTGATGATTGATTAAGAATATATGTTATATACTATATAAAGTCGAAGAGGTCTCCTTCTACAAGGCTTTAACCAGAAGAGAGAGAGAGAGAAAGCTATACACACCTCCAGATGCCGTTCCACGATCAGCACCAGGGAATTGATGCACGAGCAATTGATGTCCAAGCCCAGTTGCTGCTTCTCGTTGGCCGTAAAATCGCGCAGCACATCGACGCCGAGCAGAAAGTACACAAAATTGGGCAAAGGTTGATTGAGGTTCATCTGGAATAGATGCACAATGGCCTCCTTGATTTGCAGATCAATACGCTGTGGCTTGCGATCCTTGAGTGCATCCAAATCCACTTGTATGTCAGAATCATTAAAGTCCGACGAGGAAGGTGGCAGATCCACATTCCATGTCGATGCATAATACTCTTCATCGCGGCGTGTCTCCATCTCCAGACACTCGACAAATCGTTGACGTATCTCCAGTTTATCAGTGCTACCCGGTGCATACATATTCAGTATCTGTGTGACAACATCGGGCAATATAGTGACTGCTGTCAGTATCTTAATGGCAGCCAGACTATGGCGTGGCAACCAATTGTTGTAGGTGACAAACTTAATGATATTCAAGACATAATCTGGTATGCGACTACGTGGATTCAGATCGAGTAGCATGCGATTCAAGCCAGGCAACAAGATGGAACAATTAGCTGTGGCGTGTGCCTCAAAGAAGGCATTCTGCTTGGCCAGCGCAACCTCGAGCAGTAGCAGAGCATAGAGAGAGCATTCCTCAAGCAACTCCTTGCCATGGAATTGATTATAATCATCGAGACGCTCGCGTGCCACCTCAATGATCCGCAACAGTAGACGCAACATATCTGATTTGATTTGCAGCTGCAACATAATGTGATAACCTGGATATGGATGCTCATCCCGCAGCTCAATAAAGTCCGATGCCTTGGGCCGATAACTGGCCAAGAGATAATAGAGTAGCTTCAAGCATTTAGCGCCAACTTCCCACTTCTCAGTGGGATCCTTGTAGGCACGATTATAGAACTTCAACACTATTGATTTGATGACAAAATTCAAATACGGATTGTAGCCAGGCTGTCGTGGTCCAGCACCCAAACTTCTTGGCATGTGTGTGGTCATCAGATTGTACAGTAACTGCAGGGCACCACGACTCAGTTTGTATGTCTCCAGACGACTCTCATTCTGATCGATTTCCTCGGCCAAACTGAACTCTGGATATGCTGTTGCCAGCACAGGTATGGTGGGTATTATTTGTGATTCCTCCAGATGAAACCATATGGTGCGCGCTGTCTCCTTTGTCTTGCTCAGTGCCGCGAGTG
The DNA here is from genome assembly GCA_018904165.1 of Zaprionus camerounensis. Lineage (NCBI taxonomy): Eukaryota > Metazoa > Arthropoda > Insecta > Diptera > Drosophilidae > Zaprionus > Zaprionus camerounensis. The sequence continues at coordinate 1,642,505 of JAEIFS010000731.1, forward strand.
TAAAGAGTATTTCACCCTTTAGCATAACCGATGTGGAGCATGTCACAAGTCCCAACAGCACTTGCGGTGTCTGCCACGTTGCCTGCTCACATATCATAATTCTGGAGATTTCTACATTCTCTGCCACAGCTTGTATGATGCCCATGACGGCGACCATATGCTCCGTTTCCCTGGGCGTCATGTTGCGCGGCATGCTGCGACTGCGATATATAGATTCACCTGGCTTACACTGGTTGCTATCGAAGTCGGTGCGCATGTTGCTGCAAGGAAAAGAAAGAGAGTTAGTGTGAGATGAGGCAAGTTAGATAGAGCTGTGCTTAAGCTAGAGTTGATACTGAATAAGAGCTGCTGCTTACTTAGAGCTGTTCTTTAGTTAGAGCTGCTCTTTTGTGCCTGCTTTGACATACTGTTCCTTGAGGCACGCTGAGACACTCTCTAAGTGAGCAAACACTCCCACAGTCTGCTAACAATTACAATCTGCAGTCTACTCACTTGAAATAATTATTGAGCGCATTAAAGAAGTGATCCCAGCTGACGGCATATGTGGCGGATATGTTCTGTGAGTTCTTTAGCAGATTGAAGGCACAACGTGCTGCAAATTCAGTGCGTGTTAATCCCGCAATCATTTTCAAATATGATTTAAAGAGTGTTTGCGGTAGAAATTCGCTTGCAAGTCGTATAAACTTGAACAGCGAAACAGCACGCGATGTATTCTGCACATAATTGACAACACTGCCATTGGCCACGCCTCCTCCTCCACCGCCTACACCACCGACAGCATCGGTGGGTCCCCAGTACTCGTTGCATAGCGTAATTGTGGCACGTTTATCGCCATATAACTTGGCCACACACAGCATTAGAAGTTCGAAATTAACATCCAGATTTGCTGGTGGCTCCAGGCCCTCGTTCTGGAAGCTGATCACTGTGCGTGCCGTTTCATCAGCGCGTCCACGCAGCTCCGACACCTTGGCGTGCATATAGTCAATGAAATCTGTGATGAGCAGATGCAGACGGCGATAAATGAACTCGGTGCTGCAATAAGAAGACAAACAAATCTCTCTCAATTAAAACTCCCTCTAGAGCTGCTGCACTTGCTCTACTCACGTGTAGACAACATTCTTTTCGAGTAGCTTGCGATAGAAGAAGTGAAATACATTGCCCGCCAGAGCCTCATCAATGAGCTGCTCATCGCGATTGATTAGCGAACCAATCGTGGCCTGCAGATCGCTTGGGGCCTGCCTGAAGCTGGCGAGTGTGAGCCCGAAGCTGTACTTGATAATCGCATCGAGATGTGGAGTATTCCATACTTTCTGTGCATAGATTGCCTCATAGAAGCTCTTCGCATAGTCCGGATCACTTAGGATGGGCAGACGATCTGTATGTGGATTGTCGCCTTCGGTGATAAGCAGCACAGATGTATCGAATGCATAGAGTAGTGTCATCAGTTGTATTAGGGTGACATCATCCAAATTTCCAACAGCATTAGCGGATTTATTATTTGCCAATTGCTGTAGCAAACGTATTGCAATATTCTTGGACAGACCACGCTGGGCGGACCAATTGAACATTGCCATTGCCAGCGCTTTGCGTGTATCCTCATAGAGGCCGAGCACCTGATTCTGATGCCTCTTCGAGCCAAATGCGCGATTCTTGGTCAGCAAAATGATCTAGTTAGAGCAACAGAAACATTGTTTACTTCAATCAAATGGATAATTTATGAATACTTACCTCCTGCTCAAGATTCATTTCGCCCAGCAACTCCATAATGCGTCCCAGTATATTGGAATCTTCGACCAGATTTTGTGCATAGTTATTGATCAGTCCTGTAATCTACAGATAGAAGAGTGTAACGACGGCGAAGTGAAAGGCATTCTAGACTGGGCTCACCTCTCTGGGCAGTTCAGTGCTCCAGGAGACACCGCTAAGCACTTGAAACATGTCACGGAGTGTGCAAGCGATTGCCTTGCGACCATCATAGTAGAGCAGCACAGCGACTAGACCACGCGACAGTCCTGGATGATGCACTTGTTGTCGCTGTGCTGTGCAGAGTAGCTCCAAGGCAAATATCTCATCCAGATCGAACATATCTGACATGATGAGAGCCTCGTCGTGTAGCTCATGTGACAGATCAACTTTGCGCGTCTGTCCCGATAATGAAATACCCTCTTTGAGCGCATTGCGCAGATGTGCACGACTCTTTTCGCTCTTCGGCTGCAAGGAGACGGGCAAGAGTAAAGCGGAGTTAGTTAAGGTTATGTGTTATAGTGTCGCCATTGTTTGTTGTCTTGCACTCACCGGATTGCGTAGAAAATTTGTAAAATTCTGTTTGAACCTTTTGAGACACAGCTCCAAATCGGAGGTAGCATCGTTGGGGCTTGTTATGGCCAATTGAAATATGCTATACAAACGCTTGTATGGCGTCCACATGTCCTCGATCACGCCTGCAAGTCGTAGCGATATGTTTGTTTTAAAATATGATACTTTTTTTAATAGTTGCATACATTACTTACCTTCCATTTTGTTTGTTTTCGAGGCGAATCTGCGTTTATATCACACCAAACTAAATTATGCCCTAAAAGTTAACAAAACGCGGCAAATTTCGCAATTGGCTGGTTGCCGGCCTTAGCGATGAGACATGGGTACGATAAATTGCAACTGTCGATTTCCAGAAAGCAAGTAAGCTTCGATAACAGTTTGCATTTGAAATGCGAGCTGCTTTGTTATTATCGATGTAATATAATGACTTCTCAGTACATCGATACTAATACAACAATATTAATAATTATTAATTATTAATTAATATTAGTAGCGTTAATGCGTGAATAAATAAAAAACATTATGTTAAATTGCCTTACATTTTATTTACAATTTAAATTTTAATAATTAAAAATGTAAAATTTAATTAAAGCAAATTTTATTTTTACATTAAAATTAATTCAAATTTAAACTGGGGTAAACAATAATTAACTAATCCAGCATTTGCTGCCAGGGATTGACGATATATGCTTGTGCTATGCGATAGGTGTGTGCTTATCGATACCACGACCGGCGCTTGCAGGCCGATAGCTGATAATTAGTGAAAAACAGCTGATTGTGTATAAATACATATGCACAACTACATAATATATATGTGTATTTTTATTACTGTTGTTATTGTTGTTGCTGCAAATAAACAAACAAACGAAGAAGCTATGGCCAAATTAAACGAAACTAAAATACCAATAACAGACTTCCTCGAGGCCTACAGATGCCAGCCCTGTCTATATAACTCACTCCTGGAGACATATAAAAATCGTGTGGCCCGCGAGGAGGCATACCAGGCGATAATCAGATCCCTCAAGATACCACAATTGACCGTGCTCGATATAAAGTTGAAAATCAAAAGTGTACGCACTGTTTATACCAAAGAATTACGTATATTAATGCGTAAAAAGGAGCTAAACCAATGCTATGAACCGAAACTGTTCTGGTTCAAGCGCGCCGATTCCTTCCTGCGCTCCGTCTCCCTCTCCCACTGCAAAAGAGTAAGTAAGACTATAAATATTATGTACATAACATTAACATGTACATACAGTGTAAAGAGTTACTTGACTCACTGTATGTGTAAAGAGTAATTCTTTACTCAAATGCACATGTTAATATAATGTAAAGAGTTACTTTACAGACTTGATATTTAATATGATTCTTATTTTAGTTAAAGAACAAAAACAGCAATGGAGGGAGCAACAATAATTACGACGACAGCAGCAGCAGCAACGTTGCCATTATCAAAAAGGAGACGCCACAAAAGCTGGCATTCTTAAATGCGTCCACAATGGAGGATACAATGCGAACTGAAGAGGATCAAACGGACACAGAAGAAGGAGGAGGAGGAGGAGGTAGAGGCAGACTGGATGATTCCTATGCCACAGACATGGACATGGAGACAGGTCGTGTCGGCAGCAAGACAGCAAATGTTGGCACCTCCAACAATGCCAGCAGTCAAACGCCCGATGATGCACGTTGCAGCACGAGTAGCAGCAAAACGGAGTTGGGCATTGATGATGCCGCCGATGCTGCTGCTGCCGCCATCTGCCTAATGGAACAACAGCACCAGCAACAACAACAGCAGCAGCAGCAACAACAGCAGCAGCTCCAACAGCAACAGGCGCAGCAGCAGCAACGTAAATCTAAGTATATGCCCTACATGCAACAACAACACCAGCAGCAGCAACAACAACAACGTTTGTCCACACCGTTTCCGTCGCCATCTCAACAGGCAATGGACATGGCACCCACATTGATACCCTCCTCCTCCTCTGGCCATTGCTTTGGTGTTGTTGGTACTGCGGATGCAGATGATTTGGTTATGTTTGGCCAGAGCATTGCATCGCAGCTGCGTGCGATTCCCGATCAATATTCCCGCTCTGTGGCCAAGCTGCGCATTCAGCAAGTTCTCTTCGAGGCCGAAACGGGGCAAAGTAGCGAAGCCGTTAGTCCCCATCTGCAGAGCTTCTAAGTCATATATAATTATATATTTATTGATATACATATAGACATATAAGTAGTTAATGTGTAATAATGACTATATAAAACTTAAATTATTTTATTCAAAATATTATGTCAAATATCTCCCTTCCGCTTTTTTTGCTCTTCATTCAATGCTTTATAAAAAGTGTTACAGTGATCGGATTTAGTTAAAATATGCGCCGTAGAAACCACCCTTTTATTTGCGAAGAACTCGGACAGCCACTTTTCACAATCCTCTTTTGAGTCCAACTTTACACCACCAAGAGCGTTCGCGATGGACAGGAACAGGTGGTAATCACTTGGCGCTACGTCCGGGCTATATGGTGGATGCAATAAAACCTCCCATCCGAGCTCCCGTAGCTTCTGACGAGTCATCAACGAAGTGTGTGGTCTGGCGTTGTCCTGGTGGAACACTACACCCTTCCTGTTGGCCAATTCTGGACGCTTCTGGTCGATCGCCTGCTTCAAGCGGTCCAGTTGTTCGCAGTAGATGGTAGAATTAAGCGTCTGCCCATATGGGAGCAGCTCATAGTGGATGATTCCCTTCCAATCCCACCAAACACACAGCAAAACCTTCCTGGCCGTCAATCCCGGCTTGGCCACTGTTTGGGACGATTCACCGGTTTTCGAACACGACCGTTTTCGCTTGATATTGTCGTATGTGATCCATTTTTCGTCGCCAGTCACCATCCGCTTCAAGAATGGGTCGAGTTCGTTCCGTTTCAGCAGCATATCGCAGGCGTTGATTCGGTCCAGAAGGCACCCAAACATCAAACTTTTTTTTGTATCCAGCCTTCTGCAGATGGTTCAAAATGGTTTGGTGACTAACTCCCATCTCCTGGGCGATGTCACGAGATGCCATATGCCGGTCTAACTCGATGTATTCCATGATTTGATCGGTATTTGTCGTCACAGGTCTTCCGCCGGCTGGCTTATCCATGGTGTCGATTTCACCGGCTCTGAATCGTCGAAACCATTCCTCAGCGGTTCGAAGTGATAGAGTACCATCCCCCAAAACACCATTAATCTCACGGAACGTTTCTCTAGCGTATTTGCGTTTAACGAAGGAAAACTTTAAAATAGCGCGAATTTCTGCGTTAGTGAACTCCATGTTTGAACGTCTATAACTGTTGAACGCAATATTCAAACTTATCATGCATAGCGTTGTTTTGTAGGTTATGTCAAGACTTTTCAAATTATGTATAGTGTTGCCAGATACGCGCTCTGTAGCGCTTTGTACATAGCCGCGAAATTCAAAAGACAAAAAAGCGGAAGGGATATTTGACAACCTAATATAAATAATGACTTCAGTTCAATTTGCGCTCGTTTTGCTGTTATATCGCATTCGATATGTACATCGATAATTATAATAATATGGCCACCTTAATGCGTAGCCCTTGTACTGAATTTGCAATTCTTCTCAAGCATATTTTTCTGTTTATAACAACAACACGAAACATCAATAAAATCTTTAAATACAGTTGAATACTCAATGTTAAAACGAATGAAAATGTTAGCAGCGGTTATGGAAAGTAAAATGAATCATTTAAATAAAAGAAAAACAGATCCACAAGTGTCAAATTTAAATGCAACTGCATTATCGATTGTGCAGCCCTTGGAATCGGAATTCCAACTCACAGAACCAGGTTTGTCTACTTACTCGGTTCGCTCAAATCTACTCAACACTGACAACAGTGTTGTAAACAGAAATAAAGTATATATGTGTGCCAGTGCGTGCTAAGGGAATTTTACAAACTGACATTACAAATTGTAAAACCAAATAAGAACGTTTTGATCCAATCTATGAAAACAGTAAAAAGCAGCAATATGCTGCACTTTAATGAAAACGTGAGTATCGTCGAATTGTTGTTCTTTTTTTTTGTATAAATGCACAAAAACACGCACATATATGCAGCGTGCATTGTGTGGTCTGTGGCAATCTCTTTTTTTCTTTTTTGTTACTTTTTTTTGCGACAGAACGATTATTTTGATATTGCTACGGTACCTTTGGTTTTTTTCGCACTTCATGCTATACAATTGTCATCGTGTGTGTGTGAGTACAATGTGTGTGTGTGCGCTTGGAAGTGAGTGAGTGTTGGTGTTCGAGAAAATAAGGAAAAATTTATAATTAAATTGTGGTAAAAAAGTAAAAAGAATTGGGAAAAAGTTCTGTGCCATTACTAACTGTTGTGAAATGCACATATTATATACATATGCATGTATATATATATATAGGAATTTGCACATATATGCAAATATATATGTATACACACATAGGATATATTTTTTGTCTGTTCGGGCAAAGGCATTTGTTGCTGTTACCCGAAATGCAACAACGACAACAACAACTTCGGCAACAGCAGCAGCAACAACAACAACAGCATCGCTTCGGTGGCCCTAGTTGCTATACACATACATATGCAGAGTGGCTTTTGTGCACACACACACACAAAACATACATACACATATTTGTTGCTACTTTTTTTTTCGGCGAAGTCGTTTCGTTTTTCATTTGTTTTATTTTTTGTTGTGGTTGCAGCGGCGACAATAACACCCCAAGACTCGCATTATTGTTTATTCTAAAGTGATCATGATTAAGAGGGGGGAGGGAGGTAAATATAAACAACTTGCGGCTAACAGAGCTTACGAAGGAAGGGTGAAGGAGAAGAAGCGAGGGAAGTACAGACATCATAATGCACTTTGCAACCTTGCCACTTCTCCTTCTGTCAAACAATTATTATAACCCATGATGATTAGTAATAATAGTTTTAAATAATATTAGTGATGCTCCTACACACTAATTTAAATGCGTCACACATATATTGTTACAAATGATGAATGTGCAAATTAGTGAATGTATAATTTTATTATCCATTTTAAACGGCGGTTTCCAATTGGCATAGTGTTGTAGAACAGCTGATTATGTTATCGATAACAACAACTCATCAGTTTCTCTAGTTGTGCAAACAATTATTAGGAATCCATCAAAGCCAGCAGAAGCAGCATGAGAAGCAGCAGCAACAGAAGCAACAGCAGCAAGAGCAGCAAAATTCAACAATAACGAGTGCTCCAAAGTGTGTGTGTGTGTTGATATTAGTGTGTTTTCAACGGCACCTTCACATTGTTATTTCTCAGTGCGCGCGCGCTATTCTTTGTTGCTGCTTTAATTTTTTTTATTTGATTATTTTTGTACATCGCTTCAACTTCGGTTAGCTGGAATTCGCCTCCAATTGCCTGCTCTATGTTTTTGTTATTGGGGCTGCACAAACTCAAGCGAATTCAACTAAGGCGAACGTTTGTAGTTGTTGCTCTTGTGCTCTTATGGCCCACCAGCTGACGACGAATTGAAAAAAGCGCAGTTACATTTTTTTTTGACGTTACTTTTGATTTGCAGTCAAAAACAAAAAAAAAACAAAAAAATTAATAAAATAAAATTTAAAAAAGTTGAGGGAAAATTTTGTGTAAAATAAGTATTCATTTTCTTATATTTTATTTATTATTGTAAACAAACTTCTTTTGTTTTATTTTCATAACATTTTTGTACATACGATTTCTCTTCAACATTTGATTGAGTGACCTTTTTTTTGTACAATTGCAGTTTATTAAAGCATATAGAATTTGAACTGGATGTATAGCTATATAAAGAGGAAAAGGAAATATCCGTAGCGCATATTACATTACAAGTTCTGCAATAGGAGACGAAGAAGGAAGGAGGAGTACCCAATTAGGACCAATACGGAGAGAGAGAAGGAGAGAGAGAAAAACATAAATCATAAACAGGAGGAGTAGAAGGAACAAGCGGAACGGAACAAGAACACAACGGAAGTGGAAGAACCAATTTGATTGAATCAACCACAAACGCAAGGCGGCGTTGGCAGCAGCAGTTGCAGTTGCAGCGGCAGCAGCAACAGCCGCCGCAGCAGCAGCAACAACAGCCGCCACAGACGTCGCCAGCAGCCATCATGAAAGTTGATACCGTTAAACTGAAGAAAGGCTCCTCGGAGCTAACTTCAGAATGTCGCGAATTAATCGATGAATTAACCAAACGACGCACACGTGCTGAACTCCTCGAGTTTCTCGATACAGTGCACGTTTGGATCTATGGCAAATGTGAATTATATCATTGGATTGAGATATTAGATCGTTTCGATAAAATTCTCGAGGAGGCGGCACGTCATGTCAACAACAATGAGTTTGTGCTGCAAAGCGATACAACGTTTCTCGAATCGGTGAGTCTCTCATCTCTAAATCAATCTCAAAGCAATTGCCAATGTTATCGCTCTTTCTTCTTTTTTCCATGTTGTCTCACAGGATGTCACACTGCTATTGCATGTACTAAACTTTACAACACTGCTTATTGAGCATTCGTTCTCGCGCCATTTGTACAATTCAATTGAGCATCTGACGCAGTTACTCTCATCCCAGAACATGGACATTGTCCTAGCTGTGCTCAATTTGCTGTATATGTTCTCCAAGCGAAGTAATTTCATACCACGTTTGCCCTTTGAGAAGAAGGAGTTGCTCATTGTCAAACTATTCAACATTGCCGAGGTAAGTAAAGAGCAAATTCCCCACTCTCCTTGCCAAAGTGAGTAATTATCGATAACAATTAAATATGATATTTATCACAATTAGCGCTGGGGCGATCCCAACTATGGACTATCGCTCAAGGATTGCTGCATTGGTGATCCCAAACTGGAGTTTCTCTATCAGCTATGCATCGACTATGTGGACGAGCATGGACATTCGGCACAGCTGGAAATACCAGACATGATGGATCTCTGTCATACAGCATCGGCACCAGAGGTTATTAAAACCATATCCGGACAGATCTCAAAGCCCAGTGAGGCCATTAAGGTAAGTACACCAAATCTATTGATATATATCGATAAATAATAACGATTATTTTCGTTGCAGATGCGTATTGCGCATCGTGTTCGTCTCATCTCTGGCTTCAACAACTATAAACTACGGCTGCAGTTCGTACAGGCCCGTCTGCAGGCTGTCTCCATATTGATTTACTCGAATGCACTGCAGGATAATACCGATAAGGTGCTCTACGCTGGCTTCGGTGAGGAGTTGTGCGAGTTAATCGATAAGGAGGATGTACATTTGGTGGAAATACGCGCGGCTGTGCTGCGCACACTTACATCGATGCTACACTTTGATCGTAATCCCAGTGTGCCCAGGTGAGTTGATCGATTTATCGATAGTTTGCAGTGTCTAAATTGTGGGTTTCCCCTTCTCCTGCTTTCTTCAAGCAGAGCTGGTTCCCGTTTGATGAAAATTGTGCATTATACCGGCGCCGAGCGTCAGGGTGGCACATTACCGTTATTGGTGCGCGATTGCATCGATAACTTAACCACACATGGCTTAACCGAACGTTATCCATTGATATTGGCCACATCGTTGTTCTCGCTACTCTATCATCTGGCCAGCTATGAGCTGGGCGGCTCAGCGTTGGTCAAGAGCGGCATGATGCAGTCCCTGTTGCGTGTCATCAGTTGGCCCGGTGTCGATTTGGAGCACATAACATTTGTGACACGTGCAGTGCGTGTTATCGATTTGATAACGAATATCGATATTGCACGATTCCATCAGAATAACGGTCTCAATGTGTTTATCGATCGTCTGGAGAAGGAAATCAAGAGCTGTTGTCGTGCCCTTGCCGAAATCGGCATCACATTGAAGGAGTCAACATTGCCCGACGATCAAAACATGATAGATAAAATGGACAGTTCCCTGGAGACGCCAGATGAGGATGGTAAGTGGAAGAATCAAAGTGTTTCTCCTAATCGAAACTTATCTAAACTCTTCGTGTCTTCCCTCTAGATGCTGCCACAGAGAATGCATCGGTTGCCAGCGGCAGTGCATCGCCGCGTCGCGATAATTCCAGCAGCGATGGCGGCAACAGTGCCAGTGATCATGCACAGCGTGCATACCGTGTCTATATGGAGCACAGCGGCGGTGGCGGAGGTGGTGATCCAACAACCACACGTGGCGGCGCTTCGGGTTCATCAACAAATTGGATGGATATTGGACCACGTGCATCAGCGGATATACATGCACTCAGCAATCTGGCAGCAGCAGCAAGTAGCAACAGTAGCAGCACAGGTGATGTTGCTGCTGCACCAGGTGCAGGTGGTGGAGGAGGAGCATCATCATCATCTGGGGTACGAGAACGTGCCATACAATATCCGGCCAATAGTTACTATGCCAGGCCACTGGCCGAACGAAAAGCAGAGCTCTCATCACAGTTGCCCAGCAGTTTGCAGCCAAAGAAACCATCGTGTGTGACACAGCGTGCAGCGCTCTTGAAATCCATGTTAAACTTCCTGAAGAAGAGCATACAGGATCATGCACATTTCAGCAATATGCGCAACATCATGGAGACCAGTTTAACCCAATCGTTGCGACACATTATCGCCAACGCCGAGTACTATGGACCATCGCTCTTTCTGCTGGCCACCGATGTGGTTACAGTGTATGTGTTTAACGAACCCTCGTTGCTATCATCGCTACAGGACTTGGGTATAACGAGTGTAATGTTGAAGGCCTTGTTGCAAAAGGATGTGCCGGCAACACGTGAAGTTTTGGGCTCACTGCCGAATGTATTCTCTGCGCTGTGCTTGAATGAACGTGGCCTGTTTGAGTTCCTCTCGTACGATCCATTCGATAAGGTATTGAAGGTATTACTATCACCGGACTATCTTGTGGCCATGCGACGCAGACGTAGCTCAGACCCATTGGGTGATACAGCCACCAATTTGGGCAATGCAATGGATGATCTAATTAAACATCATCCATATTTGCGTGCCGATGCCACAGAAGCGATTGTACGATTGCTCAATGAACTAGTACGTCTTGGTTCCGATCCCAGTTTCATCTGTTGGCGCGCCAATAAGGATAGCGGTGTCGCCAACTCGCAACACAATGCGGCACCATCGACACCATCGCCATCGGCCATGGTTATGGTGGCAGCGGGTCCAGTGTTGCAGAGTGCTGCTGATAATAATGATAGCAGCGGTGATGATGATGACGATGATGATGAGATGAGCTCAGCATCACAGCAGCAACAACAGCAGCAGCAACGTGCAACAACGCAAGTGGCAGCCAGTCGTCAGCAGCAGCAACAACAACAGCAACAACAGCAGCAGCAGCAACAACAGCAGCAGCAACAACAACAGCAGCAGCAACAGTTGCAGCAACAACAACAACCCGAACGTGAAGCAATTCCCCTAATTGATTACATACTGAACGTCATGAAGTTCATCGAGGCAATCTTTAGCAACAGTCCCAATGGAGATCATTGTCGTGAGTTTGTACAGAAGGATGGATTGACACCGATCTTGCAATTGCTCTCATTGCCCAATCTACCAGTGGATTCACCCGTATCCACCACATCGCAAGCTGTGGCAAATGTATGCAAAGCCATACTCTCACAGGCCCAAGAGACAAAGGTGCTGGATGTGGCGCTCAAGCAGTTGGCGGACATTGTGGCACAGTTGAAGCCATTGATCAAACACTTTACCTTTCCCGGTGGCAGTGTGTTGCTGGCGGAGCTGGTGTGTTGCCAGCGTCTGGAGGATGGTTTCGCCAATGCAGAATACACTCCCATCTTGCACAACATGAGCTTTGTGCATGGCTATGTGGTAATGTTGGTACATCTTTGTCGCAATGCCTCCACGGAGATGCGCACTGTGTTGCTGAAGCGTTGGGGCGCCAATCGTGAGACGGGCGTACAATTGCTGCAACAACTTGTCCAGCTCTATATATCGCTGGTGTGGGAGAGCACCATATTATTGAATCTATGCTCCGATGAGCCTACACAACATCCGGATCTCATATGGGATGAAATCGCTGCACAAATGTCCGCTGCCGCTGGCACAGCAGATCCCATGACTGAAGCAGAACTCTCACGTAAACTGGAGCGTGCTGCTGAATTCCGTACGAAATATACACCAGAAGAACAATTTCGTTATATCAAATCATTGTTGGCGGCATCATCACGTCTTGGTCGTGCTTTGGCTGAACTGCTGGGCACACTGGTCAAGCTGTCAGTGGGTTCACCACAAACCCGTCAACGTCGCATCAATGATCTGATCAGTAACATCAATAAAGTTCCTACACCGGAGGCACGTGAAATTGCACGTATCTTAAGCTCGATACTGGTGAATGGATTCAGTCATGAGAGCATCTTACCCAAGCCAGTGCCCAAATTGAAGTTAACATTTCTCATCTGCTCGGTGGGCTTCACCGGCCCCATGTTGTTCGATGATAAACGAAGTGCTTTCCACTTGATGATCTCACAATTTTGTGCTGAAAACGGTTTGAAGGCATTCTTCGAGATGTTCTATTGGGCCCTATCGCTGGATAATGTATCACAGAAATTCCATTTCGATCAATGGGCTGCTATGGATGATCTAATGCAATCACATGACGATGATAAACGTGATTGCCCCGAAGGCACTGGAGAATTTCTAGATGCTTGGCTGCAATTACTTGAGAAAATGGCTAATCCACGTGCGATACTTGAATCGCCATATATAATGAGTCCACGTCTCAATTATCAGGCGGATAATGTACCCTTTGAGCCGGTCTTTTATCTCATACACATACATCAGTTGGCCATGCAGGCACTGCGTCGCATCTGGTGCCGTCGTCCCATACCCAATTATGGTGCCAGCATGTTTGAGACAATTATCTTGATATTGAAGCATCTGATCAAGTCGCATCAGATGCTGTTGGATCGTTATCACACACGCATGAAGGAGATCAAGTTTGAGAATCTTTATATACGCAGCACCGATGATGGGCTCAATGCGGATCACATTAAGACCTTGACCGACATGGGATTCAGGCATTTTCATATCATAGAAGCACTGCGCAGTAATGCCTCCTTGGAGGAAGCAACCGATTATCTACTTAACAACCCGGAGGCATCGGCTTTATCCAATTCGGGTGTGCAGCCACACGTTGGTGGTGGTGGTGGTGGTGGCACTGGTTCCACACAGAGTCTTTCGCAGGGCAGCTTTGCATCGAATACAGCTGTCGCTGGCGACATGGACATCGATATGGATGGCGGCAGTAGTGGAGGAACTACAGGCACAGCTGCTGGTGTTTGCGTTGCACCCTCTGTTTCCAGTGCTACCATTGATATCAGCGATGGTGGTGCCACGCCAGCCAAGACTCCAGCAGCTACAGCACCCGCACCAGCAAGTGGCTACGATTACAGGCAATTGAAACTGATGCCTTCGCTGGTCTTTGACCGTTTCTGCGATGAGGCCGTGTCGCGTGCCTTTGAATTCATGGAGGCCATACCGGATACGGTTAACAGTGCTGCGGATCTCATAGCAGTGCTCTACCGTCGTCTCAATCAATTGAATCGTCAAGTGTTTGTCACCAATTTTGTGCGTAACATAATACAGTGGGTTGACTTCACATTGCAGCTCTTTGAACCCATCACTGGAGGTACAGAGACGGCTCCGAAGGCCAGTCGACTGGAGGAATGTCTCACTGGCATGACGGCAACACGTCTGTTTGTGCGTCTCAAGACCTCCACGTTGCTGCTGGAGGAGAACTATAGTGATTTGCATCGTCCACTGGTGGAGGCCATTACAGCACAAGATGCCATGGTTTCTCTGGTAAAGTTACTCGATTGCATGACTCAATGGATGCTGGAACAATCCCAATTGGTTGTGGGAGATAACAATCTGACACGTTCCCCTGTGCCACGTTGGGTGCAGAATCTGGTGGACCTCATCGATGCCATCGATAGCATTAGTCACATCCTGCAACGCAAGGCAAATATGCGTGCCGTGAGCAGCGACATGTGGCGTTGGTACGATGCCTCCACGGGCAAATGGAATGCCTACTCGGATGCGAATAATGAGTTGATACGCAATGCGTACGCTGCCGGGGAACGCTGGCTTAACATCAACATAGGACGTCAGCGTTGCACGGTCAGTTTCAATTGCATGACCCAAGTGAGCGAGGCCAGCGGCAGTCATCGTCCAGTGTATCCTGCCTTGAGGATTAGTGAAGCCATCAGCCAACTACAGAATCCAGTGGCACACCACAAGATTGATAATGTTTTGAATCGTGTTATACGCACCGCCGCAGATGGCAGTGGCACAATGCATTCGGATGAATTGGTGCCATTGCGGCAATTGATCAATTTCAATGAGCCACCAGCACCACCGCCGCCGCCGCCGCCACCAGCAGCGGCAGCGGCAGCGCAGGCAACAGCAGCTGGTGTGCCTCCACCACCACCACCACCGCCGCCGCCGCCGCCACCACCTCCACCAGCAAGAGGAACAGCGCATCATGATAGCGAGGATGCTGGTGGTGCAGCAGGGGATGCTGCTGTGGCTGCTGCTGCTACTGCTACCCCCGCCGGCGCTGCTGCTAGTGGCAGCTCACCCCCACCACCGGCAATGACAACACGCAGCAAGTCGCGACAGAAGAGTGCAGCAGCTGCTGCCAAGGCAAAGGCAGCTGCAGCGGCAGCAAATGCAGCCAACAACAGCAGCAACAACAACACCAACAGCAACAGCAACAACACGAACAACAGCAACAACAGTGGCAGCAACAACACGCATCACGCCAGCTCAGCAATACCCAAGCGCACACAGAAGATCATATTGAATGAGGAGAATGTGGGTTTGAGCAAATTCGATTGTGGTCGCATCATTGGCAGCATTGTGGCACTGTTGCAGCCCACACAGTTCTTGCACCACGAGACAAAGCTCTCGTTGTTGCGTCTGTGTGCGCGTCTCACACGCAACTATGAGAATGCACAGGTCTTTATACGTTGTGGTGGTGTGCGTATGATTCTGCAGCTGCAGCAATCGTGCAGCTTCATGGGTTTCCCCACATATGCTATCATCATATTGCGACACGTACTCGAGGCACCGCCTGTGCTGCAGGAGGCCATGGAACGTGTGCTTGGCATGCGTGCTGCTGGCATTGTGCCCGTGGGTCATCGCGATTTGATCTATGTCCTCACACAGGTCTCCACGGCAGTGTCACGTGATCCCAAGATATTTGTTGCCGCCGCCAAGGAGATGCTCAAGGGGGAGTATGTGATAAATGCAAATAATGCGAATCTTGTGGAAGATGGACGCGTCATGGTCAAGTCAAAGTTTGGACAACAACCCACGGCAGCAGCGACAGCAACAGCAGGCACTGGCAGCGGCACAACTGCCGCAGAAGCCAGTGCACAATTGGAGGCAGCGGCGGCAGCAGAGACTGCCAAGGAGGATCAATTCAAAGAGGATCCACGCGTGCAGGCTTCGGTGGCTGTGGTCAAGGAGCTGCTGTTGGCAATGGTGCAGCCATGTTGCCACTACAACAGCACAGCAGCGGAGCAACAGCAGAATGCTGCAGCTGAGCTGCTCTTGCCAGATCAACCGCCAGGTGCCAGTGGTTCCATGGGCATGGACGATGAGGTGAGTGCACAGACAAGACTAATATAAAGGGTGATTTTTTAAGAGCTATAGAAAATTGAGAGAACTGCATGAAATGTTGATTTGCATCGATAGTAGAGTGCATAAAATTGAATGTTTGAAGATTATTTTATGCAAATGTTGAGCATGAGTGCGCCTTAAATGCTCCATCCGCTTAGTCCAACTTTGGGGCATACTCTTTCCAACATATCTCACGAATAAATGCTTCAATGTTGTCCGTCCTCCAATGCGTCAATTGAAGCGGGCTTGTCTCTATAGACATTCAATTTAATATAGCCCCACAAAACAGAGTCTAAAGGCGTTTAATCGTACGATCTAGCCCGAATAGCCCCTTCAGTGGGTCGATTAAACTGACCATAAAATGAAAGAAGAAGCGCGCCATGAACTTTCTTAACAGACGCACGCATTTTGATAATCAAATGCAATAATTTGCAGTGCGTTGTGCGTTTGTAAGACTGTAACATTCATGTTAAAATTATACACCAAACTAAAGATGTTTGACAGTGATAGAAAACACGAAACGTGCCTCAGCTGTTTAAGCCAGTGTTGCCAAAAAGATAATAGCTAAAAAATCAACCTTTATATATAGGATAGAAGGGTATTATAACTTTGTGCCAAGCGAATATGCATGTAACAGGCAGTAGAAGGCGTGGCAGAGCCCATAAACTATCTATGCTTAATCAGCCTCAAGAGACAAGTCGATATAGCCATGTTTGTCTGTATGAACACCTAGATCTCAGAGAATATAAGAGCTAGTACTGCAAAACTTGCTGACAATGTGTCTTATTATTGTGCGCAGCTAAAGTTCGTTGTAGAATTCAGCCACGCCTCCGTAAATCGATAAAAACTGCAATTCCAAGTGTAATTTCAATGCAGCACAGTTCATTTTAGATAAACACAATAACTATGAACGCCCAAATGATCTCCCAAAATTTGCTTGCCATCGTATAATTAATATAGAAGTTATTTAGGAAAGAATTTGAAGAGTTACTGATTTCCCAGCCCAGTTAAGTATGCAACACAAAATACATTAAGCATAGAAGTCAGACACTCAACTGTAGCTATCCTACTTTATATATATATAACTAATTAAACCTTTCTCTCTCCCTTTCTATCCCCCTCCAGGACTCTTCGTCAGCTGCCAAGAAGCCCGCAGCAGCAACTGTTGCTGGCGCTGCACAAGCTGCTGCCGCCGCAGCAGCAGCCCAAGCTCAAGCTGGCGCAGGTGGAGATAAATTTGAGCCCTGCTGCTGCACGTGGCACACACCGACAAGCGCACACAATCATGCCAAGCCAACATTGTCGCGTGCCACACTCATGAAACTGCTGGCAGATGCAACACGTGCCTATCAATCGCTGGTGCCGCGTGTGTTGCTCTCGCATGTGTACAATCCAGCTGATAGTCCCCTCATTGGAGCAGCACCACAATCGTTCCTTGCCGTGTTGCTGGATCGTTTTCTGCCCTTAACACAACGACAACATGTACCAGAAGTGAGCACCATGTCACGTGTGCTAATATGTTCCCTCTCCGATTGTTATCAACAGGCAGGAGTGCAGCAACAGGTGGCAGAGGAATTGCATGCCGCGGTGTCGCGTGCACTATCCCAACCGGACTCGGCAGAGAAGCACACCAGGTTGCAGGTGATAATGAGCCTGTTTCCCAATCTAATTGAATCCCCCATGCTGTACGATAAGGTGCACATGCATCGCAATACCATGTATCGTGTGCTGCTGCGTCAGGGTGTCATGACCTATCTGACCAAGGTGGCACAATATAAGGATCTATCGAATCACAATACGTTGAGCACACTGGGTGCCATCTTGCGACCCATGGAGATCTTGTTGCGCTTCAATGTGGCAACCACAACACTCGGTTCGAAGCGTATACTCTTTGGTGGCGCCAGTTCGGGTGCAAATGGCGCCAATGGTGGTGGTGGAGGTGGCGGCGGTGGAGGTGGAGGCGGCGGAGGAGGAGGCAATGGCCTTGGCGGTGGTGGTGGCAGTGGCGCCAATACTGTCAGTGCCATCATCAATCGTCGACTCTATCCACGTCTGGCAGCCCGCAGTGCTGTCAATGCCGCTGTGGATCGTTCCAATGCCATCGGTGGTGAGCATGTGCTGCGTGATATCATACGTAATGTACTCTCGGATCGTCGTCATGCCTTCGAGTTCATCTTCAATTCAGAGGGCATGGCTGTGGATTCCGATGACTCTGTGCCGAATGCAGCTGCAGCTGGCGGAGGAGGAGGAGGAGGTGCAGGCGGTGCAGCAGCTGGTGGAGGTTCAAACAATGCAACTGTCATTGATGTGGTTGTGGATGAGCGTAGCAATGGCTTGGAAGCCAATGAGCCACCCATACCATCCTCTAATGCAGCTTCTGCTGGAGGAGGTGCATCTGGTTCGGTTGGCGGCGCTGGTTCGAACTCTGGCTCCGGCGGCAGTTCCTCAGTGCGTCCTGTACTCAATTTTGATCAACTCTGGGATGATTTCCTGCAGTGCGAGGGACTCTTTCTGGCCTCGCGCAGCAACAGCAGCAATGGCAATGGACCCACCACAGGTGGCGGCGGCGGAGGCGGCAGCAGTTCATCCTCATCGGCAGCACAACAGAATGGAGGTGGTGCAGCTGGTGGTGCTGCAACTGGTGGCGCAGCTGGTGCAACAAGTTCATCCTCGTCGGGTGATGCACGCCTGCGTGGCTCTGCGGATGTGGATATCGATGTGACTGCAGCAGGCACAGCATCTGTGGCCGGCAATGACAATGGTAGCGCAGGTGGTGCTGCTGGTAGCGATGGTGCTTCCACCTCAACAGATGCACGAACTGGCGCTGGTGGAGGAGCAGGAGGACCAGGAGGACCAGGAGGAGGAGGAGTAGCTAGTCGTAGTGCTGCTGCTGTTGCTGCAGCCGCACGCAATGCACGAGACATTACTGCTTCACTTCTGGGTGCCGATATAAGCACATCTGACTCGGATTCAGAGGCATCCACAGAGAATGATGAGCGCAATGCTGAGGAGGAGGATGACGATGATGATGATGAGGCTGCGGATGAGGATGTGGACGAGCATAGTGAGACAGATGTGGATGAGGAGCGGCCACGTCAATTTATTGAGGTATTCGATCATATCTATGAGCCTGAATCATCAGAGACAGCATCCAATGATGCAGACGTCGATGCCGAGGACGATGATGAGGATGAGGACGACGACGACGAGGATGATGATGATGATGTCGACGAGGATCGCAGGGCCCAGAATGCCGAAGAAGATGCACTGCTCGAACAGGTGCTTGCCCAGGTCAATGGCACCGCCGGCAGTGGCTCATCCTCAGCTGCTGCCAATTCCAATAATCGGCCACGTCGCAGTGCGGCCGTTGATCCCTCCGGTGGTGGCAACGGTGGTGGCGGTGGCAGTGGTGGCAGTGATGATCGCAGCCTGGAGGAGGCCGTACGCAATGCCGATGCTTATCTGTACGAACGCATGAGCGTGGATGGTCATGTGATGCCCCAATCGCCACCCAGTTTCCGCATGCGCATGAATAGTTCCATTGCCTTGCCACTGGACATTGATGTGAATGGTGGTGGAGCCTCGGGATCCTCGGGTGCTTCAGCCAGTGCAGACGGCGGCTCTGGTGGTGCTGGTGGCAGTGGACGAGGTGCTGCCGTTGCCAATTCAGTTGCTGCTGCCTTGCGTTCCTCATCGGATTCATGGATGGCGCCCGATTTCAATTTCATTGGCAGCAGCAGCGCTGGCGGTGGCGGCGTAGGAGGAGCTGCTGGAGGAGAATCATCGGATGTGAATGTCAATGCATTCCTGCCACCTGCCATGGTGCAGCTGGAGCGCAATGCTGGCGGCGGTGGTGGCAATGGTGCCGGCGGTAGCAATCAGAATATGAGCAGTCTACTGGATGAACAGCCCGAGCAACCCAATGTCGGTGTGCCACTTGCTGCACGCGGTGCCGGTGGAGGTGCTGCTGGTGCAGGTGCTGGTGGTGCAGGTGGTGCTGCTGCTGGTAACAGCGGTGGCTCCACTGCTGCTGTTAGTCATACCAACAACACTGGCTCATTGTGCACCACTGGAGTGCGACGTCGTCTGCTCTATCTGGATCAACAATACTGCGTCTGCATGCCCACGCATCAGAATCCCACAGAAGAGACGCAAATGGAGATCTTTACACAGGATGGTGAGTACTGAAGAAAGCCCCCTTCCCTTGCCACCTCTTACATATACGTATAGAGAGTCTACAGATCTATCCGATAGTATTTGTATGCACATATGTATACTAAAGGTTGATTTTTTAATAGCTATAGAAAAGTTTTTCAAAAGAAAAACACATACAATTTAGAGAAATGCATGAAATGTTTATTTGCATCGATAGTAGGGTGCATATAATTGAATGTTTGTAGGTTATTTCCTGCAAATGTTGAGCGTGAGTGCGCCTTGAATGCTCCATCCGCTTAGTCCAACTTTGGCATACTTTTTCCAACATTTCGTTATCCGGCATCTCACGAATAAATGATTGAATGATTGATAATTGAAGCTGGCTTGTCTGTATAGGCATTCGATTTAACATAGACCCCAGAAACGTGCGTCAGCTATTTAAACCAGTGTTGCCAAAAAGATAATAGCTAAAAAATCAACCTTTATACACAACTTCTGAGTGCCAATCAAAGTTATACATGCACATGTATCTTTTCATACATATTAATTTTCTATAGTGTATATATGCTTGATCAGCATCAACAGGCTAGTCGATTTAGCCATGTTTGTCTGTCTATCTTGTTGAAACTTGACACACAAGCTTCATTTAGTGCTGCACACTGTAAATAGATCGGAATGAGCCCGATCGCAGTGATATATAGTATATCTCATTCGACCTATTGTCAAATTTTTGTTATTTGTCAATATAATGCAACCAAATTCATCGCATTGACCTCTTTCTATGTAAATGATATATGCCTGCAAAGTTTCATCTCTATCAGACTACTATAACATATAGCTGTCATAGGAACAATAGGTCGAAATAAGTGATTTTATTATGAATAACCGACCGTATTCTTTTAAGAAACAACTCAACTTAACAGTGTCAATCAAAGTTTACATTAACCTCTACATACTTTTAACGTTTCATCAACATCAAACATATATTGGCTTGACCGAAAAGAGACCGGTGATCATATGATCATGTATGATTGATTGTGGTATATTTAACTTCTACCCAATCTCACGCTTAGTTACATGACAATCCGA
Organism: Zaprionus camerounensis; assembly: GCA_018904165.1. Lineage (NCBI taxonomy): Eukaryota > Metazoa > Arthropoda > Insecta > Diptera > Drosophilidae > Zaprionus > Zaprionus camerounensis. The sequence continues at coordinate 1,663,726 of JAEIFS010000731.1, forward strand.
TTCGATTAAAGCCTTGTTAACGTCATCATCAACTGCACTTGGCCGACCCAAACGTGGCTTGTCTTTGAGTAAAAAAATCTCCCAAACGGAGTATGCCAAACCAACTTTAACACTGTGTTGCTTTTAAGGCTTTGTCACGATATACATCACGTTACTTTTTAGCAACCTGAGCTGCATTTCCTTCCTTTCCTTTACGGAAATAATAAACTAAAATATAACAAAAATGCTGCTTTGTGGGCTCCATATTTAAATTGCTGCCAAACAAACAAATATAAACAAAACTATGCGCGCTTTTTTTCTAAAGCAAGCTAAAAGTGCCAGCTGATAGCTGACAAAAGATGGAATGCAATCACAGAGTTATAAAACGTTAAAAAAAATTGTTAAAAAATTCTATGTAAATTCAACGGCTTCTTTTCGGTCCACCCAATATATGCTATAGCTTTCGCAGGAACAAACAGTCGGATATGAAGATTTGCATTAAGCAAGTTTATTTGTGCATTGTAGAGTTATTCAAGTTCTTAACGAATACATGAAGAATGTCATACGATTCTGTATAATTAATTATATTTAAATAGTATAGGAACAATCGAAGTATATAGACCCTAAAACCTTTGGCATACTTTCTGTTATTATATTCCTTTTCTTTCTTATCCACAGCGCTTCACTGGTGGCTGGAGGAGGCCAAGTGTCTGGACATGGAGAGCCAAACGGATGCGTGTCTCTATGCAGCACATTTCCTTCTGCCACATCTGATCAAGGAGCTCAAGGTGGCGCATCAGCAACGCAAACAGGAGGAGGCAAGTCGTCAAGCGGCGGCAGCAGCAGCAGCAGCAGCAGCTGCGGCAATATCGGCATCATCAGCCGGCTCAGTTGCCACTGTCAGTTCCAATTCCAATGCAACAGCAACAACAACAACCACAAACAGCAACAACAGCAACTTGCCAGCAACAGGAGCAGTTGCAGCAGCAGCAGCAGCAGCAGGAGCAGCAGCCACTGGTGCAACAGCAGCAAACAATTTCCGCAGTTCCATACCACGACTGATACCCTCCATGCAATTCGTAAATGCCGCCTCACTGGCCACACTGGCGGCAGCAACAACAGCACCATATGGTGGTGCTGGTGGTGCAGCCACTAATGCTACCCCAGCAACTGCTGGCGGCAACAATCACTATCCCAATGCAGGTAAGAGAGAGAGAGAGAGAGAGTAGTAAATTAATCTCTTTGTATGTTTATAGGGTAGTAGGGTATTGTAAGTGTGTATGTAACAGGCAGTAGAAGGCGTGGCAGAGCCCATAAACTATCTATGCTTAATCAGCCTCAACAGACAAGTCCATATAGCCATGTTTGTATGTATGAACACCTAGATCTCAGAGAATATAAGTGCTAGGACTGCAAAACTTGCTGACAATGTGTCTTATTATTGTGCGCAGCTAAAGTTCGTTGTAGAATTCAGCCACGCCTCCGTAAATCGATAAAAACTGCGATTCCAAGTGTAATTTCAATGCAGCACAGTTCATTTTGGGTAAAAACAATAACTATCAATGCCTAAATGATCTCCCAAAATTTGGTTGCGAACGTATTATTAATATGGAAGTTATTTAAGAAAGAATTTAAAGAGTTACTGATTTCCCAGCCTTGTAAAGTATGCAACACAAAATACATTAAGCATAGAAGTCATTTACTCGACTGTAGCTTTCGTGCCTGTTATGTATCTAATTAAAAATTCAGCCACGCCTCCGTCAATCGATAAAAACTGCGATTCCAAGTGTAATTTCAATGCAGCACAGTTAAATTTTTGGTAATAACAACAACTATGAAGGGCTAAATGATCTCTCAAAATTTGCTTGCCATCGTATAATTAATATAGAAGTTATTAAAGAAAGAATTTAAAGAGTTAGTGATTTGCCAGCCCTGTAAAGTATGCAACACAAAATACATTAAGCATAGAAGTGAGTTTTGGTCAGCTATAACACAGTTGAGCACACTCAAGCTACATATTTAACCTCCTTTTCCTCATTCTTTGTGTCCTCCTCTTCGTCTCCCACAGTAGGCGCCGCCATGGAGCAGGCACGTCCACGTCATCGTGCGAATGCTTCACGCCATCAGGCTCTGTACAATATTTATGCTGAAATCGATTTGACCAATGAACAGGATCAGCCCACACCTGGTGGCGGTGACTCATTGTTCCCCAGCAGTGGTGCTGCTGGACAGGCACAGGCGCAGGCGGCGCCCACACGTAACCTGCCTGTGTCACATCTGCCGCCACCTAGTGGTGCCGGTCGTCATTCACGCACACGTTCACGCGTCGATGTGGCCGATCTCTATGAGCTGCAGGTAAGCAGAGAGAGAGAGACTGCTCCACAGTGTATACACCTGCTAAACTGTGCCTCCTTCTCCTTTGCAGCTCAATGACTCACGTCCAAATTCAGCCCGTCGCAACAACCACAACAACAACAACAACCATCATGGCGGCAGCAATTCGTCATTGCGCGCTGGTATCGGCAATATACCCCTGCCCTCGAGTGCACGTCCCAATCATCGTGATATGCCCGGTCGACTGCAGCGTCTATCGCAGGCACTGAGCTCGGTGCCGCCTGGACGTGTCGTTGGCCTTGGTCTGCATGAATCAATGAATTTCCCATTGCCACCGGCGCTGGAGCAATTGGTGGTGCCGCCTACAATGAATTTCCCAGAGGTGCCAATGCAGCAACCACCGCCACCACCTGAGCCGGCTGATCAGCAGATTGATCTGCTGGCACCAGATGAGCTGACAGCAGCAACAACAACGGTGAGCATTAGTGAATTGACAGCACAGTTGATGACCAATGAGGAGCAGCAGACAACAGAGAGTGACACAACAGCAACGACAACGCTAACAACAGCAACGACAACAACAGCAGCAGCTACAGCAACTCCAACTGCTGTAGAAGTGCAGCCAACAGCAACATTGGGAGCTGGCGATGCACCCGATGTCATTACGGAAGCAACAGCAGCAGCAACCAGCAATGCTGCAGCAGCTGCTGACGACGCAGAAGCAAGAGCAACAGCTGCAATTGAAGAAGCAGCAGAAATAGCAGCAAGAGCAGCCACAGCAGCAGCAATAGCCAGTATAGAAGAAGTGGCAGCAGAGGCAAGAGCAGCAGCAGAAAGAGCAACAGCAGCAGCAGAAACAAGAGCAGCAGCAATACCAGCAAGCACAGAGACAGCTGTAGCAGCAGCAACAACTGGCGCAACAACAGACAGCAGCAACAGCAACACTGGCAGCAGTAACAGCAGCAGCACCACCAACAACACTACTAACGCCACCACCAGCACCACGACCACCACCACAACTAGCAGCACTGTAACCGATATGAGTCCCGAGGTGCGTGCCGCCTTGGGGGATCTGGAGGTGCCCGAGGGTGTAGATCCATCATTTTTGGCCGCACTGCCCAGTGAGATGCGCGAGGAGGTGATACAGGAGCATTTGCGTATGCAGCGCATACGTCAACGTGCCCAACAGAATGCCATACAGATTGCACATGATTCGTTGGTGGAAGTGAATCCCGAGTTTCTTGCCGCACTGCCACCCAATATACAATCGGAGGTGCTCATGCAGCAGCGCATCGAACAGCAGCGACAGGCAGCGCAGAGCGCTAACCCTGATGATCCCGTGGATACGGCTGCATTCTTTCAGAATCTGCCAGAGAATTTGCGACAAGCTGTGAGTGACGCAAGAGTTCTTGCTGTCTAGCCACACATAGTAATCCACCTCTCTCTCTCTCTGTCTCTCTTTAGATATTAACAGACATGGAGGAGTCACAGATTGCCAGCCTGCCACCGGAATTGGCTGCCGAGGCGCAGTTTCTGCGTCGCGATTGGGAATCACGCAATGGGGCACGCATCGATAATCATCCGCCCAGCAATGCGCTGTGTAAGTAGAGGAGCTACTCCATCTCTAGATTGTCTTTTACTTACGCTCCTTCTCCACTCTATTTAGCTCGCTTCCAGACCACGCTACAGAACCTGGATGAGGCACGCTGGCACAGCGCCATCTGGTACGATGCCAGTGGCAATGCGCAGCCACAGCATCATCAGCATACAACGATAGTGCATCATCATCATATTGCACCGACAACGGGCAAACCTCTTGCTCTGCTCATGATGGAGGATGAGAATATCTTGCTAGATCCCGACTCTCTGGCCACGCTGCTGCTCTTCCTCTTTGTGGAGGATCAGAAGGTGAATAGCGTGCGCTTGCATCGTGTTATACGTAATCTATGTCATCATGAACCCACCCGTGAATGGATTATACGTGCTCTGATCAGCATAATACAAAAAACCAATGAAGATAATTCCAACTTTGGTGCCAGCACCAGCACGGGCAGCAAACCCGAGTGGCTTAAGCTGCGCGTGGATGCTGCCTTTGGGTATAAGAGCAACATCTTCTTGATCAATCAAATGTGCGAGGACAACCAGCGTAGCATCAGCATCAATCCACAGGCCGCACAGATGATTGTACGCAACTGTTTGGATCTGCTCTTTGTGCTGGCCAAGCATTATCCCTTCAGCTTCTTGCCCTACAATCGTGAGCCCAAGCAACGTGCACGCATGTTGAGCGCCGTCTTTGGCATACCAGCAAGTGAGGCTGGCGCAGGAGGTACTGCTGGAGCAGGATCTGGCTCAGCTGCTGGGGCTCAAGGGGATTTGCGTTCTCGTTATCATCGCTATCAAATGGCAAATCGCTTGCGTGGCATACTCGACGAACAGGAGTTGCAACATCAGCAACAACAACAACAGCGACAGCAGCAGCAACAATTGCAGCTGCCCAAGGCACCAGCACAAGCTGTGTTAGATGAGGCGCCTTCCACATCCAAAGCAGCTGCCGCCAAGGCAGCAGCAAGTGCACCGCCAGCAGAGCCTTTGGTTGCCTATCAGACGAATTCACAGAATTTCTGGGATGTTGTGCTGGACATTGATAGACAGACGCCAATGCGTCTGGCCAATGTGGCCAATTTCCCGCTGACCTCGCAGACAGCCTGGAAGTGGCAGCAGAATAACAACGAGTTCTTGTCCTTTAGTGAATCACCCTTTGGGCAATTGCTGGAGATGCTGCCCTACAAGGTGATCTGTCGTTCGCCACATTTGACAGACATGCTGGTCAAGCTGTTGGCCTCGCTCAGTGTGGATCTGCCCAAGGAGGAGGAGCTGCCTTTGATACCAGTGCCGCCACAACAGCAGCAGCAGATACAGCAGCAGATACAGCAGGAGATACAGCAGCAGACACAGCAGCAGACACAAGCGCCGCCAGCAATAGCAGCAGCAGCAACAACAGCCGCAACAGCAACAGGCGCAACAGATGAGGACCTGGATGAGATGCCGCCTTTGGTGCCCATTCAACAATATCTGCACGCAGCAGCAACAACAGCAGCAGCAGCAGCAACACCTGCTGTGGCAACAACCGGCGGCAGCAGCAGCGAGCAACAACAGCAACCAACGTTGCCCATGAAGCATGATGACGACGACGAAGATGATGACGACGAGGACGATGAGGAGGAGGAGGAAGAGGAAGATGAAGAGGATGAGGAGGATGATGAGGATGAAGAGGATGAGGAGGATGAGGATGAAGATTTGGAATATGGTCCAACAGTGCCAGCACCGCCACCACCTCCACCACCACCAACGCAATCCAGCACCCATCATCCACTGTCGACTAAGCCGCGTCGCAAAATCTATGCCAAGAACTTCTCACAGCTGCAGCTGGTCATTGAGGTGTTGACCCATCAGTGCGGCACCACCGAGGGTCTCGATAATGTGACCAAGCTAATTGTGAATCTAACACAATGTTCCCAAGCATCCAATGCCATTTTCATACAGTACTTGACCGCTGCCATACTGGGCCTGGCCGAGGAAGTGCGCCAGGCCATACAGGCGCTGCTCAACGAGATACGCGAATACAATTTGCTGGGTCAGCAACCAACAGCAGCGGGAGCGGCAGTGGGAGCAGCAGCAGCGGGAGCTGGAGCAACAACAACAACATCTTCGGCTGCTGCTGCTACGCCCAGCACCTCAGCAGCCGCCGCCGCTGCTGCCGTGGCCAGCACCTCCTCTGCTGGTGCCTCACTGCTGTCACATTTAACCGTCCATGAGGGTCAAATGCAGGATCGTTTCACCGCCGAATCGGTCATCATATCGGCCCCCAAGAATGCCAAGCCTACCTGTGAGCTGCAGCTGCCCTCAATGAAGAAGCTCATGTCCAACACCTCAGCCCAGCCGTATTTCCTGCGCACACTAAAGATCTTTATGCAAGTGCGCGACATGTACGAGATGCAGATCAGTCAGAATGAGGATAACAATGATGATATAATCGATGTGGCAGCGTCGTCTGTGCCTGCTGGCAATGGCAGTGCCAGCAGCAGCAACAGCATGGAAACGGGTGATGCTGCCAATGCCAATGTGGGCACCAGCACCACCAGCAACATCAATGCCAAGACAGCAGCGAAGCCAACACTGAGTCAGATACTTTGTCTGGATGTGCTGTGGCACACGTTGAGCGAGTGTCTGGTGGCACTGGAGGAGTCCAAAGATGAGTTCGCTGTGCTTGTGCTGCAGCCCACAGTGGAGGCATTCTTCCTCATACATGCCTCACATCGTGTCACGCCCAAGAAGCCTGGACGAGGCAGTGCAGGAGCTGGTGGCAGGCACCATGCTTCAAGCAGACGAGGAAGTGGAGGTGCAGCTGGACAAGCAACATCGTCAGCGGAGCATAGTCCACAGCTGGACGACACGAATAGCAGCACCAGCAGCCAAGCTCCCATAAGCTTTGATGGTAAGACTCTTGGCAACATTTCGTAGTAAGGAATACCTTCATTAAGTCACTTTTCTTTCCCCCCCCTTGCAGATGAATGCCGCATGCAAGATGCCTCAACCTCGACCAGCAGCGGTCCCACTGTGCCGCTGACACCACACGAGGCGCAATTGAAACAGGATCGTCAGAAGTTTCTGCAATTTGCCGAGAAGCATCGCACGGTGCTCAATCAAATTCTACGTCAATCCGCTACACATCTGTCCGATGGACCCTTTGCTGTATTGGTGGATCATACACGCATACTGGACTTTGATGTGAAGCGTAAATACTTCCAAACCGAACTGGAAAGACTCGATGAGGGCATTAGACGTGAGGAGCATACGGTTAGTGTGCGTCGTGTCACGGTATTTGAGGATTCATTCCGTGTGCTCTATCGCCTGGGACCGGAGGAATGGAAGAATCGTTTCTACATTGTGTTTGAGGGTGAGTGTGGGAGGAGGAGGAGCTAGAGGAAGGATAGAGCTGAAGGAACATTGATGTTTCATATGAAAAACCTCAGCAAACATCGCTGTTTCTTCAGCTCCTCTACTGCAGCTGGAACTTTGTTTGTAATACTCTCTTTTTTTTCGTAGATGAGGAGGGTCAGGATGCTGGCGGTCTGCTGCGTGAGTGGTATGTGATAATATCGCGTGAGATCTTCAATCCAATGTATGCACTGTTCTGTGTATCGCCTGGTGATCGTGTTACCTATATGATAAATCCATCGAGTCATGCCAATCCCAATCACTTGAGTTACTTTAAGTTTGTTGGTCGTGTTATTGGTAAGTTCTCTCTCCCTCTCTCTCTCTATATATATGTATGTCTTTTACTCACACTCTCTCTCTTTCTTACTTTCTCCATCCCTTTCTAATCGATGCAGCCAAGGCCGTGCATGATAACAAACTGCTAGAATGTTACTTTACACGCTCATTCTATAAGCACATACTGGGCAAACAGGTTAAGCACACCGATATGGAATCACAGGATTATGAGTTCTATAAAGGACTCGATTATCTAATGAGGAACGATATATCGACGCTCGGCTATGAGTTAACCTTCTCCACAGAGGTGCAAGAGTTTGGCGTTACCCAGATACGTGATCTCAAGCCAAATGGACGTGATGTCCCTGTCACGGAGGACAATAAATTTGAATATGTTCAGCTCGTTTGTCAGCTAAAGATGAGCGGCTCCATACGTCAGCAGTGAGTAGCATACTATGTATATATATATACTGTGAACTATATTTATTCTTAAGCAGCCTCACTAGCACACTATATATAGATATATTGTGAACTATATATATTCTTAAGCAGCATCAGTAACAGAGTCGATATCGGGGTAGTGTCTCAGAGACATCATTTGTTGACAGTCTGTTTTATTATTGCAGTTAAAGTTTATTATGTAGTTTATGTAGATCAAGTTTTTTATAGAATTTGAGCTACGCCCATCTATATATATATAAATATTTTATTGTAAGCTAGAAATTTAAAGCTAGGGTGTGCATTTTTGGTGTGTTTCATAAGTATCAGCATTCAAATGATTTCTACAAATTTGATTGCGATTGTTTAATAAACATGGAAGTTATTTAAGAATTTAACTTAGTGGGTGCAAAGATTTTGCTATGGAAAGTATGCAACACTAAATACATTGAACATGGAAGTTATTTAGGCATTTATAAGTACTATTATGTAGTATTATTAGTAATATTATTAGTTATATTCTTGTATATATACAGTGCAGTACTACTCCATATCTTAACGTTCTTGCATAGGTTATAAAGGGTGATTTTTTAATAGCTATAGGAAAGTTTTTCAAAAAAGAACACATAAAATTGAGAGATGCATGAAATGTTTATTTGAATCGATAGTAGGGAGCATATAATTGAATGTTTGTAGATTATTTCATGCAAATGTTGAGTGTGACTGCGCCTCAAATGCTCCATTCGCTTAGTTCAATTTTGGCATACTCTTTCCAACATATCTCACGAATAAATGCTTCAATGTTGTCCGTCCTCCAATGCGTCAATTGAAGCAGGCTTGTCTGTATAGACATTCAATTTAACATAGCCCCACAAAACAGAGTCTAAAGGTGTTTAATCGTACGATCTAGCCCGAAAAGCCGCTTCAGTGGGTCGATTACACTGACCATAAAATGAAAGAAGAAGCGCGCGATGAACTTTCTTAACAGACGCACGCATTTTGATAATCAAATGCAATAATTTGCAGCGCGTTGTTCGTTTGTAAGATCTGTAAGATTCATGTTTAAATTAAAGACCAAACTGAAGATGTTTGACAGTGATAGAAAACTCGAAACGTGCCTCAGTTGTTTTAATTTGTGTTGCCAAAAAGATAGTAGCTAAAAAATCAACCTTTATATATACAGTGCAGTACTAGTAAAGATCTGACCCTTCTTGCACAGTTTATATATTGCATTTAATATATCTCATCTATACCTTATATATATTCTATACCTACCTTATATGTCATTATCTTATTTGTAACTCTACTCCACTTCGCTTACAGATTGGACGCATTCCTTGAAGGCTTCTATGACATTATTCCAAAGCATTTAATTTCGATATTCAACGAGCAAGAACTAGAGCTTCTCATATCCGGCCTGCCGGATATTGACATTGAAGATCTAAAGGCAAACACTGAGTACCACAAGTACACATCCAAATCGGCACAGGTAAGTGATGACCCCTATCTCTACCTATATCTTAAACATACTATAACTTACACTCTACTACAGATTCAATGGTTCTGGCGTGCATTGCGCAGTTTCGATCAAGCGGATCGTGCCAAGTTCCTGCAATTCGTTACCGGCACATCGAAGGTGCCACTGCAGGGCTTTGGCTCGCTGGAGGGCATGAATGGCATACAAAAGTTCCAAATTCATCGCGACGATCGTTCCACAGATCGTTTGCCCTGCGCACATACCTGGTGAGTGTGGCAAGATTGGAGTATGGTTGATTAAGGATCATGATTTACGGTTTGGATGTGATTACTTTAGGGGGAGAACTGTTTACTTCTGGGAGAGAACGAGTTACTTCTAAGAGAGATTTGATCACACTTTGATGAGATCTATTTACTCCTTGGAAAGATCTCAATACTCTCCTTGGAGAGTGATGTGATTACTCCTTGGGGAAATCTGATTACCTCAAGGGAACATGTGATTACTCCATTGAAAGTCTGGTTACTCCTTGGGAAGATTTGAACACTTCTTGGAGAGTGTTCTGATTACTTCATGGGGAAATCTAGTTACTCCTTGGAAAGAACGGATTTCTTCTTGAGAACAACTGCTTATTTCAAGGGGAGATTTGATCAGTCCTTGGGGCAATGTGATTACTCCATAGAAGGTCTGGTTACTCCTTGGCAAGAGATCTAATTACTCCTGGGAGAAAACTGATTACTCCTTGGGGAGAACTAATTACTCTTCTTGGGTACAACTGCTTATTTCAAGGGGAGATCTCATTATTCTCCTTATACTCCTTGGGGTGTTCTGATTACTTTAAGTAGAGATGTGATTACTTCTTGGGGAAATGTGATTACTCCATAGATCTGGTTACACCTTGGGGTGATTTGAACACTTCTTGTAGAGATCTGAATACTTCAAGGGGAGATCTGATGACTCCTTGGGGGAAATTGATTACTTTAATAGTTCTGGGTTCTGATTACTCATAGTTCCTTAGCCTCAATTCATTGGGGTTTCCTTCTTATACTTCTTGTTGACCTGTCTATTATCCTTCTTCTACTTTTTGTTGATCTTCCTATTATTCTTCTTCTACTTCTTATTCTTATTGTACTTCTCTTCCTATTATTCTTCTTCTACTTGTTGTTCTTCCTATTATTTTTCTTCTTCTTATTATTCTCCTTACTCATCTGATTCTCCTCCTTCTCTCTCTCTCACAGTTTCAATCAACTGGATCTGCCCATGTACAAGTCCTATGATAAGTTGCGTAGCTGTTTGCTCAAGGCCATACACGAGTGCTCTGAGGGCTTTGGCTTTGCCTAAGCAGCCGCCACGCCACGCACCCCCCCCCCGCTTGCCGTGCCGCGGACACGCAACAAACAACAACAACAACAACAACAACAACAACAACAGAAGAATACGATACTAAACACACAGACACACACATGCGTATACAATACATAAACAAACACACGCACAGCCACTCACGCACACACACACAAATGCAAATACTGCGCCTGCTGCATACACACACACACACACACACAACATACAAAACACCTACACACACACACACACACACACATTCAAAAATTCCTAATTAAACAAGTGCGACGACGAAAATTATTAGAACAGCCACTGCAAATGTGCGATAGCAACAACGGCGACAGCAACAACAACAACAACAACAACAACAACAACAGCATATACAGTACATATAGTTATATAGTATATATAAAAAATGTTGAATTAATTATTAATTTTCGCGCGTATATTATACACAATATATATACATCTACATCTATATGTATGCATATATATATATATATAAATATATGTATATATGTATAAACACACCCAACATATATACATATATATTTATATATATATTTTCTTAAATTTTCAAAAACGAGACCGGGGGAAAATAAAAAATAAAAAAATAAAATACTGATAAAAACACTAACAAAAAAAGAACAATCGATAATTCATCGATAGAGAAGACACACACATTCTCAATTTGCTTTATTATTTTGCACCCTTCTAAAATTCTGAACAAGAGATCATATATATATATACATATATATATATATATATATTATACAACACTGGAGTAACAAAGTTATACAAAAAAAAAACAACAAAATATATTATATTTTCTAAAACAAACAACTAAATAACAACAAATAACTGCGTGTGAAACAGAGCAACTGCATAAGGTGCACATAACGCTTTGATTCTTGTTTATATACATATAAAGCAACAAACGAAAAAAAAGGAAAAGAAAAAAAAAACTAAATGGAAATTTTCTGAAAAACTAAAAAAAAAAACAAGAAATGAATGGAATAAAAAGAGATATACGATACGAAAAGATGATGATGAAGATGAAGATGGCAGGCAAAAGGTATTTGACGTAACTATAAGTCTATGTTATGCATTTTATGTTTATCTTTTTATCGATTAAATGTAACTTTAATGAAAATTGAACGAGAGAGTGTGGGAGGAGAGAGATGAGTAAACTCATTGACTATATATATATATATATATATATATATATATATTATAAAATAAATTTCAAAGAGCATCAAAATTGTTAGTTTTTTTGCGGGTTTGAATTCAATTACAGCGGGCAGTGTTGATCGTTAGAATAACAGTATATGGTGGCAGCACTGGCTAAGCCAACAGAACAGCGCGCCACACATCGATAACAAGCAGATTGACTGATAGCAGACAAGATTGGCTGCACTATGCTAGGCCAAAAGAACTGCAAGTTAACAGTGCGCCTCTTATCGATAACATGGAAATCGACTGAGAGCAGACAAGATTAAAGCGCACAGTGGCTGAACTATGCTAGGCCAACAGAAGTTCAAGTTAACAGTGCGCCTCTTATTGATAACAAGCAGATTGACTGATAGCAGACAGGATTACAACGCACAGTGGCAGCGCTAGCTTAGCCAAAAGAACTGCAAGTTAACAGTGCGCCTCTTATCGATGACAGGATCGACTGCAAATTCATTCTGCCACTGAAAACAGTATAGCTTGGCAACTCTAGCCGTTTTTATCGATAACAAAACGCTTTAAATAAAAATTAAAAGCGCAATAATAAACAAAACAAAATGAAATAAAAAGTGCAAATGTTGTTTATGCAATGGATGCGTACATACGAAATGAGCTGAGCATCAGCAGCGACCTGACGCTCGATCAAGCGGCAACACACGCTGTCAAACTGCTCACCTGGCTGCTGGATTGCCAGGACGAGATGCAGCACGAAGATCAGCTAAAAGAGCAGCAGCTGCAGCTGCAGCTCACCCCCACGGACATCGAATGCATGTTCAAGGCCACATTGTACCTGCACGAGTGTCATGCGCGTCATGGCGATGAGCTCGTGGCAGCTGTGCTCCAGCAGTGCAGCTCAGCTCAGGCGTCGATCAGGCGCTTCTATGACAACCGCGAACGGGATGGAGGCATGCAGTGCATTCGTGAGCTGTGCGCCAGCATAGTGCGTGGCACACAACATGGCCAGACACATGCTCCACTCTTGTATCAAATGCACAAAGCCTATGCTGAGGTGCAACCAAGTTGGGGCATCATCAAGGAGCTGGACTGGTCGGCAATTGTGGCACGCAAGGATAGACGGAACGACACACTTGATGTGGCAACAGCGGCAGCTGCTGGTGAGCAACTGAACACGGAGGTGCAACAAATGCGCCACCTAGTCAGACGCATCTTTCGACTGGCCAATCTGGAGGAGATTCGCACTGCACTGGAGCGTGCCATGCAGCTGGTTGGCTGCGAACTGTGGCTGCAATTGTTTAGGGAGCCCAAGGAGAGTCTACTCTACACCAGGTGCTACATACTGCGCCAAATGATCTGTGATATGCTGACAACAGCCGAGGGGAGCAGCAGCAGCAGCAGTGGAGCTGCTTTTGTCCACAATATTTACAAGTTTGTTGCCGACGAAACTGGAGCAGGAGCTGGAGCAGGCAATGTGTCCAGGTTGCTGCGCATGCTGATGCATGTGCGCCTTGCTGCTGCACTGTCGAACTACATGCGCTGCTATTGGCAACAATTTGTGCCCCATCTGCAAGTGGATGATGACATGCAGCTGGATGCTGAGGCACCACTTGCCCCCGTGCCGCTAGAGGAGATGCTCTATCTGAGCCATCTGCTGCTGACACCCAAATCACCATGTCGCAGTCAATTCTATGAGGAGCTGCGCCAATTGCCGCTGGCCCTGCACAAACGTTTGCTGGAAGTGCTCAATAAAGTTGCCTACGTTTATAGTTAGAAAAGAGGAGGATTTATTGCTTAATATCACTTGGTAGCAGATATTCATGCTTGTCGCCCACCACCTTTACCACTTGCTCCCCCTTCTCGGCCAGAATTTGCTCGATATTTCGCTTGCCATTCAGATCGGTAAACCAATTGAGATTGTCAGCGATCAGATGATGATTGGCACATCCCTTGCAGGTGACTATGACGACGCCGCGATTGTACGCTACCTTCGAGATGTGCTCCATGTTCCGTGTCTGGCAAACTTTGCATGTGTAGATCAACTGCATCTTGGTCTGCAGCTCTGCCAGCGGTATGCTACTGCTTGCCACGCGATTGGCTTGGGGCACTGCCTCTGCATGCTGCAGGGGGAGTATAAACAACATTAGTATTTCCTTAATTATTTACACATTTCATCTTACGCTTGTTTCTTCTTGGGGTTTCTCTCCGTTGGAATTGTTGCGCTGCAGGCACGTGTACTTGTTGTAATTTGTTGCTGCAGCCAGTAAATGATATTGACGCTGCGCTTGTCTTTGTGCTGTGTTAATATTAAATATATTGCGTGCGCCAGCGCTTAAGCATAATTTGTACATTTGTTTTAGGGCGCTCATTTTGCTTATAAAATAAATAACAAAATAATGAAACAGCAACAACGCGTATATCGATAACTACATTGCACAACAAGCGATAGTCATCGAAACTGCATGGTGAAATTACACAAGGTGCAGCCATTTGAATGGTTGGTGCCAAAGCTAAATCAGCTGTTTTTGTTTTTACACAAATATAACTGACAAACTTGAGTTCTATAGCGCACAACAAGCAATATACATCGTTGTAACATAGTTGACATGGTGAAATTACACAAAATGCGGCCATTTGAAAGGTTGGTGGCAAGGCAAGTCAGCTGTTTTTGTTTTCACATATTGCACAACAGGCGATATTCATCGATAGCATGGTGAACTAACACAAGGTGGAAAGCGAAGTCAGCTGTTTTTGATTTTACACAAATAAAACTGCCTACCTTGTATTCATTTCACCATGTTTGACATAAATCCCAATGATATCGATATATAGTATTTACTCGATTATGCAACACTGAAAACACACATTCGTATTAGAAACTCACGACTACAGTGTTTAGTAACACTTTTCGAAACGCACTGGAAATTTGTTGAAATTGTTAGGAAAAACAAATTATATAAATCGTGAACAACAAAAAAAAAATAACAGAAATGGCAACACGTGTTGTGGCAACGGCAACGGTGCGAGCCGTCAAAGGACGCAAAATATTACCTACGCGAGCGGCACTAACGTTGGTATGTGATGAAATGAGGCGCGCGTGCAGCTGATGAAGTAACAGCCGAGAGGCTTATCAACATGTTTTGTCTTGTTTACGTTTTATTAAACATTTAATTGTTTTTGTTGTTCTTTTTGCATGTGCAAAGACGCCAGCGGCAGTGCAACGCATTAAATCGCTGCTGCAGGACAAACCAAATGTGGTAAGTGTGGAGCATGTTGCAGGTATTGTTGCAAGAAAATTCACTCAATATATTCCACCTTACAGCTCGGCCTCAAGGTTGGTGTGCGTCAGCGAGGATGCAACGGACTCTCCTACACACTGGACTATGCCAACACAAAGGGTACACTATGCCATATTCATTTATATATCAAGAAACACTTTACACATATGTACATAACATTAACATGTACAGACAGTGTAAAGAGTAACTGTTTACTCAAATGCACATGTTAATGTAATGTTACTTGACAGACTGTATATATTATATATTAACAATGATTTGCAGATAAACTGGATGAGGAAGTGTTGCAAGATGGCGTCAAGGTCTTTATCGACAAGAAGGCCCAATTGTCTTTGCTAGGCAAGTCATCCCTCCCTCTCCCACTGTGTTATATAATTAATGCATTATTATTATTGTACAGGCACCGAAATGGACTTTGTGGAAACGAAATTGTCCAGCGAGTTTGTCTTCAACAATCCGAACATTAAGGGCACCTGTGGTTGCGGCGAATCGTTCAGCATGTAGAGTGTAGAGTGCGTCGTCTAACTCTACAGAAACCGCACCCGCCTCGCAATATCTAAATTATCTAAGTTTATGTAGAGAGATAGAGAATGGAAGAAACTGAGAGAGAGAGAGAGAGAAAGAAGAGAGATGATAATGATAATGATAATGCTACTGATGATGATGACGATGTTTAATGATGATTACAGCTTGTTTATCATTCTCATTTCCTTTCTTTAGTTTCTTTCATTGTTGTTCGCGTTTTAAGGTGCTCTCGGGGGGGACGAACTATGCTTAAGAATGTTTTTTTCCTGTAGTTACAATTTAGTCATAATAATAGCGCAAAGCATTATCAGCTTCGATGATGATGATAAAGATGCTGATGCTGGCTTTACTCGACTCGGTTCTTAAGTTCACTTTTAATTGACTTATGTCTAAATACGTATACACATGTATGTATGTATGTATGTAGCCTGTATGTATGTAGTTCAAATACAAACATGATGAAACTGTTTAACTTTTTTGATTCTCAAACACAAATCTAAGATGCATGTGAGGGCAGCCAACATAAAGGAAGGTTCTAAAATTGGCAATAACTTAATATAAACAAATCTTTGTATTTGTGGAATATGTGTGCAAAGGTATGTTTTGATGCTATACATAATTTTTCAGTGGGAACGTCTTGTATCCACATGCTCCAGTTCAAATTTATACATTTGAATGCGCTTGCCTTGGCATTAATACAAGACTGCGGCCCTATATTGGGTTGACCGAAAAAAACCAGTGATCATATGATCATGTATGATTGATTGTGGTATAGGTTAAATTAATTATTAAGTTAAATTAACTTCTACCCAATCTCACGCTTAGTTACATGACAATTCGATTCGATTAAAGCCTTGTTAACGTCATCATCAACTGCACTTGGCCGACCTGAACGTGGCTTGTCTTTGAGTAAAAAAATCTCCCAAATGGAATTTGACAAACCAACTTTGATACTGTGTTTCTTTTAAGGCTTTGTCACGATATACATCACGTTACTTTTAAGCAACCTGAGCTGCATTTCCTTCCTTTCCTTTACGCAAATAATAAAGAAAAATATAACAAAAATGCTTCTTTGTGGGCTCCATATTAAAATTGTTGCCAAACAAACAAATATAAACAAAATTACGTGCGCTTTATTTCTAAAGCAAGCTAAAAGTGCCAGCTAATAACTGACAAAAGATGGAATGCAATCACAGAGTCATAAAACGTTCAAAAAAATTGTCAAAAAATTGTAAGGTCAACACAATATAAATAAAATATCATTCGTTACTTAATTGCACAAGACTATAACTATCTATCTTGTCTATAACTATCTATGTACATACATATATCTCTTAATACAAATTCATAGATTATCATCTTAGAATTTAATAGTGCTCGCCTGAAAGATACTTAATGAAATTCCCATAAATATATTAACTAAATTGTATACTAAGTACTTCTATGGCCTTAGCTCTACTTTTGCTGGTCTCTCTACGCTCTACCTAACTCTATTAGCACTTCAATGCAGCTCCCCCTACCCCTCTCCCTCTGCCAAAGAATACAGGGTATATAGTACAATGGGGCCAAGCAAAATATGCGATTGCATTTTCCATTCTCTTTTTCAAAAGAGACCAACAAAATGCCGCAAATCAAAGAGCTCATTCGACATGCTCTCCCCTCCTCTGTAGGGTGCAGGTTGCCGCTTGCCCTAGGGTACAGGGGTGCAGGGGTAGAGGGGTGTAGGCCGACTGAGCTGAACTGTTTGCCGTTGTGTGCTCAATTGACGTTTGTTTGTGGCCAAAGCGGCCAAAATGAAGCGCATTGTGCCGTTGGCAAATGGATTCACTGACCAAAAACAAAAGGATTCACTGACCAGCCAGAGTTGTAGGGGAACTGATAGGCAGAGGAGAGGGGTGGGGGAGGAGGGGATCTCTCGAATCTGTTAACGCAGCTGAATTTGTAGCCCAATCTCAATCAGAGCGCACAGGCCGGAAAACAAGCCAAGAAATCAGGGTTGTGAAATGTTGTTTCAATTGCGAGTCTTCTCTTTCTCTCTGTGTAGCTTACAGTGGGCATATTATGCTGGTGTACAGTGGGCACTTCATGTTCAAAGCATTCCTATTTTCTAAACTAAATTTCGGTTTTCCAATACTTAAACAGTGCTGTAAAGATTCTCCAGACGACGGCACACACTAGACGAACGCTAAGCTCAGTCACGCCCCACAGTAAGATACCCTTCGCTCAGACTTAATAACTGCTGTGTTTATAGTGCGATCGCATTGAAATTAGGAGAAGAGGTAGATATTGAAGTCAGCTAAGTGTGTGTTAATGTCAGAAAGTTGTATCTTTTAAACGTCGCTTGCAAATCGATTTAAAAAATGAAATAACTGATTTGCGAGGGCGGTAGGCGTGGCATCAAAAATTTAAAATACCCTTTACCTGCGTATGATACTTACGAATAGTCATGCCAAATTTGGTGTCTCTAGCTTTTATACTAGCTGAGAACTGCGTGTTCATACAGACAATATTCAAGAAATTCTTGCTATAAATTCGATGATTTCAGTTGCAATGATAAAGCTGAAAGCGTTTCAACTGGAGAGAACTACTGCACTGAATGTAAATTCATTGTGCTGTATGTATACCTATATTCTTACTACTTTATAGGCTATTTCATAGAACTACAAGTAATACCCTACCTTGAAAAATGTCATATATATTCAATTGGAAGTCGTTTGACTTGGGGAATGGTTGTAGGGGGATGGGTTTCTAATGATGGTGGAGGTAGTGGTGCGTGGGGGGAGGTGGGGGGATTGTGTTCATTGTTGAATTGATTCTCGCTTAAATTACTGCATGGCAAGCGATTATTTTATTGCACATAGAATTGTGCACAGTGGAATGGAATTTCACTTTTCCATTAGTCAAAGTCAAAAGCCTACTGTACCATTTGTCAGGCACCGCATAGGCGGCTCAGGTTCATCGAGGCGTGCCCGAACCCCCCCTCAAAGCAATCGATTTTTGGCCTCCTCTCTCTCTGCCCCTCTCTCTTTCTCTCTCTTGAATTCATTAGAGGGACGCAAATTGTTGAACAATTTGACACATTTCATGGCAAGCAGAGGTTCGACAAATTGGGCAAGTTGAAGGTTCGTGCTACACTCTATCAGCGCAACTTGCTGAGCAACCCTCGCACACTCTAGTAAATATACGTTGCACAAGGAATGCATTTTCTGCCTGCATTTTGTCTCGCATGAAGCGGCAGTTTGTCAAAATAGTCACAAATAGTTAATAACCAATTAAGATTTGTCTCTTTTTGAAAAGTATGAACGGACTGTCAATGTCCACTGCAATGATTTAATATTTTCTTATTCCGTGTTGCATACTTTGCGGCCAAACCAGTACATCCATATAGTAAGCTTTGCGAATAACTTCTTTGTTTATTAATCGAACTTAAACAAATTTATAAACATCATTTGGATTACGATAGTAATTGAACACACAGAAATTGTAGCTTTAAAAATCTGAATTTAATTAGATTTATATCAATTTACGAGGACGTAAGTGGGCGTGGCAAAATTGTTAAGTTATCTTTGTATTACTGCAATATATACGAGTGGTATTAACAAATTTTGTAGCTCTAGCTCTTATGGTTTTTGAGATATAGAAGTTCATACAGACAGGCACAGGCAAACAGGGCTTTATCAACTTGATTGTTAATGCTGTTTAAGAACATAAGTAAATATATAGTTTATGGAGTCAAACTAAACTAAATATATGCCACAATGAACAAAATATAATCAAAGAAATACTTTTAAAATAGGA
Source organism: Zaprionus camerounensis (assembly GCA_018904165.1). Lineage (NCBI taxonomy): Eukaryota > Metazoa > Arthropoda > Insecta > Diptera > Drosophilidae > Zaprionus > Zaprionus camerounensis. The sequence goes on from JAEIFS010000731.1 coordinate 1,683,376, forward strand.
GAGAAATTTTGCATATATTTAAAAATTTGATTTAAATTTTTGACAAGATAAATTTCATAAGTTTGTGGCAGTCACGATATGTACATACATCGCGAACAAGTTCCGCCAATCGATAGTTAAGTCGATGACAGACCAGCTGCAATCAAGCCATCACTAAGAAAGCGACGCACCTAAAGAAGCTGCACACAATTATAAAGATTAAAAACTATAGAATTAAATAAAATACATGAATAAATATAATTTGCTACTTAAGTCCATACGTTTACAGCTTACTAGTCATGTAGCAAATAGCATTAGTATTTATGTATGTGTGTGTGTGTGTGTGTGAGTGCTGTGTGTGTCGCAGCCAATTACTGTTAAATGACTAAGCAAATTTTCAATTACATGAAACTCGCATGCAGCTGGAGAGCCCGAGAAAAAGAACTTTAAGCTTTAAGTAAGTTGCAAGGGCGACAAGAAAATACCCTGTAATGAAAGAGCAAGTAGCGCGCATTTAACATATATATGTCTACAATAGTATTCAGGTTCTTCTTATTACGATAATATTTATTCAAATGAGATTTCAATTCTAAAAGTTAAAGTAATTTAAGTAAACTTTATGGAATTCTCTACAATTATATAGATTACAAAAGTACTCTACTTAAATGTAAAGTACCCTCCTATAGTGAAGTTCCATTTTATAGGATATAACTCAGAGTTGTGTGAACATCTTTAAAATTTAAGCTGCCTCAAGTTTTGCTTATCGCAAATGACAAATCTTCAAGTCTTCGGCCGTGGGGCAATCACAGCGCAAATGGACAAAAACAAGGAGGAAGTGCTAGAGGAGGAGGAGGAGGAGGAGGAGGAGGAGGAGGTAGACGGGCAGCAGAGTAAATGGGCCAACGAGAATGGCCCAAATGGCGTTGGCCTTCCAATTTAACTGCATTTGGTGTAAATGTTAACGAAATAATCGCACAGCGCCATCTAGCGCCAAGGGCCTGCAAGCCGGGCCCTGAAACAGCCCACAGTTCTTTCCTCAGGACGTGGAGGAAAGCAAAGGGAGGGTATATACAAACGAAACTGGAGAACAAATAACCATGAGCATAAACATTACAGTTTCACCAGGCAGCAGGTCCACCAGGTCGCCAGAGGCCTCTACAGCCCTGGGGGCGGGATGAGGTGAGCAGTAGATAAGAAGGGGAAGGGGTAGGGCAACTAAGAAGAAAGTAGGTTAAAGTTTTCATTTGTGCAGATTAAATATGCTAGTCTTTAAAGCCAACCACTTATAGGGTATGTGGGTAAGCATTTCAAACTATATAGTATGTTTCTTCTTGCTGCATGCTGTAATCGGATCGGACATGTATATATCGCATAGATTCCATGCAATCTATTGCCCGATAGGTTATTTTTCAAGCTGTGGCAACCAACTTTACTATATCAGACTTATTCTATATAAATAAAATACAATACATAATTCATTTGATTCAAATCGGATTACTTTAACATATAGCTGTCATAGGAACAATCAGTAGATACAAAGGTTTTTGTATAAAGACCAGTATTGATTTCCGAAATAACTTAACCTATTAGTGTGAAACAAAGTAAAGGGTGATTTTTTAAGAGCTATAGAAAAGTTTATCAATAGAAAAATTCATCAAATTGAGAGAAATGCATGAAATGTTTATTTGCGTCGATAGTAGGGTGCATATAATTGAATTTTTGAAGATTATTTCATGCAAATGTTGAGCGTGAGTGCGCCTCAAATGCTCCATCCGCTTAGTCCAGATATGGCATATTCTTTCCAACATTTCGGCCTCATTTCGGTATCTCACGATTAAATGCTTCAATGTTGTCCTTCCTCCAATGCGTCCATTGAAGCGGGCTTGTCTGTATAGACATTAGAAAGAAAATGTTCAACGAACTCGCCTCTCAATAAGTTCATTGTCCATTGCGTGCTGTGTGGCATGTGGCAGCGTCTTGAAAGCGCGCGATGAAATTTCTTCACAGAGCACGCATTTTGATAATAAAATGTAATAATTTGCAAGCGTTGTTCGTTTGTAAGACGATTCATGTTTAAATTAAAGACCAAACTGAAGATGTTTGACAGTTGAAGAAAACAGGAAACATGCCTCAGCTATTTAAACCAGTGTTGCCAAAAAGATAATAGCTAAAAAATCACACTTTATATCCACCTCCTCCTACACCTGAAACATGCCGAAGGTAGCCTTTCTTTCTGTTTCATCACTTCCCCTTGCTATTATTCATTTTCCTTTTTGAATGTATTCATGCAGTTATCCAGTATTCATCTCTGTTTCTGTTCAAAACATTTTTAAATTCATTTTGAAAATTATTTTACTGTATAAATATATATATATATATATATATATATATTTATATTTTTGGATATTTGATGGAATATGTCGAAATATTATTATACTGACTTGATCCTGGAAGCCTTCATGGAGTTCCGTCGGCCCATGACACTGGACGAGGTTGTGGACTATGTGGCCGAAATGGCAGACAAGAGCGCGGATCATGTGCGTCTTCAAGTGGATAATACATTGACGGCAGCCTGGCTATATGGATTCGTCGAACGGGATGAAGATCATCTGTTTACGCTGCCAAATAATAATCAAGCTGTCAACAATTCAAGCAGCAACACTACCCTCCGTACCTCCAACAATTCCATCACCGATTTAAGCACTATTCCAAGCACCAATGCAATCATTAATCCTGCATCCGATTCTAGCAGCAATATCACCAGCAATTCTGCAGGCAAACCCACCATCAACTGATACGCAAGGTCCCCTTGTTCGCAATCCTCTTCAGACTCTCTCTTGTTGGGCAATCAAAACAAATCGGGAACTAGTTCATCGTTAGTTCCAACATCATCATTGTAGTTTTAACTATTCGATAGCGCAAATAAGTCGCAGATCTTCGGCTAAGTTTTGAAATTGGAACCAATGTAGGAAATATTTTAATTTAAAAGACAAAACAAGCTAAATTTTCATTGAATTGCAAAAAAAAACATAATTGACATTTTTATTTACTTAGGTTCGTCCCTATATATATATATATATATAGTTAGCTTAAGCTGTGCATAATATTGAGCATTTCATGTGTGGATAAAGAAGTCTTGTTAACTTGAACCACCATTGGTTAAATTCAATTCCATCCTTCTTTCTTTGTGCAGACCTTTCATATAGTACCCATTTTTCTGAACACTTGAATAATTTGGAACCAGTTACTGGGGTTCCTGAGTTAGTTACTAAGGCAACCTTATCGAAAACTTGTTTACAAAATATAATTCGAATAATTTTTGATAAGCAAATTGCTTTGGGACCTAATCAAGCAGTCTCTCTCTCTCTTTCTCTCTCTTCTCCCCCTTGGTATTGCAGTGTATGTGCGGTCATTTAATGGTGCTCTGGACTGTTCGCTTTCGATATTGATTTTATCGGACCTCCAGACTCCTCTTGTCTCCCCCTCTCTGTCTGAACTACACAAAACATTTCGCTTTGTTGTTTTCGCCTTTGCAATTTTGCTTCAAATTCCCCAAAGTCAACGGCAATTTCCGCAAAGGCAGAGGGGTGCGCATTGAAGAGGGTGCCAGAGGGAGAGGGCGGCTCAAATTGGGCTGTCAGTTGTTGTGGCTGCTTACGGTTAAATAGGAACTGCGCCGGCAACTTATAACGCGCTCCACTTCCGTTTCCGCTAAGAGCAAACAACAACAACAACAACAACTAGGCCAGTGGCCGCATAGCAATCCCAAGAAGACCCTTCCCCACCTCCGGGTATGGCTTGCCCTTCCCTGTTTCCTTCTTGGCATTCCCAAAAAACTATTAAATCACATTTTACGAGCGTTAAGTGCACAATTAAAAGCATTTCGTTAATGTCGAAAATGCGGCACTTTCTTGGCAACACCCTCCTCTGGTAGCAGCCCTACACCCTGCATCCCACCGTCCTAGTCAACACCCTTAGCTATTCTGTTGCTGTTTCCACTGGCTTTGTCCCGGACTGTGTGTCTACGTGTTTCTGCTCCGTTGTGACGTAATTAAATTTGCAGTACTGTCCACATCCACCTTCTAGTTAGGGGAGAGGAGGGTACTGCCCACAGTGATTACAGTGGAGGAGGGAAGGTTCAGTTTCTTGTTGACCTGCACTAAATCGATTATGGTTTGATGTTAATTTCTTTAGCACGCAATCCATAAAAGAAAGAAATTGTCCAAAATTCTCGAGAATTTCTTTTAACTTTCTTGAGCTGCTTTTCTTTTGGATTTTCTATGTGCTCTTGGAGAAAACTTGTTGGCTTTTGAGAATCGCTAAGGTAAGTGGTTTTCATATTTTCAGCTTGCTGGAGTTGAGTTGAGACTGGAATTAGTTTTGAGCCCAGGAACTAGTTCCACTTGGAGTGGAACTAGTTTTGAGCACAGTTCATATAACAGTTCTACATGCTTTTTGCCACAATGATTATCACGTGATACCAATAAACAAGCTGACCTTAACAATAACCAGTAAGAAAAGCAACAGTCGCGCGGCACGCGCAGTGGGATACCCTTCGACCTATGTTACTATGTTTGTAGACATATCCATATGCACATACTTTGATATTATTCTCGACAGATGGTGCTCGCGCTTTGCGCTCGCCCGCCTCCCTTGTTAGCTGACACAAGCACTTGGTTTTATGCACATACTTTCTTAAATAACTTCTGTGTTTATTGACCGATCAGATTACAATTTACGTACAAGAATACGTAGCTATTTTAATGGCCTTTGTATATGTTAAAGTCAGAAAGTTGTATCTTTAATACAGCGCTTATAAATTGAGTTCAAAAATTAAATTATTAATTTGCGGGGGCGGTGGGCGTGGCACCCAACATTTGAAATAAACTTGATCTGCGCCGGCTACACAGAAATGTTCATGCCAAATTTGGTAACTCTAGCTCTTATAATAGCTGAGATCTGTGTGTTCATCTGGTCATCCACATCCGGACATCCGGACAGACAGACAGACATGGCTCAATCGACTCGGCTAGTGATCCTGAGCAAGAATATATATACTTTATGGGGTCTGTCACGCCTCCTTCTGCCTGTTACATACATTTGCACAAAGTTAGTATACCCTTTTTTGACCATTTTCAATGGTCGAAGGGTATAAATATGTCTAAGGATGGTTGTACATGCAGTTGATGAGGTTAGAAGAGACTGTGAAAATTAGAAATATCTGATTTGTCTATAGCTCAATTATGTTCTGAGGGGGAGTAGAAGGATGTTGCCTTAATTAGAAGATTGTTGGTTCCAAAATGTGATTTCATTTTTAATTCAGATTAAACTTAATTAAGAATTTGGTAAAAATTTCAATGAAATTTGAATTCGTCAATGGATAAGAGTTTCTTCGGCAAATGAAGATGATAGACGCAGCATAAGTAGGTTTAGCTGGGTGGCGTGGAGTTTGGTTTGCAAAACACTTCAGAGACATCGTTTAGGTCGTTTAGGTTGACGATGATCGGCTGGATGGGGCCGATTCGTCATTTGAATCAGGTTCAGGACCAAGGAAAGGCAGCACATCTTCAGGAAGTGTTGAGGCGAAGTAGTGATTGTTGCACCTCATCACGAACCCCAGACTCACTGCCAGATCCAACAGGGTCTTAACCTTACGCTTAACTTTCGCACTACCTTCATTGGGCGGACCGGAGAATTGCAATAGGTTATCGATTGTTATAGGTTCATTCACATTCCTCAGGCATTGCACAATTTGCTTGAGGACTATACTCAGAGGTTGGTTGTTGCTCATTTTTGTATATATGTTTAAAATTAAATTTCAAATTTGTTATATGTTTGTGTTCTATTTTGGAACAAATTTACAGAAATTGTGACTTTGAAGTCACGTTTTGAGCTCACTAGGCTCTCTTGATTTGAAAGCAAAGAATTCATGGCCTCCTGGTCAATATGAAAGTGATTCGGAAACAGAAATAAAAACAAATTATTTCTTTCTTTAAAATCGTTGCTGCCTTTTTCTGCAACTTTTCTCAGTGCCTTCATTATCTGTTTATCTGTTGGAACTTTACAACTTTCCACTGAATTTCCAATTACTGCGTAATCTGACAACAAATCGAAGGAAAGGAGCGTGAGGAAACTTGCCAGTGAGTAGGGTGACTCAGGGCTATAATCAATTAAATTTATAAATAGAAAATAAATATATCTGATGGATACAATTTATTTAATTTTTATATTGATTTTAAAGTTTGCAATGAGACATCTTTTAGTATATATTGCATAATATGAATCAGCAACATCAGAGGAGTCGAACAAGCCATGTCTGTTTGTCCGTCTGTCTGTCTGTCTGTCTGTCTGTCTGTCCGTCTGTCTGTCTGTCTGTCTGTCTGTCTGTCTGTCTGTCTGTCCGTCTGTCTGTATGTCCGTCTGTTGCAACGCATACTGGTCTCTCCGTTTTAGAGCTATCTTTATGAAACTCGGCACACATGCTTCATATTACTTCACGCTGTCTATAAGTTAAAACGAGCCGAATCGGCACGATACATCGTATAGCTGCCATACAAACTATCGGTTGATTTTTGTTATTTATCAAGATATTGCAAGCAAATTTACTACAGCAAACTTTTTTTTTTATAAGTAATTTGCATGTAATATTTCATTAAAATCGGATAACTATAACATATAGCTGCCAAAGGAACAATCGCACGAAATGAGAGTTTTTGTTTAAAGACCAGTTTTGTTTAACTTATCTTAACTTAACTTAAAGTTATACAGTAATCGACATATACTTTTTCCATTTCAATACAATTAGACACTTGTATAGTTTTCTTAGGAACAATAATTTAGAAATAGAGATTTTAATTAAAAGTTATACATTCCAACAATTTGAGCTATTATGACTGTCAATGAATATAAAATATTATATATATTTTATTATTTAATTTTGTACAATTATGTTATATATAACTAGTATAGGAACAGTCGGAGGAAATAAGAAAATTATATCCTCAGCCTCTCTTTCTTTAATTTCATTTTTATTAAAAAAATAGAAAAAGACACAGTCGCGCTGCACGTGACAGTGGGATACCCTTTGACCTACGTTCATATGCTTTTAAATTATGGCCGACAGATGGCGCTCGCGCTTTGCGCTCGCTCTCCTCCCTTGTTAGCTAATATAAGCACTTGGTTTCATGCACATACTTTCTTAAATAACTTCTGTGTTTATTGTCCGATCGGATTGCAATTTCGAGAATACGTAGATATTTTAATCAGCTTAGTATATGTTTAAGTCAGAAAGTTGTATCTTTTAAACAGCGCTTACAAATTAAGTTCAAAAATTAAATTATTGATTTGCGGGGGCGGTGGGCGTGGCACCTAACATTTGAAATAAACTTGATCTGCGCCGGCTACACAGAAATGTTCATGCCAAATTTGGTAACTCTAGCTCTTATAATAGCTGAGATCTGTGTGTTCATCTGGTCATCCATACATCCGGACATCCGGACATCCGGACAGACAGACAGACATGGCTCAATCGACTCGGCTAGTGATCCTGAGCAAGAATATATATACTTTATGGGGTCTGTCACGCCTCCTTCTGCCTGTTACATACATTTGCACAAAGTTAGTATACCCTTTTTTGACCATTTTCAATGGTCGAAGGGTATAAATATGTCTAAGGATGGTTGTACATGCAGTTGATGAGGTTAGAAGAGACTGTGAAAATTAGAAATATCTGATTTGTCTATAGCTCAATTATGTTCTGAGGGGGAGTAGAAGGATGTTGCCTTAATTAGAAGATTGTTGGTTCCAAAATGTGATTTCATTTTTAATTCAGATTACACTTAATTAAGAATTTGGTAAAAATTTCAATGAAATTTGAATTCGTCAATGGATAAGAGTTTCTTCGGCAAATGAAGATGATAGACGCAGCATAAGTAGGTTTAGCTGGGTGGCGTGGAGTTTGGTTTGCAAAACACTTCAGAGACATCGTTTAGGTCGTTTAGGTTGACGATGATCGGCTGGATGGGGCCGATTCGTCATTTGAATCAGGTTCAGGACCAAGGAAAGGCAGCACATCTTCAGGAAGTGTTGAGGCGAAGTAGTGATTGTTGCACCTCATCACGAACCCCAGACTCACTGCCAGATCCAACAGGGTCTTAACCTTACGCTTAACTTTCGCACTACCTTCATTGGGCGGACCGGAGAATTGCAATAGGTTATCGATTGTTATAGGTTCATTCACATTCCTCAGGCATTGCACAATTTGCTTGAGGACTATACTCAGAGGCTGGTTGTTGCTCATTTTTGTATATATGTTTAAAATTAAATTTCAAATTTGTTATATGTTTGTGTTCTATTTTGGAACAAATTTACAGAAATTGTGACTTTGAAGTCACGTTTTGAGCTCACTAGGCTCTCTTGATTTGAAAGCAAAGAATTCATGGCCTCCTGGTCAATATGAAAGTGATTCGGAAACAGAAATAAAAACAAATTATTTCTTTCTTTAAAATCGTTGCTGCCTTTTTCTGCAACTTTTCTCAGTGCCTTCATTATCTGTTTATCTGTTGGAACTTTACAACTTTCCACTGAATTTCCAATTACTGCGTAATCTGACAACAAATCGAAGGAAAGGAGCGTGAGGAAACTTGCCAGTGAGTAGGGTGACTCAGGGCTATAATCAATTAAATTTATAAATAGAAAATAAATATATCTGATGGATACAATTTATTTAATTTTTATATTGATTTTAAAGTTTGCAATGAGACATCTTTTAGTATATATTGCATAATATGAATCAGCAACATCAGAGGAGTCGAACAAGCCATGTCTGTTTGTCCGTCTGTCTGTCTGTCTGTCTGTCCGTCTGTCTGTCTGTCTGTCTGTCTGTCTGTCTGTCTGTCTGTCTGTCCGTCTGTCTGTATGTCCGTCTGTTGCAACGCATACTGGTCTCTCCGTTTTAGAGCTATCTTTATGAAACTCGGCACACATGCTTCATATTACTTCACGCTGTCTATAAGTTAAAACGAGCCGAATCGGCACGATACATCGTATAGCTGCCATACAAACTATCGGTTGATTTTTGTTATTTATCAAGATATTGCAAGCAAATTTACTACAGCAAACTTTTTTTTTTATAAGTAATTTGCATGTAATATTTCATTAAAATCGGATAACTATAACATATAGCTGCCAAAGGAACAATCGCACGAAATGAGAGTTTTTGTTTAAAGACCAGTTTTGTTTAACTTATCTTAACTTAACTTAAAGTTATACAGTAATTTCAATACAATTAGACACTTGTATAGTTTTCTTAGGAACAATAATTTAGAAATAGAGATTTTAATTAAAAGTTATACATTCCAACAATTTGAGCTATTATGACTGTCAATGAATATAAAATATTATATATATTTTATTATTTAATTTTGTACAATTATGTTATATATAACTAGTATAGGAACAGTCGGAGGAAATAAGAAAATTATATCCTCAGCCTCTCTTTCTTTAATTTCATTTTTATTAAAAAAAAATAGAAAAAAGACACAGTCGCGCTGCACGTGACAGTGGGATACCCTTTGACCTACGTTCATATGCTTTTAAATTATGGCCGACAGATGGCGCTCGCGCTTTGCGCTCGCCCGCCTCCCTTGTTAGCTAATATAAGCACTTGGTTTCATGCACATACTTTCTTAAATAACTTCTGTGTTTATTGTCCGATCGGATTGCAATTTCGAGAATACGTAGATATTTTAATCAGCTTAGTATATGTTTAAGTCAGAAAGTTGTATCTTTTAAACAGCGCTTACAAATTAAGTTCAAAAATTAAATTATTGATTTGCGGGGGCGGTGGGCGTGGCACCTAACATTTGAAATAAACTTGATCTGCGCCGGCTACACAGAAATGTTCATGCCAAATTTGGTAACTCTAGCTCTTATAATAGCTGAGATCTGTGTGTTCATCTGGTCATCCATACATCCGGACATCCGGACATCCGGACAGACAGACAGACATGGCTCAATCGACTCGGCTAGTGATCCTGAGCAAGAATATATATACTTTATGGGGTCTGCCACGCCTCCTTCTGCCTGTTACATACATTTGCACAAAGTTAGTATACCCTTTTTTGACCATTTTCAATGGTCGAAGGGTATAAAAAGGACTTACCATCGCTACACATTGAGCTGACTTCAGTACTTTGTGTTTTTTCTATCTAAGGTGCCCATGCTACAGCTCGCACATTCTAATTATTCGTATGCATTCGTGTCAGTATATATTCGTATCAGTATACAATTTTATCAAATATTATTTTTATTTTAGGGTGACCATGCTGATCTAATTAGTTCCATCTAAGGTGCCCATGCTACAGCTCGCACATTCTAATTCTTCTAATGCATGCGTATCAGCAGTATACCATTTTGTCAAATATTCTTTTTATTTAAGGGTGACCATGCGGATCTAATTAGTTCCATTTAAGCTGACCATACTACAGCTCGCACATTCTAATTATTCGTATGCATTCGTTGTATATATTCGTATCAGTATACCATTTTATAAATATTTTTATTTTAGGGTGACATGTTGATCTAATTAGTTCATCTAAGTGCCATTAATGGTATACATTTTGTCAAATTTTTTTTTTAAGGGTGACCTGCTGATCTAATTGGTTCCATTTAAGGTGACCATGCTACAGCTCGCATATTCTAATTCTTCTAATGCATGCATATCAGTGGTTTACCATTTTGTCAAATATTCTTTTTATTTAAGGGTGACCATGCTGATCTAATTAGTACCATTTAAGGTGACCATGCTACAGCTCGCACATTCTAATTTTTCTAATGCATGCGTATCAGCAGTATACCATTTTGTCAAATATTCTTGTATTTTAGGGTGACCATGCTGATCTAATTGCTTGCGGAATTAAAGAACTGAATCAACATTTGCTTGACACTCTGCAGTAAATCCAATTTGAAAATATAAATGTGGTTAGAACTGACGTAAATTTGTTTGCTGTATACCAAAATTAAATTGTGTTGAACCGGTTCATAACTCAATTAAAATGGGTTCAATATTTCGGTGCGAACTAGGCTAAAAGACCTTTTGCAAACGAATTGAAAGCGCGTGCCCAGAAGTTATGCGAAAAATTGTCGTTTAGAGTTTTCAATCAATCAATCGACTCGGCTAGTGATCCTGAGCAAGAATATATATACTTTATGGGGTCTGTCACGCCTCCTTCTGCCTGTTACATACATTTGCACAAAGTTAGTATACCCTTTTTTGACCATTTTCAATGGTCGAAGGGTATAAATATATCTAAGGATGGTTGTACATGCAGTTGATGAGGTTAGAAGAGACTGTGAAAATTAGAAATATCTGATTTGTCTATAGCTCAATTATGCTCTGAGGGGGAGTAGAAGGATGTTGCCTTAATTAGAAGATTGTTGGTTCCAAAATGTGATTTCATTTTTAATTCAGATTACACTTAATTAAGAATTTGGTAAAAATTTCAATGAAATTTGAATTCGTCAATGGATAAGAGTTTCTTCGGCAAATGAAGATGATAGACGCAGCATAAGTAGGTTTAGCTGGGTGGCGTGGAGTTTGGTTTGCAAAACACTTCAGAGACATCGTTTAGGTCGTTTAGGTTGACGATGATCGGCTGGATGGGGCCGATTCGTCATTTGAATCAGGTTCAGGACCAAGGAAAGGCAGCACATCTTCAGGAAGTGTTGAGGCGAAGTAGTGATTGTTGCACCTCATCACGAACCCCAGACTCACTGCCAGATCCAACAGGGTCTTAACCTTACGCTTAACTTTCGCACTACCTTCATTGGGCGGACCGGAGAATTGCAATAGGTTATCGATTGTTATAGGTTCATTCCTATTCCTCAGGCATTGCACAATTTGCTTGAGGACTATACTCAGAGGTTGGTTGTTGCTCATTTTTGTATATATGTTTAAAATTAAATTTAAAATTTGTTATATGTTTGTGTTCTATTTTGGAACAAATTTACAGAAATTGTGACTTTGAAATCACGTTTTGAGCTCACTAGGCTCTCTTGATTTGAAAGCAAAGAATTCATGGCCTCCTGGTCAATATGAAAGTGATTCGGAAACAGAAATAAAAACAAATTATTTCTTTCTTTAAAATCGTTGCTGCCTTTTTCTGCAACTTTTCTCAGTGCCTTCATTATCTGTTTATCTGTTGGAACTTTACAACTTTCCACTGAATTTCCAATTACTGCGTAATCTGACAACAAATCGAAGGAAAGGAGCGCGAGGAAACTTGCCAGTGAGTAGGGTGACTCAGGGCTATAATCAATTAAATTTATAAATAGAAAATAAATATATCTGATGGATACAATTTATTTAATTTTTATATTGATTTTAAAGTTTGCAATGAGACATCTTTTAGTATATATTGCATAATATGAATCAGCAACATCAGAGGAGTCGAACAAGCCATGTCTGTTTTTGTCCGTCTGTCTGTCTGTCTGTCTGTCTGTCTGTCTGTCTGTCTGTCTGTCTGTCTGTCCGTCTGTCTGTATGTCCGTCTGTTGCAACGCATACTGGTCTCTCCGTTTTAGAGCTATCTTTATGAAACTCGGCACACATGCTTCATATTACTGCACGCTGTCTATAAGTTAAAACGAGCCGAATCGGCACGATACATCGTATAGCTGCCATACAAACTATCGGTTGATTTTTGTTATTTATCAAGATATTGCAAGCAAATTTACTACAGCAAACTTTTTTTTTTATAAGTAATTTGCATGTAATATTTCATTAAAATCGGATAACTATAACATATAGCTGCCAAAGGAACAATCGCACGAAATGAGAGTTTTTGTTTAAAGACCAGTTTTGTTTAACTTATCTTAACTTAACTTAAAGTTATACAGTAATCGACATATACTTTTTCCATTTCAATACAATTAGACACTTGTATTCTATAGTTTTCTTAGGAACAATAATTTAGAAATAGAGATTTTAATTAAAAGTTATACATTCCAACAATTTGAGCTATTATGACTGTCAATGAATATAAAATATTATATATATTTTATTATTTAATTTTGTACAATTATGTTATATATAACTAGTATAGGAACAGTCGGAGGAAATAAGAAAATTATATCCTCAGCCTCTCTTTCTTTAATTTCATTTTTATTAAAAAAAAATAGAAAAAAGACACAGTCGCGCTGCACGTGACAGTGGGATACCCTTTGACCTACGTTCATATGCTTTTAAATTATGGCCGACAGATGGCGCTCGCGCTTTGCGCTCGCCCGCCTCCCTTGTTAGCTAATATAAGCACTTGGTTTCATGCACATACTTTCTTAAATAACTTCTGTGTTTATTGTCCGATCGGATTGCAATTTCGAGAATACGTAGATATTTTAATCAGCTTAGTATATGTTTAAGTCAGAAAGTTGTATCTTTTAAACAGCGCTTACAAATTAAGTTCAAAAATTAAATTATTGATTTGCGGGGGCGGTGGGCGTGGCACCTAACATTTGAAATAAACTTGATCTGCGCCGGCTACACAGAAATGTTCATGCCAAATTTGGTAACTCTAGCTCTTATAATAGCTGAGATCTGTGTGTTCATCTGGTCATCCATACATCCGGACATCCGGACATCCGGACAGACAGACAGACATGGCTCAATCGACTCGGCTAGTGATCCTGAGCAAGAATATATATACTTTATGGGGTCTGCCACGCCTCCTTCTGCCTGTTACATACATTTGCACAAAGTTAGTATACCCTTTTTTGACCATTTTCAATGGTCGAAGGGTATAAAAAGGACTTACCATCGCTACACATTGAGCTGACTTCAGTACTTTGTGTTTTTTCTATCTAAGGTGCCCATGCTACAGCTCGCACATTCTAATTATTCGTATGCATTCGTGTCAGTATATATTCGTATCAGTATACAATTTTATCAAATATTATTTTTATTTTAGGGTGACCATGCTGATCTAATTAGTTCCATCTAAGGTGCCCATGCTACAGCTCGCACATTCTAATTCTTCTAATGCATGCGTATCAGCAGTATACCATTTTGTCAAATATTCTTTTTATTTAAGGGTGACCATGCTGATCTAATTAGTTCCATTTAAGCTGACCATACTACAGCTCGCACATTCTAATTATTCGTATGCATTCGTGTCAGTATATATTCGTATCAGTATACCATTTTATCAAATATTATTTTTATTTTAGGGTGACCATGTTGATCTAATTAGTTCCATCTAAGGTGCCCATGCTACAGCTCGCACATTCTAATTCTTCTAATGCATGCGTATCAGCAGTATACCATTTTGTCAAATATTCTTTTTATTTAAGGGTGACCATGCTGATCTAATTAGTTCCATTTAAGCTGACCATACTACAGCTCGCACATTCTAATTATTCGTATGCATTCGTGTCAGTATATATTCGTATCAGTATACCATTTTATCAAATATTATTTTTATTTTAGGGTGACCATGCTGATCTAATTAGTTCCATCTAAGGTGCCCATGCTACAGCTCGCACATTCTAATTCTTCTAATGCATGCGTATCAGCAGTATACCATTTTGTCAAATATTCTTTTTATTTAAGGGTGACCATGCTGATCTAATTGGTTCCATTTAAGGTGACCATGCTACAGCTCGCATATTCTAATTCTTCTAATGCATGCATATCAGTGGTTTACCATTTTGTCAAATATTCTTTTTATTTAAGGGTGACCATGCTGATCTAATTAGTACCATTTAAGGTGACCATGCTACAGCTCGCACATTCTAATTTTTCTAATGCATGCGTATCAGCAGTATACCATTTTGTCAAATATTCTTGTATTTTAGGGTGACCATGCTGATCTAATTGCTTGCGGACTGAAGCAATTAAAGAACTGAATCAACATTTGCTTGACACTCTGCAGTAAATCCAATTTGAAAATATAAATGTGGTTAGAACTGACGTAAATTTGTTTGCTGTATACCAAAATTAAATTGTGTTGAACCGGTTCATAACTCAATTAAAATGGGTTCAATATTTCGGTGCGAACTAGGCTAAAAGACCTTTTGCAAACGAATTGAAAGCGCGTGCCCAGAAGTTATGCGAAAAATTGTCGTTTAGAGTTTTCAATCAATCAATCGACTCGGCTAGTGATCCTGAGCAAGAATATATATACTTTATGGGGTCTGTCACGCCTCCTTCTGCCTGTTACATACATTTGCACAAAGTTAGTATACCCTTTTTTGACCATTTTCAATGGTCGAAGGGTATAAATATATCTAAGGATGGTTGTACATGCAGTTGATGAGGTTAGAAGAGACTGTGAAAATTAGAAATATCTGATTTGTCTATAGCTCAATTATGCTCTGAGGGGGAGTAGAAGGATGTTGCCTTAATTAGAAGATTGTTGGTTCCAAAATGTGATTTCATTTTTAATTCAGATTACACTTAATTAAGAATTTGGTAAAAATTTCAATGAAATTTGAATTCGTCAATGGATAAGAGTTTCTTCGGCAAATGAAGATGATAGACGCAGCATAAGTAGGTTTAGCTGGGTGGCGTGGAGTTTGGTTTGCAAAACACTTCAGAGACATCGTTTAGGTCGTTTAGGTTGACGATGATCGGCTGGATGGGGCCGATTCGTCATTTGAATCAGGTTCAGGACCAAGGAAAGGCAGCACATCTTCAGGAAGTGTTGAGGCGAAGTAGTGATTGTTGCACCTCATCACGAACCCCAGACTCACTGCCAGATCCAACAGGGTCTTAACCTTACGCTTAACTTTCGCACTACCTTCATTGGGCGGACCGGAGAATTGCAATAGGTTATCGATTGTTATAGGTTCATTCCTATTCCTCAGGCATTGCACAATTTGCTTGAGGACTATACTCAGAGGTTGGTTGTTGCTCATTTTTGTATATATGTTTAAAATTAAATTTAAAATTTGTTATATGTTTGTGTTCTATTTTGGAACAAATTTACAGAAATTGTGACTTTGAAATCACGTTTTGAGCTCACTAGGCTCTCTTGATTTGAAAGCAAAGAATTCATGGCCTCCTGGTCAATATGAAAGTGATTCGGAAACAGAAATAAAAACAAATTATTTCTTTCTTTAAAATCGTTGCTGCCTTTTTCTGCAACTTTTCTCAGTGCCTTCATTATCTGTTTATCTGTTGGAACTTTACAACTTTCCACTGAATTTCCAATTACTGCGTAATCTGACAACAAATCGAAGGAAAGGAGCGCGAGGAAACTTGCCAGTGAGTAGGGTGACTCAGGGCTATAATCAATTAAATTTATAAATAGAAAATAAATATATCTGATGGATACAATTTATTTAATTTTTATATTGATTTTAAAGTTTGCAATGAGACATCTTTTAGTATATATTGCATAATATGAATCAGCAACATCAGAGGAGTCGAACAAGCCATGTCTGTTTGTCCGTCTGTCTGTCTGTCTGTCTGTCTGTCCGTCTGTCTGTCTGTCTGTCTGTCCGTCTGTCTGTATGTCCGTCTGTTGCAACGCATACTGGTCTCTCCGTTTTAGAGCTATCTTTATGAAACTCGGCACACATGCTTCATATTACTGCACGCTGTCTATAAGTTAAAACGAGCCGAATCGGCACGATACATCGTATAGCTGCCATACAAACTATCGGTTGATTTTTGTTATTTATCAAGATATTGCAAGCAAATTTACTACAGCAAACTTTTTTTTTTATAAGTAATTTGCATGTAATATTTCATTAAAATCGGATAACTATAACATATAGCTGCCAAAGGAACAATCGCACGAAATGAGAGTTTTTGTTTAAAGACCAGTTTTGTTTAACTTATCTTAACTTAACTTAAAGTTATACAGTAATCGACATATACTTTTTCCATTTCAATACAATTAGACACTTGTATTCTATAGTTTTCTTAGGAACAATAATTTAGAAATAGAGATTTTAATTAAAAGTTATACATTCCAACAATTTGAGCTATTATGACTGTCAATGAATATAAAATATTATATATATTTTATTATTTAATTTTGTACAATTATGTTATATATAACTAGTATAGGAACAGTCGGAGGAAATAAGAAAATTATATCCTCAGCCTCTCTTTCTTTAATTTCATTTTTATTAAAAAAAATAGAAAAAAGACACAGTCGCGCTGCACGTGACAGTGGGATACCCTTTGACCTACGTTCATATGCTTTTAAATTATGGCCGACAGATGGCGCTCGCGCTTTGCGCTCGCCCGCCTCCCTTGTTAGCTAATATAAGCACTTGGTTTCATGCACATACTTTCTTAAATAACTTCTGTGTTTATTGTCCGATCGGATTGCAATTTCGAGAATACGTAGATATTTTAATCAGCTTAGTATATGTTTAAGTCAGAAAGTTGTATCTTTTAAACAGCGCTTACAAATTAAGTTCAAAAATTAAATTATTGATTTGCGGGGGCGGTGGGCGTGGCACCTAACATTTGAAATAAACTTGATCTGCGCCGGCTACACAGAAATGTTCATGCCAAATTTGGTAACTCTAGCTCTTATAATAGCTGAGATCTGTGTGTTCATCTGGTCATCCATACATCCGGACATCCGGACATCCGGACAGACAGACAGACATGGCTCAATCGACTCGGCTAGTGATCCTGAGCAAGAATATATATACTTTATGGGGTCTGCCACGCCTCCTTCTGCCTGTTACATACATTTGCACAAAGTTAGTATACCCTTTTTTGACCATTTTCAATGGTCGAAGGGTATAAAAAGGAGTAAGTCCATCGCTACACATTGAGCTGACTTCAGTACTTTGTGTTTTTTCTATCTAAGGTGCCCATGCTACAGCTCGCACATTCTAATTATTCGTATGCATTCGTGTCAGTATATATTCGTATCAGTATACAATTTTATCAAATATTATTTTTATTTTAGGGTGACCATGCTGATCTAATTAGTTCCATCTAAGGTGCCCATGCTACAGCTCGCACATTCTAATTCTTCTAATGCATGCGTATCAGCAGTATACCATTTTGTCAAATATTCTTTTTATTTAAGGGTGACCATGCTGATCTAATTAGTTCCATTTAAGCTGACCATACTACAGCTCGCACATTCTAATTATTCGTATGCATTCGTGTCAGGATATATTCGTATCAGTATACCATTTTATCAAATATTATTTTTATTTTAGGGTGACCATGTTGATCTAATTAGTTCCATCTAAGGTGCCCATGCTACAGCTCGCACATTCTAATTCTTCTAATGCATGCGTATCAGCAGTATACCATTTTGTCAAATATTCTTTTTATTTAAGGGTGACCATGCTGATCTAATTAGTTCCATTTAAGCTGACCATACTACAGCTCGCACATTCTAATTATTCGTATGCATTCGTGTCAGTATATATTCGTATCAGTATACAATTTTATCAAATATTATTTTTATTTTAGGGTGACCATGCTGATCTAATTAGTTCCATCTAAGGTGCCCATGCTACAGCTCGCACATTCTAATTCTTCTAATGCATGCGTATCAGCAGTATACCATTTTGTCAAATATTCTTTTTATTTAAGGGTGACCATGCGGATCTAATTAGTTCCATTTAAGCTGACCATACTACAGCTCGCACATTCTAATTATTCGTATGCATTCGTGTCAGTATATATTCGTATCAGTATACCATTTTATCAAATATTATTTTTATTTTAGGGTGACCATGCTGATCTAATTAGTTCCATCTAAGGTGCCCATGCTACAGCTCGCACATTCTAATTCTTCTAATGCATGCGTATCAGCAGTATACCATTTTGTCAAATATTCTTTTTATTTAAGGGTGACCATGCTGATCTAATTAGTTCCATTTAAGCTGACCATACTACAGCTCGCACATTCTAATTATTCGTATGCATTCGTGTCAGTATATATTCGTATCAGTATACCATTTTATCAAATATTATTTTTATTTTAGGGTGACCATGTTGATCTAATTAGTTCCATCTAAGGTGCCCATGCTACAGCTCGCACATTCTAATTCTTCTAATGCATGCGTATCAGCAGTATACCATTTTGTCAAATATTCTTTTTATTTAAGGGTGACCATGCTGATCTAATTAGTTCCATTTAAGCTGACCATACTACAGCTCGCACATTCTAATTATTCGTATGCATTCGTGTCAGTATATATTCGTATCAGTATACAATTTTATCAAATATTATTTTTATTTTAGGGTGACCATGCTGATCTAATTAGTTCCATCTAAGGTGCCCATGCTACAGCTCGCACATTCTAATTCTTCTAATGCATGCGTATCAGCAGTATACCATTTTGTCAAATATTCTTTTTATTTAAGGGTGACCATGCGGATCTAATTAGTTCCATTTAAGCTGACCATACTACAGCTCGCACATTCTAAT
This sequence comes from Zaprionus camerounensis, assembly GCA_018904165.1. Lineage (NCBI taxonomy): Eukaryota > Metazoa > Arthropoda > Insecta > Diptera > Drosophilidae > Zaprionus > Zaprionus camerounensis. Next base: position 1,702,770 of record JAEIFS010000731.1, read on the forward strand.
TATTCGTATGCATTCGTGTCAGTATATATTCGTATCAGTATACCATTTTATCAAATATTATTTTTATTTTAGGGTGACCATGCTGATCTAATTAGTTCCATCTAAGGTGCCCATGCTACAGCTCGCACATTCTAATTCTTCTAATGCATGCGTATCAGCAGTATACCATTTTGTCAAATATTCTTTTTATTTAAGGGTGACCATGCTGATCTAATTAGTTCCATTTAAGCTGACCATACTACAGCTCGCACATTCTAATTATTCGTATGCATTCGTGTCAGTATATTTCGTATCAGTATACCATTTTATCAAATATTATTTTTATTTTAGGGTGACCATGCTGATCTAATTAGTTCCATCTAAGGTGCCCATGCTACAGCTCGCACATTCTAATTCTTCTAATGCATGCGTATCAGTGGTTTACCATTTTGTCAAATATTCTTTTTATTTAAGGGTGACCATGCTGATCTGATTAGTTCCATTTAAGGTGACCATGCTACAGCTCGCACATTCTAATTTTTCTAATGCATGCGTATCAGCAGTATACCATTTGTCAAATATTCTTGTATTTTTGGGTGACCATGCTGATCTAATTGCTTGCGGACTGAAGCAATTAAAGAACTGAATCAACATTTGCTTGACACTCTGCAGTAAAAAGACCTTTTGCAAACGAATTGAAAGCGCGTGCCCAGAAGTTATGCGAAAAATTGTCGTTTAGAGTTTTCAGAAGGACAAACTTCTAAAAGGGGCAGGAAGGGGATGCATGGTTGCAGATTGAAACATTTCAGAGCTGAACAGAAAATTATCAACTTTGGACCATGCACTTTGATGCCTTGTGCCTGCTTTTATGGCAATATTCTCTCCTACCCTACCCTATGTTAGAGAGAAAAAGGTGCCTACGGGGGTAGCGGGTTCTCTGGGCAAATAAGAAAACGCAACTAAGTAAGTAATATGAACTTAGTAGGCGTGTGAAGTGCACACTTAATGGTCTGTTGCCTGCGGGTGTTGTAGCAGCTACAAGGTAGTTGGGGGCCGGGGCAGGGGGTGCTGTACGATGCAGCTCGTGTCACTCACACCACTTTACACCCTCTCGAGAAGTACAGGCACAGGCACTGGCAACTGGCTCTGGCTCTGGCTGTGCGAACTTCAGCTGCAGCTTCAGAAGCTGCTTCCAGTACCAGTTCCAGTTCCACTTTACGCACACGCCTAAGTGCGGAAGCATGTTCAAGTGTGTTGAAAATGGAAAGCAATGTGTTACTAGTTCTGCATCAGCTCTGCCCCCATCCCCCCAGACGAGACTCTTTTCCTTCCCTCGTTCTCTCTCCTTTTTTTTGTCAGCTTCTACTCTATTATTTTGTATACTCTTGCTATGGGTAACTTCATTGCCTCAGACAGTGTGTTCTCAGTAGTCTATGGTAAGTTGGTACCTTTCTGTACTGTATAATATCTTATGTGTCCTTATGTGTCCTTACACTACACTTCAGTACCTTCCAGTATACTTTACAATGACTTGGAGTTTCTTTGAGTATCTGAACGTAAATTACAGTACCTTTTAAAAATCGTATGGTACCTAATAGTACTTTATAGTACCTTCGAAATTAATAGTACCTTAGAGTACTTCATGGAAGATTACACTATGTGATAAAACAGAACCTTACAGTACCTAATAATACCTTACACTACCTTACAGTACCTAACAGTACCTTACAGTACCTTACAGTACCTTACAGTACCTTACAGTACCTTACAGTACCTTACAGTACCTTACAGTACCTTGCAGTACCTTTCAGTATCTTACAGTACCTTACACTACCTTAGAGTACCTTACAATACCTTTCAGTACCTTACAGTACCTTACAGTACCTTGCAGTACCTTTCAGTATCTTACAGTACCTTACAGTACCTTGCAGAACCTTACAGTTCAATAGTACCTTATAGTACTTCATAGACTACACTATGTGATAAAACAGTGCCTTGCAGTACCTTACAATAACGTACAGTATCTTACACTACTTTACAGTACCTTGCAGAACCTTTATTACCTCACAGTACCTAACAGTACCTTATAGTACCGCAAAGTACCTTCTAGCACTTAACAGTACCTTGCAGAAGCTTACAGTACCTTCTAGCATCTAACAGTACCTTGGAGAACCTTACAGTAGCTTACACTGTACACTATTTAACAGAACTCAGCTACAATGAAAGCTGGACCTTTGGAAATTTGGCTGTGCTTCGGGGTTGTAAGTAAGAGAGTATATTTATTAAAATCAGACCAATTAGCTTACTGTAATATATGGTATTCCTAGAATTGGGGAAAAGCTGAATTTCTGTAAGTATATATTTAATATATGTCATAGTGTTAGCCTAGCTAAGAGACTCCGAAATAAGCCTTTGCTCTTATGTAAGTTTATTCAAATTGAGTGAAGTCTTGAGGAGAAGGTAAGAGTATTCAGTTTTGCGACTCTCAAAGAGAATAACAATGGCTGCCTTTATCTTTGCAATTTTTTCATTTGATATTTAAATTTTTTGTCGGGCTGCTGTTGCTGCTGCTGCTGCTGCTGTTGATGTGATGACGTCACGCCCTTGCGGCCCAGTTCAGACATTTGACGACACAAAGCGGCACAAAGTTGCCCCAAAAGCGGAAGCAAAAGGAGCAGCAGCCCCTGACGTTGACATTAGCTGCAGTCGAGTCGAGAGTCGGGAATGGAGAGTTGTGAATGGGGAATGGGGGAACGGGGCAGGGGGTGGCTGAAGGGAAGTAGGTAGTCAGCCAAGCGGTGTCTATTTCTCGAATATGTCAGTACTTCCGGCGCTTTCGATAACCTGCTGTCTCTGCACTCTCTCTCTCTCTCTGGAGCCCAGCGCGGCAGGATGTCAGCCCAGAGAGTCGCAAAGGGAGAGAGAGACAGAGACAGAGAGAGAGAGCGAGCGCGACAAAGCGTCAGCTCATGTCAGGACATCGGGGACAGCTGTAACTATATCTGGCATATCTGGTTGGCTTTAAAATGCAACATTTATGTAGTTTGTTGCATGTTTGGCCATGTATGAACGTGACATTTTGCGAAAGTCGCGCTACCCGGACACGCCACTGTCAAAGCGTATCCTTTGTCTTTGCAACATCACCTCCCCCCTGCCCACACACATCTCTCTTTGTCTACATATTCGCCAGATTTCTACATTGATTTCTATCAGAAACTTTTGAATATAGAAACACAGTCAGCAACGAAAGTCAACTGCCAGGGTGGTAGCAACAAGGATAAATCCGAATCAGTTCGAATAAGGCAGACAGCAAAGGAAAGTAATCAAGTTAGATACACTTTAAGAATCCACAGAACCCCCTCCTTCTACAGCAACAGTTGTGGACAACCAAATAGAGCCGCAAACTGATTAGAACCATCAAACCAAATTGAGGGAAATACCTTAAACTATGCAATTTATTTGTCAGACTGCACATAAAGTGTTTAAATTATGGCAAAGGAACTAGCAAAAACTAGTAGAACCGGAAATCCCCAATCTGAATTCCTTCATTCTCCATTCTCCATTCTCCATGCTGTGCTCTCAATGCAATCTTAAACCTCAATTCCAGTCCAAGCCAAGTCCCATAAAATTCACGTAGCATAACTAATAGGTCTTTGCTTTGTTGCCTGCTTTCTTTTTCTCCCCTGCCTCTCTCTCTCTCTCTCTCTCTTTCTATCTTCTTTCCCTACTTTTTCTCTTTCTTATCGTATTTGTTTTTTGCTTTTTTTCTTGTGATTGCAGTTCGATGCACGCGCCTCGAAATTGTTTTCATTATTTCATTTCATTTGGCTCTCAATCTGCACCTGCCAGTTATGGCCAGCAGCTGGCAGGCATTGGGGGTAGATGGAGAAAGGAAGGTAGTATGCTACCGGCAATAAGCGTTAGCCATTAAATAAATACGCAACGATTCCTAAAATTGAAAACTGAAAAATAAACAAACAAAAAATGATAACTCGATAAAACTTGAAAATATTCACATAAAAATGCATATTTCAAACTTAATGCAAATGTGTGTCGCTGTGTGTGTGTGTGTGTGTGTGTGTGTGTGTGTGTGTGTGTGTGTGTGTGTGTGTGTTGTGCCTACAGGTGTGCTCTGTATGTATACAGATATTCGTTTAAATCAAATATTGTCCATTGTTGTTGTTGTTGTACAGGTAGGCAGCAGTAGGCAGAACAAAAGCAAAATAAAATAAATTTGTATTTAGATAAAGTCGATTTTAAAATGCCCTAAATACTTTCAGTCAGTATTTTAGATTGGCTAAAGTAACTGAGACTTAAATATGCTTGGGTTCCTTACTGTACAAACCTTGCAGTACCGTATAATATATATATAAATATATTATGTGCCCCTTCAAGTGTTTACAATACACTTCAGTACCTATCAATATCTTGCACCTGATCATAACTTAGAGTTCCTCAGAGTATCTTTCAGTAAATTATTTATTAAAATAACATACATAGTAATTAATAGCTAATAGTACCTTACAGTACCTGACAGTACTTTATAGTTACCGTTACAGTACCTTGTAGTACCTCGCAGTGCCTTTCAGTACCTCAGAGTGCCTTACAGTGTCTTACAGTACCTTACACTACCTTACACTACCTTACAGTGCCTTTCAGTACCTTACCTTGTAGTACCTTTCAGAACCTTACAGTACTTTACAGTACCTAACAGTATCTTAAAGTACCTTACAGTACCAAACAGTTCCTTACAGTACCAAACAGTTCCTTACAGTACCTTACAGTACCTTACAGTACCTTACAGTACCTTACAGTACCTTACAGTACCTTACAGTACCTTACAGTACCTTACAGTACCTTACAGTACCTTACAGTACCTCACAGTACCTTACAGTACCTTACAGTACTTTACAGTTCCTTACAGTACCTTACAGTACCTTACAGTACCTTACAGAACCTTACAGAACCTTACAGTGAGATTCAGTACCTAACAGTGAGATTCAGTACCTTACAGTGCCTTTCAGTACCTTAACTTGTAGTACCTTGGAGTACCTTGCAGAACAGTACCTAACAGTACCTCATAGTGCCTTATCTAGTACAGCATTGGACAATAGTTCCTTCGTTAGCGTTTATTAACTAAAAGTACCTTAAAGCACCTTAATTGTAGCTTCTACCATTGGGCAAAAAGGCAGAGTACAGCTGTCACATAAAGCTTCTCACAGGGACACTATAAAAATCTCCCCGATTAAATTGTGGGGAATTTTTTGCCGCCATTTGCCCATCACCATAAATCCCACTCGGAGGGTGCTTAATACGACATGAATTGCGTTTTTGACACACAACTCTTTTGTGCAGTGTATGCGCCACAAAAACCATAAATCGCGGGCCATATAACCTATTTACGCACTGGATATATGTATATAGTACCTATCGATCTATATATACTCCGTGGTACCGTAGGCACAATAACAAAAAATGTTTCCCATACAGTTCAGTGCGAAAATTTCGAGAGGGAGACGCGGGAATTTCTTCTCGTTATGAAATGTTTATGACGCAGCTCGTAAGCCGCTTACACAATGCATCGGACACAGTTGCAGCTTCTCCCCATAGGCGGGGCGTGGGCCGTAAGGAAGAAGGGGCAGGGGTAGCCAGTTAAGTTTCAGTTTCAGTTACAGTTGCAGTTGCAGTTGCCGTTGCAGTTTATTTATTAGCCTGTCCATTTGTTTTCGCCAATTCGCAGGCAACTCATTTCGCTTTGTTGCCGCATGAAATTTAATTTGCAAATATGAAAACATCAGGGGTGAACGGCAAAAGGAGGGGGGCGGGGGGTGGGTGCGGCAGGAGCAGGCGCAGGGGCAGGCACAGGGCCTCCGATGGAGACTCCGGGGCTTTGTGTACGGTGAGTACATGAAATTTCAGGCTCGGCTGCTGTTTATTTATTTAAGCAATTGCCGCTGTCAACAGATACACATACACACTCACACATACACATACACAGACACAGACACACACACATACACAGGCACACACACATACACACAGTCACAAATATACACACACACACACACCGATAGAGCGCACTTTGATGGGCCGAATGATTGGGAAAAACTGGCAGTTAGCTTCGTGGGAGGAAATGTATGCAATCTGGGCAACTATCCGCTACCCTGTTAAGTATATAAATGTCTATAAGGTCTATAAGGTATGTAGATAAAGGTTAAGCTATACATAATACAATATAAGTAAAACAAGGTATTTTTCATAAATGATTATTGTATCTCTTTTTTCAGTTTTTTCTTTTTTTTTAATTTTTTTGCAGTTAAGTTAATTATGGAAAAAGTTTGGGAAACTTGGGGAATTTTGTGTTTAGTATTTCAATATTGTCAAATATTTTAGAAATATAAGTTCTGAATTGTGTGCTTTATTTATTTGAATATTATATATTATATTAAATATATATATGATATCTAATCTATTAAAAAAAACTAATTAAAAAATCGAATCTTACATACTGTATGTATACTCTCCAATTTCTTCTCATAGGGTATACGAATTCAGTGGCATGCATATCGATATAAATTTGCCAGCAAGCAGCCAGTCAGGCAGGCAGGCAGACAGGCAGGCGGGCGGAGGCGTGGGGGTTGTGGGGGCGTGGCGCAGTCGACTGCAGATGGAAATCGAAATGGAAATGGTAATGTCAACATCTTAGCAACTACGCGCGGCATTGGCCTGCCCCATCCTTGCTCCCCCTCTCCCACCGCATCTGTCTCATGGCGCTCCTCCGTCTTTACTCCTGCAATTGGACAATTCTATTTTTGTTTATCTTTGGCTGTTGCTCTGCAACTCATTTTACTCATTTTGCTCATTTACATTTCCTATTTCCCATTTTCCATTTCCCATTTGCCCATTTCCCAAGCAAATGTTGTGCGAGGCAATAAAAATAAAAGTAAATGTCCTGGCGACAGCAGACTGCAAGGGAGACAGACTAAGTGACAGATGGAGGGACGGAGGGACAGAGATATGTATATATAGAGATAGGGAGAATTAACCCTGTCTTACTCTGATCTATTCGAACTGCAGTGCCAAACATCACTTATACTTCTACTTGTGTTATTACTACTACTAATACTACTTCTACTAATCATATTTATTAGTAATACTTCTACTACACATGAATATATAACACTACTACTTCTACTACTACATATATTTGTAATATTTCTCATAATTTCACTACTTATACCAGTACTGCCTCTACTACTTATATTCACTACTGCTTCTATTACTTCTCCTTCTGTTACTTGTACGACTTCTTATATTTACTACTACTTCTATTCGTACAGTTACTAATACGACTACTTTTCCTACTACTTATACTGTTTATGTACATATCTCTACTAATACAACCACTACTACTTCACATATTAGTTTTAAAATAACAACTACTACTATTTATACTGCTACTTATACAACTTGTTCTACTTTTACTGTTAATTGTATTACTACTTATACAACTTCTTCTACTACAACTACCTCACCTACATATGCCACTAGTACTACTACTTTTACTTGTACTTCTACTTATACAATTACTTCTAATACTTCTACTACTACTTATTCCACGACTACTACTACTTATATAACTTTTTCCAACTACTATTGATCCTTATACCACGACTACTACTACTTATACAATTACTTCAACTACTATTGATACTTATACCATTACTACTACAATACTATTACGTCTACTACTACTACTACTACTACTACTACTACTACTACTACTACTACTACTACTACTACTACTACTACTACTACTACTACTACTACTACTACTACTACTACTACTACTACTACTACTACTACTACTACTACTACTACTACTACTACTACTACTACTACTACTACTACTACTACTACTACTACTACTACTACTACTACTACTACTCCTACTACTACTACTAATACTACGACTCCTACTACCACTACTACTTATATTGCTACTACTACTACTACTACTACTACTACTTCTACTACTACTACTACTACTACTATTACTACTATTACTATTATTACTAATTCTACTACTACTATTACTACTACTCCTGCTACTACTACTTCTACTACTACTTCTACTACTACTTCTACTACTACTTCTACTACTACTTCTTCTACTGCTACTACTACTTCAACATCTTCTACTACTTTTACTACTTATACCACCAATGCTTCTGCTAATAGTACTACAACAACTACTACTCCTACTACTACTTTTACTACTGAAACTAATTCTTTATTATAAAATGAACCACAACTTATACAACTATTTACCCCTATAAATCCCCATTCCCCAACTCTAGCCATAAGTCATTTGCTACCCAAGAGTATTTCCTACCGTCTCCTCCTCTCTTTCAACAGCATGCTCTGCCTCGTTTCCAACACTTTCAGCACGAGCACTCGTTTTATCTCTTCCCATTAAAAAGTAGACCACAGAAATGGTTCATTTGCTTTGAAAGGGTTCGATGAACTAACCGAGAGCGAGAGCCAGAGAAAGAGAAAGAGAGAGAAGGTCTTTGAACTCGAGGAACAATTTATGTGCCTTTTATTTCGGTTATGAGTTCTGTGGGCAGTTCTAGTTTTCGATTTCGTATTGAAAAGCTGCAGATTGTTTCAGCCTGTGAAAGAAAAGAGAGAGAGAGGGAGAGAGAGACGGGGGGAAGTGGGATAGAGTCTGATGAATGTAAAATCAGCCAGTTGGGCAGGTGAAATGTACAATAGAACAAGTAAAAACTGAGCTGCAGTTGCAAGTAGAGAAATAAGCCACAAATTAAGCCCTTCGGCTTAATAACATGTACCCCGTAAGCTGATACAGGGTATGTCATTGTCGAAGAAAGAGTCTAAGAGAGTCTAACAAAGTTGGTCAGCAGAAATTTGCCAATTCCCTTTTGAATACACTCAAAAAAAAGAAGGAAATGTACCTTTGTTTAACGCTTTAATTATGTTTTGCAGTGCCAGCCACGCCTACTGGGCATTTTATAACATTTGTGTGTGTGCCTAAAAGTAGGCAACACATTTTGCGCGTCTGCCATTGACGCGTCAAAAGTTTAAGAGGCGAGAGAGAGAGAGAATGGAAGTAGAGTGAACAAGGCAAATGAAATCAAGAAACAAACACAGCAAACTTGAGTCCAGCAACAAGAACAACAACAACAAGTTGCCACAACTACTTAGCGTCAGCAACAGCCGCTCGCCAGGCCTGCCCCTCCCCCTTCTTCCTGCCCCCGCACTGTCTGTGATAAACGACGCGTCGCGACTGCCCCCTCGACTGGCCTTGGCCATTGAAGGCGTTTTCAACGGCGACAACTAAATTAAATGGAATGGCGTGTGCTGTAAACTAAAATGGCGTGCGCCATTTTGTTTTAAATATAAACACAATAAACAATACAAAAAAAATAAGCGACGTGGCCAAATGTTTGGGCTGTAAAAATTGTTTACGACCACTAAAGGAAAACCGCGCAAAAACAACAACAACAACACACACTCACAACAATGAGTGCCTGCCTTGTGTGTGTGTGTATGTGTGTGAGTTGTTTGTAAACCGGAAGCGGTTTCTGTGGTTTGTGCGACAGACGCGTCGCCATATTGCAAATGTTTATGCGGCTAGTGAAAGCGTTAGAAAGAAATACTATAGTGGGGGAGTAGAGGGAAAGGCAGTTGGGACAGAGCAGGAAGGAAGCAGGGGTGCAGGGGTGGGCAGACGGAGTTTTATGTGGCAAGTTGAGCGCAAAACAACCGCATTACTTGTCGAACTTGAAGAACGTTTTCAAGTACTCAAATTTCCTGGTGCTAATGTATATTGTAGATTGAAATCTGAGCAGAGGTGGCAACTGATGTGTCATAATTGGATTATCCCTTCATTGAATATACCCCGAGTGTGAGTCCTGCGAGCATCCGTTTCCGTTAGCTGCACTGCAGAGTGCGTATGAATTTCCGCAGAGAATTTATGAATCTGAATGATTTCAATTGATTGTGTCTAGAAAGATGTGCGAAACTCAACCTAACCTTAATTTGACCCTATACTCAATTCAACCTTCAATTCAACATAGTTTAATTTTAATGTATTAAGAACTCTTAAGGTGACCCAAATCTCCAAAAAAATCCAATTGATTTTAGTAATTCTATTAACTACTATTAATGTTTATCTATTAACCTCAAAATTCAACCTAACCTTAACTTTACCTTATACTCAATTCAACCCTAAATTCAACATATTACAATTTCAATAGTATTATATTATTAACTCTTAAATAGATCCAATACGCTACCAGTAAATCCAACTGAATTTAGTTATTCTATTGACTAATATTTAATTAATATTTTATTTATATTAATCTATTAATTTTAAATAGTAACCTAACCTTAAATTCTAACCCTAACTGATCTTCAAATTTAACATCATATAGAGTATGACTGTTTAACTCCAGTTTCCCTATGTTTAGTATACCTTTAGTATAGTTATTTTAATGCATATATATCATTCCTAGTGACTACAATTTCAATTAACCTCTTAACCTCAACTTGCACCTAAACCTACATTTGACCTCACACTCAATTTAACCTCAAATTGAATACAACTTAAACTAGCTACTCTCATTGTATATATTAATATCATTGAGTATTATTTGCCTTTATCTATGAACCTCAAATATCAGACTAACCTCAAAGTTAGCCTCACACTCAATTTAATTTCAAATTGAACATAACTTTAACTTGCTTATGGTTAGTATAACTAACCGTTTTAAGCCACCTTCAATTGCAGCTGCTCAGCTTAACCTCACATAAGCCAGAGCTTAGACCCAACAAGGCTGTGCATCTCAGACCCGTGCTTGAACATAACCTCAAGCACACCAGACACGCTTACGACTTTATACCCTGCACTTAATTTGCAACCTTAACTATAATTTAGCCGGCATATTTTAGTCGAGGTAAATCTGAGCTGCGCCACAGCGTCCGACTGAGGGCAAGGCAATGGTAAGGGTAAGAGGGGGAAGGCAGAAGGGGGCAGGGTAAGGGGTATGGCCTCAACTGTTGGCCACTTAGTTGAGTGCAGGCTGGGCCCAACTGGCCTAAGCCGTGCAGGGAGCCTCCCTTATTCTTCCCTCAGCTGCTGTGCTCTAAATTGCATGCAAAATACGAGTAGAGGGGTGTGTGAGAGGGAAACTATGAAATACCCTGGAAGAAGGAAGTAATCCCTGATGATCTATGGCAAGAATTCTTTTTCTTATAAGTCTTGGGAATCTACATAAGGTCTTATAACCTCGACACCAACTGGAAATGCAGTTCTTCTGCCTGAACTTAACCTTGTTCTCTCTTTAAATTGATACTATTTGCTCCTCAGTTTATCACATACCATTGTCTATGCCACTTACAGGGTATATATGCAGGCAAAAAATTGTATGCAAGTCTCCTGCCCAAAATCGCCTAAAATTATGCAATGCTCCAGCTTTAAAGTAGATTACACGAAATTTTGCTTGCTCGCGGCCCACAGCACAAAATCCCACGACGGGCATTAATCACGGAAGCGACGGCTTTGGACCGTGGAATACCCCCCCCCACCCTCCTCAGCCATTCCCCTTCACCTGCGTACCCTCCTCAGCTGGTAAAAAAAAGAAGGAGAAATCGAAAAAAATGGACCACGAAGCTGGGCAAAGTCTGTGCTGTATTGTATTTCTAAATAGTGTGTCTGTGTGGGAGGGAGAGGGAAGGTGCTGCAGTGTAGAAGGGTGCAGGGTATTGTGCTAATAAATTGCCAACGTGCTGGAATGCCGGAAACCGTTTGGTGTTGCCCACAGATTCGTTTTCCCTATTTTTTTCGTTGTTTTTCTTTTTCCATATTGCACTTTTGGCGCGCCAAACAAATGTGCATAATTTTTCAATTGTCTTGCAGCCTGATTTGCTTTCTGTTCTCGTAGTGCTCTTTCCTTTTTGATCCACGAATCGGGAATAGTTGCTATAAATATAAGGAAGGTAAAGATGTGCAAGGTAAAGAAGTTCCAGATGAAGTATACAGAAGAAAAGTATTGAGGTTATGTTCGGTTTTATCGATTTAAAGCATTCGAATGTGGACAGAGAAGGCGTTGTGCAACACTAAAATACTATTACTATATTGAGATACAATTACTATACTAATAATGAAAAAGTGGAAGGTAAAGAAGTTGCATGAGAACTCTCCTAATGAAAAGTATTGAGGTTATGTTGGATTTGATCGATTTTACCCATTCCAGTGTGCACAAGAAAGGCATTGTGCAACACTAAAACACTATTACTATACCGAGTTACTCTTACAATATTGGCGAGGCAGAAGTTGAAGGGAAAGTAGTTGTTGGAGAAGTCATTTTTTGAAAAGTATTGTGATTATGTTCGATTTTATTGATTTAAAGCATTCCTGTGTGGACGAAGAGAAGGCATTGTGCAACACTAAAATAGTTCCTATACCGAGAAAGAAGTAGAAGCACTAAGCAATGAATACATAGAGACCTCAAACAGCGTCAGAGCTGTTTGATGCTGTTTGATGCTTACCAAAGGAATTAAATTGTACAAATATATCCCCATTAATAACATTTTTATGTTTGGTAACCGTGAGCCCCTCACTGTTGAGAGCCCTTCTGTACCGCACACCCTGCGCACTTTTAGCTACGGGCCTGGCCAGCGTGAAATCAACTGTGTGTTTGTTTTTGTCTTTGTCATCGAGAGCTAAGAGACCGAATTACAGTGAGCCAAAATGGCTATTTGGCGGCAATAACTTTAAACATCTGAAAACATGTGTATTCATAATTTATTGAGTAGATAGATTAAATATTCATAATTATATTATATTTTTATATCAAATTTATAATATGAAAAATAGTTGTGCAACAACTTTATTTTTATTTTTTTGTTTATATTTTTACTTATTTTGATACATTTATGAATCAAAACTAAAAAATTCTGAATACATAAATATATATCTACAAAATAAAATTATCCTCATTAAACAAGCCACATGTTTTCGAATGTTATAAAATTTTCGCCCCAAGATAACCATTTTTGCCCACTGTGCCTCAGTCTCTAGGCTCTCGACGCCGAAACACAAAATTGACTTCAGGCTGCCGGTGCTTTGGCTGTTGACAAACTTCACAAACAACGCATACATTCATATGCGAGCTTGTGCATACATACACGCACACATGGAACGATCGCACAGCGCAAAGAAGTACGCGCATGCTTATCGTTCCGCTGTCGTTGTGCGACTGAAGCAGTTTTGATGCGATGCACTCGAGCTACCCCGGTCGAGCGTTAATTCTCAATGCTTCTTCTTCTCTGGGGTGGCAGGCCCGAAAAATCAGCATCAAACAGCTCTGACGCTGTTTGAGGTCTCTATGTATTCATTGCTTAGTGGTAGAAGGTAAAGAACAACAAAAAAGTTATGAGATTATGTTGAATTTAAACTTTTCAGTGTTGATAGGGATAGTCCGAGGAATAGTTTTTTGTAGATTAGGAAAGTTTATGAAGCCAAGTTTTCTGGTTTAAATTTTGTATTGATTTGAAAATACCTTTATTATAACACTAATCCAATCCACAATCCACTAAATCCAAATAAGCAATGCATAGAAAAAGTATTGTGGTTACTAAATATAAAGATAAGGCAAGTGAAGTGTATCTAATAGAAGTCTCTCATATACAATTTTTGAGGTAATGTTGATTTTATAGATTTTTAGTTTTAATTGTTGATAGGAACAGCGTTGTGCAACACTGAAACAACACTGTAATTGTTGTATGATTATGAATATTCTGTGATGTAAAGTTTAAACTATGTTTAATGCTTGTTTGATTAAGAAACACATTTATAAGTGTTGTAAAACACAAGAAAACAAAACCAGCGATGCATAGATAAAGGTATTGTAAGTTAGTATTCTAAAATACTAAAACATTGATTAGATTTCTATGCGATACTTGCACCAAAGCGCATTTATGGTACAACCCTAGATACCTTAACTAATTTGTACTCTTGTCATCAATTATTGGAAATTTTGTATTCAAAATTTGCTTTGTACTCCCTGCACGATGTTAGGCGGCAGGGGGTACGGTGGGGTGATAGGGGGCAATTCAGCTACTGCAATCTGACAGAAGCTGCGGGCGGTCTGCGCTCTCTTCTGTTTTTTCAGAGTTCACCAAATATTTTTCTTTGACTCAAAGAGAGAGAGATGATGGTGGCAAATAAAATAAATCACGATATGATATGTTATATAAACGTATGCGATAAATGGTACATATATATATATATATATCTATATATATACGACAGTATAAACGAGATATGGCAAATTTGTACCCTTTGCAGGAGATATATTTATTTTGTGAAGAGACTTTGCAACACACAGAGTAATACATTAGTAGCCAATATATGTATATATACAATATTACATACATACATATAATAATACATATATATTCTCGTTCACCATATTATGCTATTCTATATATTATATTTATATATATTTCATAGTACATATTTCCTATTTACATCAACAAGAACTCTTATAGAGCAGGTTTAACTTTATAATAATTTTGAGTCATAACTGAATAATATTATATATTATTGGCATAGGCTGCAGAAGGGTATACAATCTCCGCCATGGCAAAAGTAAACTTTCTTTCCTCTCTATGTTTCTTTTTGCTTTTGGTTCCTTTACGTTTTCGATTTTGCCCGGCGGTAAAATTATTTCGTATTGTTTCTGCGTGTGTGTGTGTGTGTGTGCGGCAATCATAACTGTTATTGCCAAGCCAAAGGGTTGACAACCCTGGCGAGAGAGAGAGAGAGAGAGAGAGAGAGAGAGAGAGAGAGAGAGGTGGCTTTGATTTTACTGCAGAGTATTTTCTGACAAAAATTGCAGTCTGCCTTAGTGTGTGCGTGTATGTGTGTGTGTGTATGTGTGTGTGTGCTTGTTAGCCCAGTCAGCTGTGGCAGCTGCAGCTGCCTTAGAGTTGCCACAACGCTCTCGGCCCATTGCCTACGGCCGTGTGGCATGAGGCATGTGGCAAGTGCTTTGCCAAGAAATTGCCAATCGCTACCAACTTTAACTTCCTCTTGAGCTAACTCCTCAACCTACCCCCACCCCCCAGCCACGTTCCCACTTCAGCTGTGCCAAATTGCTTTTGCGGTTACACGCACCACCCTTCCCCCCTCATTGCCGTGCACACCTCAGCTTCCCCTGCGCCCACCTCACCTCATCCTGGCACCATTTCCATGTCGGGAAATTAGCAAAATGCCTGGGGTCAAGTTTTTGGTGCTGGCACTACGAGGCAATACAACTAATTTGTGTTAAAATTCCATTAGCGCCAAATATGTGCGTAAGGCAAGGTGTGGGCGGTGACGTTGGCGTGGGCGTGGCAGGAACTGTGTAGCTGGAATTCCGAGCTGAAGCTGTGGCAGCAGCTTGATTGGATTGCGGCTTGAGCAGCAAATCAATCAACCAAAGCGGACGCCCAATGGTGCCGCTGACTGTGGCACAGTGTTTAATTATCGATGAACTTTGGTGAGGGTGTTTTCAATGTAATACCCTGGCAGAGGGCATTTTGGCCGGCAGTTTGCAACTCAGCTTAGGACAGATCTGCGAACCTATGAAGTGTATATATTCTGAATCAGCATCAACAGGGAAGTCGAACTACTGTCTGTCTGTCTGTCTGTCCGTCTGTCTGTCCGTCTGTCTGTCCGTCTGTCTGTCCGTCTGTCTGTCCGTCTGTCTGTCCGTCTGTCTGTCCGTCTGTCTGTCTATCTATCTATGTGTCTGTATGTCTATCTCTCTAACTGACTGTCTGTCTGTTTGTTTGCTCGTCTGTCTGTCTGTCCGTCTATCTGTATGTCTCAAACAAATTAAATTAATTTCAAATTTAATTACCTTAAAATTGTGTAAACTTAAACTTAATACTTAATTACTTTAAATTGAGTTTTTAAATAATTCTTTGTATCTTATTCAGTCGACTGTATTTAGTTGAGTTTCAATTAATTAAATAATTAAGAAATAAATAAATGTCTATCTCTCTTACTGTCTGTCTGTCTGTCTTTCTTTCTTTCTGGCTGTTTGTGTGTCTGTATGTCTATCTCTCTTACTGTCTGTCTGTCTTTCTGTCCGTCTATCCATCTGACTGTCTGTCTGTCGGTTGCAATGCATAGTAGCAATCTTCATCAAACTTGGCACTCAAGCTTCTTATTTTTGTTATTTATCGAAATATTTCAAATAAATTTACTATATTCGACTTTTAAAGTCTGTTTCGTTATTTTAATGGTCTTAAATTTGTTTTTAAATAAAATCGAATGGTAATTATTAAATATGTGTCCTCAGCAGCGATTTTTTAAATTACATGCAATACATACAAAATACATACATGCAAAATTTAATTATTTTCTAAATTCAATTAAAAAAACTAAAAGAGTCCGAGACTTCTGTCATTCACCTAAATTCATCATAAATATAGCCCTACCTGTAAAAAAATTTTAAAAAAATCGCTGCTGAGGGCACATATTTAATAATTACCGATTACCTTATAACGTTTTAAACGACTCTCAATTTCAAATTTCAAACGACAACAGCTCTTTGACGACCCTCTTACAACTCTGCCAACCTATCTTTGGCCTGCCAACTTTTTTCACAAAGTTCGCTTTTATTTGTTTTCCCTATTTATCATTCCCACATATATGTCTTATATTTCTCCCTTGATTTCTTATACTTCAATACGCAATTTCTTATATTTATTTCTGTAAAGTTTTATTTAATATTTTCTCAATATTTTCACTTCTAACACTGTACATTGTGCTCACTAAGCATGCGGTGTGAAATTGAGTTGATGAAGGCAGAGGCGGAAAAAAATTAAAACAGCAGCAGAAGTTCATATATTTCAATATTACGTAACATAAAATTGTGTGAAATCAAACATTTTTCCACCACATCAATTTCGTTAGTTTTCTCCTTAATTAAACCAGAAAAGCTTAGCTCAGCAAATAGATAAAGAGAAATAATAAGGTGGACAAAGTGTTTACATCAATACAATTTCCGAACTTGTCAATCTTTAAGAAGAAGAAGCATAATAGGAAGAAGATAAGACGAAAAAGAACAAGAAGGAGACGAAGAAGAAGAGAAACCCCTTTCCTGTCAACTATAGCATAGACTACAATTTGACAGCCATAATTCCATCACGTCTGTTCTGGAATGCACTCGGGCGTGTTTCTTTAATTGAACGGAAGCAGAGAACATAGGTGGTGCGGAAATTGATTGCGGCACTTGAAGAAGGTACATCGAATTGAAATTTTCATATATTTCGCTTTTTAATTAGCCACCATGGAGAAGGACAATCAGCAATTGCTGCCGCAGGACAAATTCGAACAGGACAAGGTGCCGCTGGCAGTACCGGCTGAAGTACAGCAACCACCGCTACGCTGCGATGGTGACAACAACAACAACAACAGCAATGATAGCAACAACAAGAGCAACAACAGCAACACTATTAGCAGCATGGGCAACAACAACAACAGGAACACTTGCAACAGGAATAACAACAGCAGTAGCAACATTGACAGCAACCTTAGCAATTACATCAGCAACATCAACAACAGCATCCATATTGGCAACAGCAACAATAGCAACAATATTGGCAACATTGGCAACAACAGCAACAACAGCAACATCAACAACAGCATCCATATTGGCAACAACAACAATAGCAACATCAACAACAGCAACATCAACAACAGCATCCATATTGGCAACAACAGCAACAGCAACCATATTGGCAACATCAACAATAGCAACAATATTGTTAACAATAGAAGCAACCACAATATTGTCAACAGCAACAGTATTGGCCATATCAATAGCAACCATATTAGCAACAACAACAGTTGCAACCACAACAGCAACATCATACTAAGACGCAACAACAACAACAATCGCAACAACTACAATCGATTGTACACAGTAGAGCTGGGACCCACATCAGCAATGCTCGTGTATATCTCCCCCGAACAAACAGCAGCAGCAGCAGCAGCAGCAGGATTCATCTACTCCAAGCAGCTGGCGTATATCGACGCTACTGATCCACAATGGACAGCATTATCGAAATGTCATACGCAACTTCACACCACTTTCAATATTCATGCAGAACTTCGACCAGCGTCTGTTGAACATAACTCGCCCTGTGGAGTTCCAACGTCTGCCGATGTTGCCACTGAATGTCTTTCATATGGTGGAATTCTATTGCCAGCAACTGATCACAGCCTCGCACAATCTGGAGGAGGGGTTCGAGCAACAGTCCCTGCTGCCAGCAATGGTATTGACCCTGCGCCATACCACAAACACCCTGCAGACAATGCTCTACCAGATTGAGCAGTCCCTGTTCTCGACAAGCCGTCCGCAGCGAGTAAGGGAAGCATTGATGTCATTGGGATCTGGCCGTGCTGTGGCAGATGATGATTCGGACAGTGACAGTACGGAGAGCGAGGCAAGTGGCTGTGAGATATGTATGCATCGGCAGGGGGAGTTCCTGCATGGATGGCGCCTTGCTGCGGCATCTGCACTGCGATATTGATTCGACCTCGTCTTCTGAATCCGAATCGGAGAGACGCGCCAATTTGGCCTTTCTAACACGCGATTTCGATGAGAATCCTCAGCAGTTCTGGTCGATGACCAGCAGTGAGGATGAGAACGAAAACGAGGAGGAGCTGGGCGACGAGGAGAGCTGGGACAGTTGGCAGAGTGACTTCGAGGACGAGGACGATTCGTTCGATGCGTATATGGTGCGTCTGCTGCGTGGCCATGCCCACGAGCATTGGCCGGCCAGGCAGGCGAACTCCGAGTGGGTTGCACCCGCACAGCAGACCGATGGCCTCGAATGGGATGTGGGTTCATGCGACTCGAATGATGAGTACGAGATCTGCTCGATTATCACCGATAGCAGCGAAGAGGATCTGGATGCGTGGCAATACAACGAGGATCGTTCGTTCGAAACCGAACTGAGTCGTCCGATTCGACAACTGATCGGAGAAATTCCAGCACAGACGGCGCAACAGGATCGCCATACTTGGTATCAGTTTGTGCAGCGGTGCGAGCTCCGTTCCGAAATCATACGTACATGCAATGCGCTAGATCGTGAACCATTGCCAGCGCGCACCGATCGCCGGAGCGAACGCTTGCGTAGGGAGCAAACACCGCCTCCGCCGCCAGCCGAAGTGCACTATATGGATAGGCCCCAGTCGCATCATATCTGGGATCCTGCCTATGCCATCAGTCCCAATGCTGAAATGAGTGGTCTGCGACAGACCATACGAGCTATAGCTGTGGCCAACCAGCAGCGACTCCAGGGCATCTACTCGGAATCCGAATCGGAAATTGACTCCGAGTACAATCCCCGTGATGATAATGACAATGAGAATGACAATGAGAATGAGGAGACTGAGACGGAGTTCGAGATGAATGACCAGGAACATGAGCACGACCGCAGAGTCATTTACAGCGACATGGACGTAGGCATTGATCTGGAGATGGGCTTGGACATGAATGCTCAGCTCGATCAGATTGAGCCACTTGCTAAGTTGCTGCAGCAAACTGACGAGCTAATTGCGAAGCTTATGTCGGGACTGAGTGGGTAAAAGAGAGATGAAAAGAAAAAAGAATAGCAGATCAAGAAGGTGTTACTATAATACACACATACAAACACCCTAAT